>VXBP01004055.1:155083-305068 GCA_013400115.1 Rhinopomastus cyanomelas | reverse complement strand
GGGGGGGGGGGGGGGGGGTAGGAGGATAGGCAACAAGATAAACTCTTATATCAGTATGTTGAGTATGAAAATGGCTTGTAGCAGCATAGGGACAGCCATTGAACACAAGCCATGGATGAAAACTAATATTTGAAGAGAAAGCTGTCTTGGGCCAGTTCAGCAAACTTACATTGAAGATAAATTGCCAAGGAGAATGAGTCGTCATTTTGGTGGTGGAAGACTTAGCTCTTTGATTTGGTGATAAATGTATGGGTTGTGGAAAAGTGATTGATAAGGTGCTTTCCTGCTAATACTTATGCTAAATTCTGTATTGCAGCTTTTTTTGTTTTGTATTAAAGCAGCCACCAGTTGTCACCTCTAAGACAGTGCCAATGGAGGGGCCAAAATCAAAGTTGACAGCTGTATTTCTACAGAATTATACTGTTCTTGGTTTGAGGGTCCAGTCTTTTACCTCTGCTCCACCCAGGATGGTTATTCAGGTTGTCTGCTAGATCAGCTATACCAGGCTCACTGTGGAAGGGCCATTCATAGTAGCTAAAAGCAGTTTTCCATACAAGATGCTTATTATCCTAAGACAAAACACCACCTTCTGTGATGATTTTGGCACAGACCATCAGGTAATGGGGAAAAAACCCAAACAAAACTCCATGAAAATAACAAGTCATTTATAACTTTATAGTGTATGTAAACTTATGTAGTTCAACCAGCCCTTGTAAAAATGGTGTGCAGTGTCAGCTTTTCAGGAAAAAAAGGAAATGCTTAACTTGTTCAATCTTGCTGAGCCACTAGCCACTGCATGTGTGTGCAGAAATGCATAGAGAGGTCTTTTATGCTCAGATGGTTCTGCCTTTTTTTTGTTGGTATTAAAGGAGAAGGCTGAGACTGACAAACGTCTAAAGTGATTGCTGCACAACTGCACAGGCAGTTGTAAAACTTACTGGACTTGAGAAGATGACTGAAAATATGAGCTGATTTTACTGTAGGAGGACAAAATACCTTACAAATAATTTGTGAGGAGATGTAGGTGGCCTAGACCAGTGTAGAGGTGGTAGTGAAAGTTCCTGGCATCGCAGTCTGATCTGAACGTGTTTGTGTGAAGAAAAAAATCACACAAACAATACAAGTATGCAGTGTTGCAGAGATCTACACCACATCTGAGGAATGGTGGTGTGAGGCAGGACACTTATGTGTATCATTGCTATACAGAATGAACTTGACAGTATTTTGGAGTCGTGAAGATTCAAGATTACTGTACTCTGGAAAACTTCAGATGTGGTTACCCACTTAAAACAGCAATGTCTGCATCTCCAGGCAAGACCATGGAATGGATACTGTGGCTTTAGCTAACGTGAGTGATGTGTTAAAAAACAACTAAATCTGAGTTACAAAGGAGTTAACAGTACTTGTTTTCCATGGGAATAAACTTCAAGCAAATTTACCTTCAGCAAGTTCTGTGGTATAGGGAGAGATTTCTGTACAACTCAGTCCAGAAAGAATATGCTTTCAATCAGCTATGACATTTCCAGTGATGGAAGTCGGATATTGGAGCTTATCTGTGGCTACAGATACATTTGTATGTGTTTTTCTCTGAACTTTAATTTTTTTTTCTCTAAGACAGGAGAAGACATTAACCAGAAGAAAGACTTTTATTTTGGGGGATGGGGGTAGTTGTTGATGTTGTAAGAGAATTAGACCTCTGTATATCGCTACTCTGCTGATAAACACATAGTGTGTGTCTTACAGCTCTAGACCTGTATGTATTCTTCCTGTCTCCAGTCATCTCTCTGGTCCTTAGGAACATTGTGTGTGGCTTAGGTGTCCCTGCCCATGGTAGGGGAGTGGGAACTGGATGATCCTGTGGTCCCTTCTAACCCTGACTGGCTCTATGACTTCATCTGGGTGATCCTGCTGTGGCAGGGGGATTGGACTGGATGATCTTTTGAGGTCCCTTCCAATCCTTAATGATTCTATGATTCTAACAAGTACTGGCTACAAAAAGAATTGATAGTAGGGAAACTACTATGTTGAAGGGGAAAAGGAACTTATGGCTCCTCGGTTCTTACCTGAGGCCTTATACCAAAGTTCATTGCCATTGAATCATAGAATCATTATGCTTGGAAAACACCTCTAACATCAGTGTGTCCCAACTGTCAGTCAAGACCACCATGCCCACTAAACCATCTTCGAAAGTGCCACATCTACATGTTTTTTTAATAGCTTTAGGAATGATGATTTCACAGCTTCCTTGTGCAACCTGTTCAATGTTTGATCACTCTTTTCAGGAATGAAATTTTTCCTAATGTCCAATCAGAGCCTCCCTTGGCACAACTTTTGTCGTGTTGCTAGTTACTTTGGAGAAGAGACAAAGACCCACTTCACTACGGCCTCCTTTCAGATAGCCGTAGAGAGCAGTCGGTCTCTTAGAACACCTAGATGTGGTAGATGACATTGGTTCTTATTGTCTACCTTATTCAATAGAATCTTGAAGCACTTGTTCATGGGTTGTCTTCTAGTAATCTCTAGGCTTCACACAAGTTTACTATCTGCTTATTCATTACAGGTCTGATCAGCATTACCAAAAGATTATTCTCTTGATACCTGTGGGCTATTGTTACGAATGTTGTCTTGGTTTACTTAGTACCACACAGCATGTTGTACTCGGAAGGAACTTCTTGTGGTGGATCAGCATGGCTCAGTGATGGGCATCTTGATGACTCTATATACTTTAGAGGCCTAATTTTTTTCTTCACTCAGAACTTCTGACAGCAACTGAGTGTGTACTCTGCCTAGACATTGGAGAGTTCCTGTGGGAAATGGCCACCTAATGATTAGTTTTGTCCTAAACTGATAACTCACAAAGAGTTTCATGTAGAATTGCCTATTGGAAGAGAAAAATCCCTGATACTTGAAGTTCTGCCTTTCATCTTTCTTGGGAATATATTGATAAGCAAAGCCCTAAGTATATGGAGGAATATAAATGGGTCATCTTCTGTGTCTGAATATTTTTCAGCAATATAAGCACTTTCCCCTAACTCAATGCTTTCATCTGGGACACTGGCTACCAACACTGATTTTTGAGCATAAGCCCTTTTTATGGGGTAAGAAATAAATCAGAATATCAAATCATATGCTTGTTCTAGTTATTCTTGTCCATCCTTGTTTATAATGGGCTTCCTGTCTCATAGTTGGTGATTTTTTTTTTCCTTTTAAACCTTCTGTATGATTAGAGAGAGACTTTTTTTAGAGAAGAGATTAATGTCATTAAGCCAAGATATGATTTTAAAATGGAGGCAACCAGAAAAGAGACCCATAAGAACTGTGTGGCGCAGTCATAAGATGTATTGGATGTTGATTTACTGTTCTGGTTGTTGGTTAGGTTTTATGCTGAAACAAATAGAGCTGAGGACTCCGCTTGACAGTAATCTTCTTGAATGCCAGGAAAGACTTTGAAGGACAGATGCTTCTCTACTATATGGCTCCTTTGCCATCAATTTGTAAGCACAGGCTGCTACACTTTAAAACACAGTAAGAGCATTTAATCTTGGTTTCTCAATTTCCTCTGGAGTCTGACCTGCAATGTGAGGCTTTTCATCTGTGTTTTTTGACGTGCAACTTGCCTGTAGATGATTTCTGCAGGTTTGCATTTTTCTTTTAATTTTCATGGCGTTAATATCCGTTTAGATCCCAAGTTGGCATCTGTTAACCTTAGAGTACTCAGCTGTCTCTAAGGCTGAGTTGCAGACTAAATGATAGATTGATTGATTTCGTGTTTAAACATGAGCAACCCTTTTGACACTGGATTCTGGATCCATCAGTTCTTTGATTCAAAAGACACACTTCAGAAAATTATATATTGTCAGGACTGTATTTCTGTAAGTCTGTAGGAATGTTGATATACCTGGGGTTTTGTAGAATAAAAATGCCTGTTCAGTGGACGTTTACAGCCCTTTAAGAAGTCCAGATATTTTAGGATGCTTCAAACACACAGTGAAACATTTGAATAAAATTACAATAAACATGTTCAGGTTGGTGGTTTTCTTTTTTGTTCTAATTTTCTGAATGAAGATTTATAACTGATGCATGGTAGCCTCACTAGTGTATGTATTAATGTTTTGATAGAATTACAGATTTTGGAGATAAGTGACATGTAGATCTAGTTAAGAACTACAAAATTACCATTTAATTTCTAGATTTAATTGAGTAAAGCAATGCTAACTACTGATATGAAATAATTTTGTTACAAATGCTGTGAATTTTATGTAATTATAAACTAATGCTGGAAAATCGCTTGTTAAGCAAAGTTAGTGAAAGTTTTTAAAGTAAAAATGAAATGTATTGTAAGTATTAAATATACAGAAAGTAAAAGTATATTGTTAATACTATTTCTTATTGTACAGCTGGTATGCGTTAAGTGCATTTTGTAATTAGTGGATACCCTGGGGAAAGAAATTTATTTAAGTATAATCAGCACATTAATTGGGCAGGTGAGTGAATGGCATCCACTCTGACTCCAGTCTGAGCCAAATATGAGCAAAACCAGCATTTTCAGTTGTTACATTTGTGCATTTTAAAGCTCATCATCAGAACTGATGGCAATACTAGCATGGAGTAAGTGGATCGAAATCATAGAATGATTTAGACAGGAATAAACCTTTAGAGATCATCTGGTTCCTGTCATGGGCAGGATCACCTGACCAGTTTGTTCAGAGCCTAATCCAACCTGGCCTTGAACACTTTCAGGTAGGGAGCATCCACAGCTTCCCTGGGCAACCTGTTCCAGTGCCTCAGCCCCCTCACTTTTCTTCCTAAAGTCTAATCTAAATTTACGGTTTTTCACCTTGAAACCATTCTCCCTGGTCCTATTGCTAGATTCCCTCATGAAAAGTCTCTCTCTAGCTTTCCTGTAGCCCCCCACTTCAGTTACTGGAAAGCTGCTATAAGGTCCCCCGAGAGCATTCTCTCCAGACTGAGCAGCCCCAGTTTCTTGAGCCTTCACAGGAGAGATACCCCACATTCAGCAGTCTTGCCTGTAGTTTTCAATATGACAGATGAAATCTAGAAAATGCATGTAAGATTTCTATATTCACCTGTCTTTACTTTCACCATAGTTTTTTAGATTGCATGCTCTGTCATACTGTATGTGGGTAATCTGGAATCTTAAATGAGGATTCTTTGCTGAAAGGCATTTCATAGTGCCGTGGGCACGGGAGGAGGCTGAGGCAGTGCTGGCTCCTTTCCAGGCACTTCAACAGGTGCTGTCTTCAGGTTGAGATGCTGGGAATGTTTTATTAGGTGAGAAGTTGACCAGTATGATCAGATTTGACTGAATGGTGCATAATGCAAAGCTGCTTGACGTGCAAGTAAAGAAAAGCAAGTTAATTCTTCTGGTGTGAGAGTAAAGCTGTCTGGCCAGCACTGAAAAATATCTTTTAAATGAAAGCTGACACACTTCTCTCTGTGAAAATGGAGTTGTGGTGAATTATGCCTGAAAATAAACACTGGTGGAGTTTTTTGTGTGGTGTTTTGCTTTGAGGTGCGGTGGTTTGTTTTAATGCCTCCACTCCTGATATTTCAGTATGGAGCAAACCAAAGTTGTTAGATGCATTTTTGGGTGACTGAAGTTTGTTTTATAGCATGATGGTAATCTCCAATCCTGTTGGGGACAGACAATACAAATGAAGCTGACCAGTGACTATCATGTCATAGTTTGCTAGGGAAGTAAGAGTTGTTAGAATGAGAAGTCTGTTCTCAGGAAGATCATGTTATTTCCAAGACATGTGAAATTTAAGGTCACACCTTTTTCCTTTCAAAAAACCTCCATAAGTGCTGATTTACACTCATCTTTCTTATTGTAAGGAAGCATGAATTTATGAAGTTGTTCTATTTCTATAGGCAACAGAGAAGCTTTGAGCAGAAAAATCAATTCTTGTTGATGTTCCACAGCTTTTCCTTAATCTCTTCACCCTGCATCTGGTGGTCTGTTGCAATCCCCCACTGCTGTAGAGTAGCTAATAAGAATGTAAATAGAACTCAAACTACCAGTTTTCAAACCTTTTCCCTTGAAGCTGCTGAGCTTCTGTTTACAGCAGCTTGAGAAACACCTGTCCTTGCTTTGCTGCACCTCTGTGCGTGTGCACAAAAGGTACCCGAGAACGAGGAATACTGAGAGGCAACAGGCTCACTATCGGCTCTGCTTGGAGAGAGGAAAGTGTCCAAAACTATTGCTTTTCTAAAGGGCAGGAATGTGTTTCCTGTTGAGAATGCTGGCTAATGCTTTTCTCATCTCAGAGCCTTCCATCCAAGGTCTGTCACGCATATCCATGGTGGTCCTAGAGAAAGCCTTCTCTGTAAGGGGTCACCCATTATAGTAGGCTTCAGTCCATCTTGTTAGAAGTCTCTCAGATTGACAGCTATGGTCATGGAGAAAAATCTCTGTGGATGTTTTGTGGGTGCTGCTTCTTAAGGGCATTAGAACCTTCAGTCAGTTTAACATTCTGTTGTGACAGGTATATAATTCCTAAGTAACTTGTTCTTGGATCATTTTAAGTTTCAGGTATTAGAAACTAATTGAAGTGGATGCTAACTTGAGCCCTTACCGACCTCTGTGATCCACATTACTGCTTGGGACAGTAGTTACATTCGCTTAGCCATTAAATAGCTTCAAAATCTCCACTCTCTGATCTCAAGAGTGTAGTTTTCTCAATGGGATATTTTTTTGGAGATGGCCATTGTATAAAGATAACAGCTACTGATGTATTAAGAAAGAGTGTGTGTGGTGTGAACAGTGTAGTTTAACTCCTAGAAATAATTGCAGATTTTTTTATAAATAGCTCTCATCCTAACAATAAAAATTGACATAAGTTGACAGCACTTTTAGCAGTCATTGACAAAATGTCGGTTTCTGCTCTTTGAGCTTTTTGTTAAAAATGCAGCAGACAGAAATTGCAGCTGTATTACCTTTTCTGGTGTTTTGTGTCCAATGAACACTACAAATAAGCATCTAATTTGTTTTCTATTTTGTTGGGTTTTTTCCTCATCTTGCCACAGAATTGCTCTGCTTTATTTGCTGAGATTGTCTCTTGCTCAAACCAGATACAATGATCTCAGCTGTGGAGTAACTTACTGTTCAGAGTTGCTGGCTCTTCGTTCCTTGCGAAGTGAACCAGTAACGAAAATGCTTTGATCTCTCCTTGTGGTGGAGATAAATCTTCTCTGTATGATAAAGCAGACTGAGGACACTCAGTACTTGTTTTTATGTGCAGGTATCACACACAAGGCTTGACAAGTAAATAATTGCAAACTCTTACAGCAGGTCTTGAGCTATGCTGATTTACATTGGCAAGTCAATTTAATTTGAGTATGTAGAAGACTTAATGACTTTAACAGTCTAAATAATGAGTTGTAAATGAAAGGTAGTGCTTGGAGATTTTTTTCTGCTAATTGCAAAAATTTGTAATACATAATTTTCTTTCCATTGTTAATCTAGTTGTAAGGCTTATCGCTTTTTCAAGCTTCTTAAAGGAGTTCTGGTAAGAACAAGTTACACAGTGCTTATTTTCCGAAGTGTGAATTCATCATTGTGTACCAACCAAAAAGCCTGCATTTAGTAGCACGTGAATGCTAAACTGAAATCTGGAAATTATTAGCAAGGTCATGAGGATCACAAAGGAATAATGTTTTAACCAGTAAATTCTGGAATGTAAAGACAAACTTTTTATGTTACGTAAGTAGTATTTTAGGTAAATAATATAATTTAAACAGCTAGAGACATTAAAAGTTGCTGTCAGAATTTTGAATTCCTTATGCTACATATTAATGTATGTAATTAATACATCTAGTTCTGGAGCCCCAAGTAGAAGGAGGACATGGAACTGTTGGAGCAATTATGGAGGAAGGGCCACAAGGATAATCAGAGGGCTGGAGTACATCTCCTGTGGGAAGATTTCCTGAGGGAGATTGAGATTGTTCAGCCTGGAGAGAAGACACTGAGGGGACCTTACAGCAGTTTTCCAGTAGCTGAAGGAAGGCTACAAGACAGCTGGAGAGAGACTTTCCATGAGGGCATCTAGTGATAGGACAAAGATGAATGGCTTCAAGCTAAACAAGAGCAGATTTAGGTTGGATCTTCCTGTGAGGGTGCTGAGACACTTGAACAGGTTGCCTAGGGAGGTTGTGGCTGCTCCATCATGAAGTGAAGCACCTCCCTTATTAGGAGAGGCTGAGGGAGCTGGGTCTCTTTAGCTTGGAGAAGAGAATGAGGGGTGACCTCATTAATGCCTATAAGTATTTGAAGGGTAGGTGTTGGGAAGATGGAGCCAGGCTCTTCTCAATGTCGTCTTTCGAGGTCCTTTCCAATCCCTGATGTTCTGTGATTCTGTAGGAATTCGTAAACGATTTCTTTGTGAGCATTTGCAACTCTGATAAATACAAATATCATGTAACAGCTTAAAGCATTTATAGTTGTTAGATTGAAAGTGAAACACAATTTCCAGTGCTTCTCGGCTCTCTTCAAAATCTGGGCAGCAAATGAAATCTATTTGTTTTCAGCCTATTATTGTCTCAAAAGTGGAAGAAACTAATAACTAGAAATTAGGCTTGAGAGGCAAAAAAAGGTTATGTGGAAAAGTAGAGAAAATTACTGGCTTGAACTGTGAGCAGTCTCAGCATCGTGTGCCGTGGTTATCTTCTGAAATAAATTTGCTCAGGCTCCCAACTGATTCTTAAAGACTCTGTCACTAGATTAAAGGGAACCTTGATTGTGGGTCTTTCTGGAATAAGAGTCTTATTTCTGGATATTGCACGTCACCATTATAGTGTGTAACTTACATGGGCATCTTAGGAAACAATTTTTAAAATATTAAAGACTTGGAATGAACCGAATTTAGCAAAATAAAATACACTTTTGACACCTACTAATCTGCTCTAGCAAATAAGCTCTTTACTCACAGTTTGTTCTACTCTTGTATGGCAGTTAATGTGTTCAAATGAAATCTTATCTTTAAAGGAACTTGTGCCTTTTACAAAGCACATACAATTCTTGCAGTAAAATACAGCTTAATATTTGCTTGCTTGCAAGTGTAGTGGGATTTTTCCTTTGCTAGGTATCAGAAAATGTCAGTGGAAAGCCAGACTAAATCTCAATTACAGACTGTGAATGCAGTAATTTTGTCACAAGATGAAAAATTTGGTTTCAGGGCTTCTTGTGCTATCACAATGATTTAGCTTTCCCACATGAGTGAACTGTGGGTAGAGATGGAAAGAGGAAATTCCAAAGTTCTTTTTCCAAGCTTGCTGCAATAGGTCTTTGGAGAGAGAATGGATGAATTCTAAAGAAAAAAAAAATACAGAGTAAGAGGCAAGTGAAAACGTGGAGCTAAAAAAATCCAACAACAAAACCCTGCTTCTCTTCCACATGAAAGACTGAAACAAGAATGTAGACTAGTTAGTCAAGGTTTGAATCCACTGATTCTGACAAGAACTTGACTCCATCGTCTTTGTAGCTCCTGTCCAGTAGTTGTCATTTGCTCTTACTAGATCCCTCCTGAGTGCTTTTGGCTGCAAGGGTCTAGCTTGCCCAGTCGTCTCAGAGGCTGAGAGTTTTCAGCCCCTTTCCATCTGAGGAAAGTTCTTCAGTTTCCTAGTAGTCCTATTGAAATGGGAACCCTAAAACCAGCATTCTATGTATTGCCTTACTAGTGCTGTGTTACTGGAAAATGGTAGTTTCTCTTGTTCTGTTTTTACTCCTTCAGTTTTGTTACTTTTCTTCCTTGTGTAGCCTTTGTATGGGTTTTTGTGATGCAAAAGCATTAACCATCTTGTTGCCACTTGGCCAGTCAGCCAGCCTGTACCTCCTTGTACTTCTTGGTGAAGTTTCAGGTGACTTACTCCTCAAGTTTCTTTGTGTCCTTCTATTAACTGTTGGTTGACTGATTCTTGTTTGTTTGGGGGTTTTTTAACCATGTCCAAACAGGTCAGAGCTACATGTTTTGTACAATTGCTTACCATCTATGGTAACCTGAAGACAGCTCAGGAATCAAGGACTCATTGAAGTGGAAGATGGTCCTGAACTTGTTGAAGGCATGTTCCCCAAAGAAGGGCTTTTTAAAATGTTTATCTTGGAAAAATGACTACATTTCTGAACTTGCCAATGAAAGAGAAAAGGAACATTTCTACTTTAATTTTCATCTTTGTATTGCTGAGAAGCTCTTGCTACTGAGCAGTTGTGTAGTGGCATGCCTGAAATTTCTTAGTAGTAGCACTGTGGTTACAGAATCACTTGAACATGGTCTTAGCCTATGCTGGCCTTCAAGTATGTAATCCCAGTAGACTGTCCACCCATATGTTTAATCTGTTTTATAGTAAAGAAATCCCCCCTTTGGGGAAGTGTAAATACCAGCAGCTTTCAAAGAAGACAGATATTTCAAAAATAGTGGTAGTCATGTTGTTACTGTCTGTGATAAAATGTCTTTTATATCAGTGTATTTAAAACACTAGTATTGACATACTTAGTTTTGATTAATACCATTAATATTTGGATTGGTTTTACATAAATAATGGTGTCAAACTAAGCCTCTTACCACTTCTGTATTCAAGTATTTCTTTTCAATATATCATTTGAACAGGGGGCAGAGTAAGAAGGTCTGATATATTTGTGTGTGAAGGAGGTCATTTTTGTCTATCTGTTCATGAAAATTTTAGAAGAAAAACAACTTGATAGTTGTTCTGACAACCTAATCCAGTAGGTTTTAGGGTTTTTTTAATATTGCAGCTCCAATTAAAAGCATCTGTCATAATGATGGGATAAATAAAGAGACTATTCCTCACAGAGTTGTTATTACAGGCTAACGTTCATCTAGTAATAACATAGTTAATAGCAAATAAATTGAATGTTAGTGCACAGAAAATTAATGTGACTGAGATGGAGAATGCAAGAACACAGTGGTGTGTCTGTCTGTAAAACAGATTCTGAGATGTACATAAATTAAATTTTCCTGTGTTTTTGATGGATTTGTTACTGTTTTACCAATTAAGACTGAAAGATTTAAGACCCAAAGTGCTTATACTCAGTAGACACATGCCAAATATTGGTAGTAGCAAAGCAAGCCTCCTGCCCACATACCAAATGCTACTACTTGGCTTTCAATTTGTATTTAACAGAGTTACTTTAAGGATGTGAAAGGAAGCTCTGTGTTCCTTTTCCTTCTCCACATTCAAAGGATATTTTCCACCTTTGGCAGTATCTTGATTTGGTGCCTTAAATTGAAGGTGCATGGGTAGGTGGTTTCTCAGAATGCAAGAGAACACCCATTTCTGAATTTCTAGTGGAAGGCAGAGGCCTGCTGTGGTTTCTCTGTTTTCTGCTTGAGATCCACGTTCAGTGTGAAGCCTCTGAGTGCTTTGGTAGAGCAGTAGCATGTTACACCTGCAAGACTAGTAAGTGTGGTGCTCCTGAGTTATGGGCAGGAGGCATTTTTGTTTGATACTGAGGGTTGGTTTTGTTCAGTTGTTTATTAATTTGCCACGAGCTAGCTACTGTAGGCACATTGTAATCCCTGTTGGTATTGTGACAATCCAGACAGCGGTGAGTCTAGAAATAGGTTGTAGGATGTTGTGTTCTCTGTATTTCCACATTTTTACTGCAGGGCAAACAAGTGTGTGTTTTTTGGCTCACAATTATTACACCTGCTCAAGTTCAGGACCTTTCCTCAGCACTATTGGCCTGTGGCAAGAGGATTATTATAATTGGGTTTTTTTTTCAGTCAGAAGAGCAGTAGGAGGAATAACATATTTAAATATACCAAATCATATTTAATTTGTTGCTTAGCAGCCAAAGCAAATTATGGAAGTCTCAGAGAGAGAACAAATACTAGTGTAGCAATGGGATTTCAGATCAGCTTGTCCGGGTCTGTTGTTTAGTATTATACCCAAGTTCATATTTTGGAGGAGGGTGCTGTCTTTTTCCCAATTGCTGATGCTCTCATTAGCCAGCATCAATTGGATGAAACTCAAAAGGGCATCAGCAGAAAAGCAAAAGCGAGAATTAAAGCAAAAAAGAGGTGACAGGGAGAAAAGAGACAAAAAAGGAAAACAACTCTGCCTTTGGAAATCTTACCAGATGAGCACTTTAGTTAGGTATGTAGATGAGAAAATGTACATAGATAGGAATCTCTAGTTTGGATGTTTAGGGAATTCCCTGGAGGCCAATTTAAGTTACAGGTTTCTTCACCATGTAAGTTCAAGAGCATGGAAAATACAGTAACAAGTTGCTCTTTTGGAGGTACAGATGATGCAGTTTTACATTCTGCACAGAGCAAGTGCTGTTATCGTTTAGTCTTAGTTTAGATTTACTGCCTGTGATTGGATACAAAGATTAGTATTATCACAGCAAAGGCAAATAAAAGCTTTGAGCCTATAGAGTTATCTCAATTTTTCTCTGTTTCCAGGACTTTATACAGGAAGGAATTCCTATGGATTGATGTTTAGGGGCTGGAGACATAGAATGTAAGATCTATTTAAATATAAAAGTGCCTCCAGATTGATGCTACTTTGGCTTCCTCTGACTTTTGGGGCTTTTTCCTTTGGTATAATGTTCACTGTTCTTTTCAAGTCTCATTCTAGTCTAAAGGTGTAATCATTAATGTGGGCAGCATCATTTTGTGGTAGCTTTTGATGCATAAACAACTGCTGCAGAGAGAGATACTGGATATGTATGTCAATAGGTTTTTTGTATGTGCTGCTTTTTTTTAAATAAGAATATTATGACATAGAGAAGGAATCGATAATTTAAAAAACAAGAGGCAGAAGCTGCTAACGTTTGCGATATCACAGATACTTACTTGTATAAAGGAAAAAGCAACCTGAATGTTAGTTTCTACTTTACTAGGAAGTATTTCTGCAGTTTGTAGGGTATTTCACAGAATATTAGGGATTGGAAGGGACCTTGAAAGATCATCTAGTCCAATCCCCCACTAGTGACACAGTAGGTTCACCAAGACCAAGTCGCACAGAAACATATCCAGGCGGCTTTAAGATTCCTCCAGAGAAGGAGACTCCACAACATCCCTGGGCAGGCCCTTCCAGTGCTCAGTCACCCTCACTGTAGAGAACCTCCTTCTGACATTTATATGGAACCTTCTGTCTTCCAGCTTACACCCATTGCCCCATGTCTTATCACTAGATGACATGGAGAAGACACTGTCTCCATCCTCATGGCACCCACCCTTTTCATATTTGTAAACATTAATAAGGTCACCCCTCAGTCTCCTTTTCTCCAAGCTAAAGAGACCCAGCTCCCTCAGCCTCTTCTCATAACTTAACCTTTTTATTTTTCATTACATTTCTCCCTGTCCAGCTCTCCAGCCTGTCCAGGTCTTGCTGAATGGCAGCACAGTCTGCTGGAGTGTCGGCCACACCACCCAGCTTTGTGTTATCAGCAAACTTGCTGACAGCACACTCTAATCCCTCATCCAAGTCATTAATGAATAGATTGTGTAGGACTGGTCCCACCACTGACCCTTGGCAGACTTCACTAGATACAGGCCTCCAACTAGACTTTGTCCCATTGACCACAGCTCTTTGGCTTCTATCCTGCAGCCAGTTCACATTCCACCTCGCTACCCAATCATCCAGTCCACACTGCCTGTTTGGCTGTGAGGATTCTGTGGGAGACTGTGTCAAATGCCTTACTGAAGTCAAGATAGACCACATCCACTGCTCTGCCATCATCTATCCACCTGATTATGCCCTCGTAATCGGCTATCAGGTAGGTCAAACATGAGTTCTCCTTGGTGGAGCCATGCTGACTGTCCCTAATAACCCTACTGTCCTTGTTGTGCCTGGAGACAGCATCTAGGACAAATTGTTCTATCATCTTTCCTGGGATGGTTGTGAGGCTGACCGGTCTATAGTTACCTGGGTCCTCCTTCTTACCCTTTTTGAAGATAGTGACATTTGCTATGCTTCAGTCCCCTGGCACCTCTCCTGATCCCCAGAACTTATCAAAGATGATGGAGAGTGGCCTAGCAACAACTACTGCTGTCTCCCTTAGCACTTGCGAGTGCGTCCCATCAGGGCCCATGGATTTGTGTACATCCAGTTTGCTCAATTTATCCCTAATCTAGTCCTCATAGAATTATTACGGATTGGAAGGGACCTCAAAAATTGTCTAGTCCAATCCCCCTGCAACAGCAGGATCACCCAGACCAGGTCACACAGGAACACATCCCCGTGGGTCTTAAAACATCTCCAGTGAAGGTACCAATGGCATGGAAGGTACAACCAAGGCAGGCTCCTCTCTTAACTTCCTTTGGAGCCTCTGCAGTCTGGAGCTTGATATCAGGACAGCCCCAAGAAGTATAGACAGAGGCAAAGGTGTTCTGCTTTCTCTGTATCCTCTGTCTCCAGGGCACCCATCTCATTCAGCGGGGCCTACATTGCCTGTAGTTTTAGTTTTACCTGCAGTGTATTTCAAGAAGCCCTTTTTGTTGCCCTTGACCTCTCTTGCAAGGTTTAATTCCGAGGCGGCCTTGCTTTCCTAGTTGCAGTAATCCTGTTTATGTGGCATCTTTTGTTTAAAGGCATTTATGTACTTCAAGCCTTAATTTGATTTAGTAAAATGTGAGAAACATGGGAATCATCTGGTTTTTTTCCTTGCTAAAAAGCTAAAGGAAAGGAGAATCTTTGTAGAGTAATTAAACACACAGTCAGAAACTTCTAAGAAGATCTTGCTTCTAAACTGTCTAAACTCTCTATGCTCTGATTTCAAAATTAATATTTTTATTTTATTTTGGTGATTCAGAATTTAATTTCAACATGCAATATTAGGCATTTGTGAAACTAGGTTACAGAACAGTGCTGACATAAACATCGTATTTTTCAAGAGATACCTGTCTACTAAAGCTGAAATTGGACTACCCAGTTAAGTTGTAATTGAAGAAAGGATCTCTTACTGTACTGCATTTGTGGCATGTTTTAATTTGGGTTTTTTAATGGACAGAAACAGGTTCTATTATTAGAGTTTCCAGTTTAATTTGCAAAAAACATGTAGGGATCATCACTTTGCTTCACTGAAGCTCAAAGATGTTACCAGTCATCAGTGGGCATCTACTGGACAGTTTGCTTTCTGACAGAAACCTTAAGGGATCAGTCTACAAATTAGCAAGGAAATAATGGGAAGTGATCCCTTTTTGAAGGGTAATGTGTTGGGGTTTTTTTGTTTGAATTGTGAAAGAAATTACTTTAGCTATACAGAACCCCTGTTCTTCTGAAAACCACAGATAGACTACAGAGGGTTTTGATTATTCTGCAGACCCTTTCCCACTACTGTTTTTCAAGAGTCTTGCTTATTTTGTTTATTGTCAGGTGAATTAGGTGTGTGTATCTAGAATTATGCCCTTCAGGAAATGGTGGTGTTCCAGAGAGGCTGGAAGTATTCTGGTGATAGTGGTTTTCAGTCAGTGTTTGCATCTAACCAACCACACACTAGATTTGTTGAGTTCAAAGTTATGTGGAAAGAACAATGCTGAATCTTGTTTTCTAGCCTGTGATCTTGTGCTTGGGGCAGAGATTAGGGGTTTGTGGGGTTTCTGTGTGCATGTGCTGATACTTGGACTTTACATAAACCTGTCAGGAGTAGTTTATCTTGATTTGCTTTGAAATGCATGTGACAATTGTCGTCATGCAAAATTGGATCATTAAGGTGTGTTTCTAAGTTTCAGCACTTACACGTGTGAATGGCATCTATATCCCTGATGCACATGGAGTGAACGCCTACATTAATGTTCTTAAGAATAATGAAAACTAAGCAAGCAGAAAATAGGATGACTGTTGATGATCTTCAGAGCTGTGGTTGTAGCAAATACATGAAATTGTGTCATTTGCACAGAGGTTTTGTGCTTACGGAACACAACAGTGCACACATTTTGTACGTTTAGGTTATTTTATTACATAATTCCAGATAAACATTTATATTTACATGTATATAATTATATTATTCCCTCCCCCCATGTGTAGTTGAAGTTACTTGAAATTACCAAAGATAAATATCTTTGCTGCTGCCTCTCTGAGTAACTTGATTGTAACTGCTTTTAAGGAATGCAAAAGCTACTGAAGGATTTCTGTGGAATTCTAAAGAATGTGCTACACTTGCTTGGCATATGCACTATTAATAGTAGTTGTACTTAGTGAAAAGGGTACTTACTTATAAGATATTGTTCCTGAAAGGGGAAAAATGTGAACAATTTTTAAAATGGCATGATTTTAAGTTAAGAGTTCTGTAATCTGTTTCAATCTTCCCTTTCTCCACCCCTTTGATGAAGAAGCAGGGCTTGGTCTACACCAAAAGGACAGGATTTACACCTTTTAGTTGCTCTCTTAGTCCTGAAGACTACATACAAATGTGATAGTAAAAAGTCTCATGAGGGAGACCAATGCTTTCTCCTCACGTGGTCCACACAGCAATCTGAAGGTATTCAGGGGGAAGAGGGTGAGCTGTCACAAAATCAGGAGTCTTCTGATATAATTTGCATTTACCAGCTCTGAATTCTTATTTTGGAATTTATAAAAATTATTATTCAATTGAATTGGATATTAGAACTCTATGTACTTGTTTTGCTATTTCTTTTCACCTGGTCTCATAACCTACCTGCTACATCTGATTTTTTTTTTTTTTCCTGCTCTTGTTGCCAGCATCTCTTAGTCTTTTATTCCTTTTTTGAGTTACCATTCTCTCCAGATGTCATCCAGAGATGACATCTGTATCTTCACTTGTCTATATATTGAAAGGTCACTTGTGAAGCTTATCTGTATCTGAATTAATTGATCAGGTGAAGTTATGTTGTACTTGGCTCATGTGTCAAAGTTTTGATAGTGGAGTGACTGTCAGGATGGCTCCTGTGGGAAGGCAATAGCAGTTGCCCCACATACCAAACAGTGTCAGAAAGCCTTGGTGGGCTTCTTCACTTCCTGTCTCATGTTAAGATTTTTGGAATGAGGAGCAAACCACTGTTAAGCACTAGGTGAAAATTAGAGAATATATACTCACACACTCTGAGGTAAAACAGGGTGGTAGGTCCAAAGAGGTTAGTAGTAGATGTACACAATGAAAGAAACAAAGTCCAAGTAAGTTTGTTAATTCAAGGATGGTATCTCAATCTTACCTTAGAAAATGAAGAAAAATAATCTTTAAACTGTTGGCAGCAAGAACTAGTAAGTAATCCAGTATCTAAATACATTGTAATGACCAAAATGCTGTGGCATAGCATCATCAGTTGATCAGGTCTGAGACATGATTAAAAAATTAATGTAGTTAATGTGACAGTGGCACAAAATAAATACAAAACAAGGAGGGTTCAAAACAGCTTGGGAAGGTTGTAGGTGAAAAAAACAGACTAACTTGTTTTGGGGGATAAAACAAGACACATTTGATTTACGCAACATAAAAACTCTAACACAAAACCATACAGAAATGTTCAAATGTATCTGGGCTGAGCTGCTATCTCCACCCCTTGAAAGGTATGAGAATTCCAGCCCTTCTTTTCCTTGGGAAAACATGGAGTCAATTCAGCATAAGCAAATGCCCCTCAGCACCAATGGGTATTTTAAGGGGGTGGTTCTCTGCTCCATGTGCCTCCAAGCCAGCCTTCCATCTCCACCACAGCAATTCTCTAATTCATGGCCGCAGGAAAGTCTCTCCACTTCAATAGATGATGGATTGCAGGTGAAACCTTTCCTCCATTGATTTCTGAGGTTCCAAAACTTCCACTATCTGCATTCACCATGTTCCTAGGGCAAGATGGCTTCTGTGTTTGGCTCCAGCAGCATCTGCTTGCTCGCCAAACAAAAAGCAGATGAAAAAAAGAAGCAGGAAACTGGAAACAGGAAGCTCCAAACTGGTTTTTATAGAGTCAAAAAAATTCAGCTTGGAATTTCAAGCTGAAGAGAGTCCTGTTAATGACTAGTGACTTGCTCCCCAGTCTCTCGGGCAAGAAACCCATCAAATTCCAACACATAGCAGATGGGTTGGAACTAGATGATCTTTAAGGTCCCTCAAACCTAAAGTATTCTATGATATAGTTACAGGGAAAACACTCCATTTAATAATAGTAAATGATGTTTGTGTATTAAAAATTTGAAGCTTTTTAATAGCTTTCTTTTAATAATGTTCTAGTCTGTTGCTGTGTTCCTCTTGGGCATACACATTACTGTTGGCATAGTGAGCTTTGCAAAGACAAATACAATCATCAAAGGACTTAGTTCCAAAACTACTTTACCTTTATTTTACATATTTTTAGAGAGATTATGTGTGTGTTTGATGTCTCTGGTGGTTTTTTGGGTTGTTTTCTTTTTTTCCTGGGTAGTGAGGAGGGACAATGAGCACCTGTAGAGAAGTATAAACTGTACTCCAAAGCCAAGAAACTTCCTGGAAGCGTCTGCTTTTTCAGCCCATTCCAACTGAGGAATTGTTCATTTAAGAACCTTGGCTTTTTCTGCCTAACGAGACCATTGAGATATTTGAAGTCAGTCAATAGCGCTAGAGACTTTAAAGATTACAATCAGTATCATTAACTGGGTCAGGGAAACAATTGCTAGATTTACAGAGAGAACACAAGCTATATTATTATTGCCTCACCATAAAATGTATGTAGAAATAGATCCAGTTCTGTTCGTTCTTGTCTTTTGGCCTAGTGCCAACTGTACATGTAGGCAGAGAAACTACCAGAGAATGTTCATGCATCTGTCCAGCAAGCTGTAAAAATTTATTAAAGAATAAGGACTAGGAAAGCAATCCTGATCTCTTGTGATTTCTTTAGTACAGTATAGAAAACTCTTCCTGTTCTGTACTCAAAAGACATACTTTGTACGTATGGTAAAGTGCCTGTGACCTCTAATGATGGTTATCATTTCCATTTTATTTAATGGATGGAAAGAACAAGGCCAAGTGCTGGGTCACAACAGTCTGATGCCTCACTTCAGGCTTGGGAGAGACTGGCTGGAAAGTTGCTTGACAGAAAGAGACGGGATGTTGGTTGATCATCAGCTAAGTATGAACCAGCAGTGTGTTCATATTCTGGTACAAGCCAGGGCATCCTGGCTTGTATCAGAAACAGCGTAGAGGCAGCAGGAGTAGAGAAGTGATTGTCCTCCTTGTGTGAGACCACATCTTGAGTATGACGTTCAGTTTTGGGCATCTCAAAACAAGGAGGACATTGAGATGCTGGAGTGGGCCCAAAGAAGGGCTACAAAGCTGGCAAGTGGTGTGAGGAGCAGCTGCAGGAACTCTGACTGTTTAGTCTGAAGAAAAGGAGGCTGAGGGGGTACCTTATTGTTGTCTACAACCACCTGAAAGGAGGTTGTAGATAGGTGCAGGGTTGATCTTTTCTCACAAGTTACAAGTGATAGGACAAGAGAAAATAGCTTCAAGTTGTGCTAGGTTAGATACTGAGAAAAATTTCTTCACAGAAAGGGTCCTCTGGTCTTGGAACAGTCTGCCCAGGAAGGGGGTTGAATGACCATCCCTGGGTATGTTTAGAAGTTATATAGACTAATGAATATTAGGGATATGGTTTAGAGATGGCCTTGGTAGAGTTAGTTAATGGTTGAACTCGATCTTGAAAGTCTTCTCCCACCTAAATGATTCTATGATTCTGCCATTATAAATGTGAGCCACATGCCAGTTAGTTTTTAATGGGTATTTTTGCTTCTTCATTGTGATTAATGCTTCAGTATGCCCACTTTAACTGACACGACAAAATGTATAGAACTAGGAGGAGCTGCAGGTCCTTGCAAAGTCCTGCACCCAAGGGAAAACAGCCCTGGGCACATTTGTATGCTAGAGGATAAAGTGGCTAGAGCATAGCTTGTCAGGAAAGGCTAGCAAGGTGCTTTTGTAGCAAAGGACAACAGTGTCTGGAGCTCCGTTAGGCAGAGGATAACCAGCAAACTGAGGGTGTGATCATTTCCCTCTACCCAGCATTAGGCAAGACCATATCTGGAATGCTAGGTTCTGTTCTGGGTTCCCCAGTGCAGAAGAGACATAGACATACTGAAGTGAAAGGCTACAAAAATTACAGTGGTCAGCACAACTCAAGAAACTGCTCGTAGATCAGTAATTGTTTTGTATTTGTGAAACAGTTGAGTTTATGTGACAAAAGTTAAAGTTCTGCTGCCTGCTGTTTTCCTGTGCAGTGATACGATGAGGTTGTCACAGTGGAGAGGGTAGTTACTGTCCAATTTTAATGACTATGGAACAGATGAACTGTATTGAATAATCAGTTCCCCTCGTGTTAGCTGCTGCTGATGTGCTCTCGCTTTAGTGTCACATGGGCTGTGCTAGTACATAATGGTAGTTTTTTGTCTTTTCATACCTGTGCTAGTTAGAGCATACCAACTTGTTTTGATTGTTTTCAGTGCTGATCATCAAATGGAAGGCTGTTCTGTATTTTCTCCTCCTCCCTTAGGAAATGGGTGGGAGATAGAGGAAAGCAGCAGGAATGGGGTGACACTGAAAATCGTGTTGTAGCACATCGTCCTCTGCAACAGTGAGTGGTTTTGGGCTGCCTGCATCTTACAAGAGACGTTTTCATAAAATTACATTTACATTACATCTAGTTGTGCAGTTCTGCACATGCTTGCACATAGGTTTAAATTTACTTGTTCTCCTGTGCTAAGTGACAGTATATGTGACTTTGAAGTAAAAGACATGTTTTTCACACATTTACAGCTAAGTATAGCCAAGACTACCTTAGTTTCATACTGTTATTCTCAGTGGATTAACTGGAAACATGAAAAGCAGGGTTTGTATCTGTTAGCAGGTTTTCCTCTAAGTACAGTAAATTATATTTGCCCAATTTCTATGTTTAATGCAATGGCAGTAGCAGTTGTTAACATGTATTTTAAATACCAAAGAATTTAGTTGTTACTCATCTTATTTCCAACAAACAAAAAAAAATCATGAAGTGTGTTCTGTACAATAAAGATGAACATTTAAATGTGAAATATACTTTAGTAAACACAACTTTAGGCAATTTACTTTGCGCATAATGTTTGTTAATCTTGAGGTTGTCAGGTTGATTTTAACAAATAAAGGAGTGGGGGGGAGAAATGAGTGGTTTATGAAGTTAACCACTGTGTCTGTCTACGTGTACGTACACTTTGTATCTATACTGTGTGCATATACACCATGACGTCTATGTGTATACACACAGAAAATGTTGTTGGTAGGAAAGCAACAGATGTCTTTAGAAAAAGAGATCACATTTTTCTCTCTACTTTTTGTAGCCGTCCTAATGCTGGCTGCAGCAGCTCTGACAACAGATCACAGACCTAAGCCTCTTGTTTCTGTTCCTTTGGCACTCTGGGTGAGGTAATGCATTCTCTTCACCCAGCAACAAGTGGCTTTTTGGTAACTGGAAGAAGGGAACAGTTGGAGATCCACACTGCCAAAACAGAACTGAAATGGAGAGGAGAGACAGTTACTCAATCAAAAAACCCTGAAACATTTCCTCTGCATATTTTCTCCTTTATAAGTTGAAGAGAAAAGCTGACATAAGGATATGAAAAAAAGAAAAATTGAATAACTTTATTAGAGATAAGATTTATCATTCTGAAGATGGATGAACTGAAGCTGTTGAAAAGAAAGCAAACAAACAAGCCACATACCAAACACCAGCCTATACTACCCCTCTTTTCCTCATTTTCTGTCCTTGTTAAAGGTGTGTCTGCTTAATGAACATTCTAAACACAGGTTTTATAACTCTTTAAGAACTAAAAGAAAAAAACAAACCTCAACATTCCAAGCTAGCGTTTAAAAAGATTGCAAATACATTTTAGCCCTTCTGACAATATCGAATAGACTGCTTGGATGTTGGTTTGATGTCATGTGAGACCACAAAGAAACTTCCCAACGGTGCTTGAAAACAACGTTCATGCTCTGTTAAAAATGGTTTCGCTTTCATCTTCATTAAACACAGTAACAGAGGAATCAGGAAAGTATATTCACTTCTAAATCAATGTTGTCTGAGGTTTTTAGAAAATCAGCACATTAATTGCATAGTTGAAGATCTAAAGTTGGCAGAATTGCATGTACAAGGAAACTTTTGTTCTGAGTTGCACAAAGCCCTTGTATTTACATGCAATAACGGAGTTGGAAGGCAGAGGAAGAATAGAACTTACATACTTGAGCACAACCTAATGTGAGTATTGTATTCAAATTTTCACGTGGACGTGTTTCTTTATCAGTTTTTTAAAACAGACACAAAGATGGAAACTGAGAATTTTTGTAGTGCTCCTGTGTTGGCAAGGCTTAAGTTTTCTACGATGAAGTAAACTGCTGTGAAGAAACTGAACTCCTGCAAGTCCAAAGGTGACAGTTGCGGTTCTGATTTTTATACTTGCAAACAATTAATGAAAGAAAGACTGCTCTGCCTGAATTGTTTATTTAAGTCTGGGTAAATGACTGGATTTCTACTTGACTGAAAATCCTTGGTACACAGATTTTGGCTTTATTTACGGACAGTTGTTTTGTTTTGGGGTTGGTTTTCAGTTCTGATTTTCAATTTCCTATGCTTAAAGACTGGAACATAGAGAGAAGACCAGCTGGGAGCTGTGCACAGCAGGAAGATGGCATTGTTCCCTGTAAGAAATACCCACGGTTCAGTTTGGATCACTTGTACAAAAGACTCCACATGTTTCCTTTTGATCTTGCTTCTGGTGCTTTAATAGAATGAATGTGTTATGTACGGAAATACAGACTCATCAAAGCACAATGGAGAAAAGATATTATGAGGGTCTGTAAACAGTCTATGCCTCAAGCATAGAGTATTTAAGAGAAAAGAGGAAAAAGGCAACCCAAATTTCAGACTGAACATAGGATGTAATTTTATGTTTTGTTTATTTTACAATTTTGATTCAATCAGTGTGTATTCAGGGGATCATTAAAATGGTCACTGAATTGATGGGCTTCATCATTCAGGGTTTGTGTCTTTCACTTTAAATTTTTCTAAGATAATTCTACTGGACCTTAATAGCCTTTCCTGCTGTTGCAGGCAGATTGGAACTAGATGATCTCTCGAGGTCCCTTCCAATCTGTAGTGATTCTATGGTTCTACCAGAAAGATGGGTTGGACTAGAATTTTTCAGCTTGGCGAAAAAGACATTGATGAGCTTGAAGAATGTGAATGAGGAGTTGCTCTCTAGAGTAGGCTATTGTGCAGTGTAAGAGTTATGATACAGATTTTCAAAGCAAGCGACTAGGTTTTCATGTAATGCTTTATCTTCTGACATTAGTTGTTTTGGAATGTGCATGATGGTATGGTTTGTTCCAAGCCTTAGTACTCAGTTAGGAATCACTAATGTGGATACCATTTATGATTTAGGTAGTACCTTAAATTGGTGGTGGTGAAGAGTTGCTAAGCTGTGAAACAGAAGGGTGTTTTGGCTTGTACTGTTCTAGATGGCTTCCTTAGCCATTCTTGAGTAGCCACTCAGAAACAGGATCCTTAGCTGTGTATTTTAAGAGTGACTGTTTTTTCTCCAAAAGGACTTAAAATAGTGGAAGTATTTTATGCAATAGATAATGAAAAGTTTATGTAAGGTGTTTTTTTTTAAATTCCCATGGAAAACCCTACAACCAAACAACAGAAAACTCCTACCACAACCAACCTGCTTGTCATAAGGAGACTTGTGATAAAATACAGCAAAAATGTAATCTACTCATTTTGCAGATGAGCGGTAAAAACTAGGTACAGAGGGACAACTATCACTACCTAGGAACTCTGGAGCCCATAAAACAAACTCCTCACTCCTGCTTCTTTTAACCAAAACGAACCCCATTATTAGTACAAAATAAGGACAGTATCTGAGTAGAGCACAGTATTAATTTGTATACAATTTCTTTGGTCTTTAATTACTTTCTATCCATTTCACTTTTGGTCTTATTTGTATAAATTACTTTGATTGAATAGAATGAGATGCATTCTTTTACATCAGTTTGTAGGGTTATGATCTTCACAGGCTTTTGGGATAGGTAGTCTGTGATGTCTTATTTCTCATTGAGACTCTTCCTTTCAAACAGTTTACTTAAATAACGCACAAGATAGCAAACGACGGTCTTCTGCTCTCTTTTGCTGAAAGTGAAGCAGAAGGTAGATAAGCATTTACAGGAGGTACCAAAAGCAAATTTCAGCGTTTGTTCTCTAGAATACATACCTCATATTTTCATGACATGTTTCTCCTTTAATCGAGTGGGTTTTAACAAGCTGTACTTTGTTTTTGTTTCATGGTTACTTTCATCACAACTTTATCTTGATAGGATTGAGCTGATAACCTTGTGCTCAACCAGTTTGAGGGGTCTGTACTGCAATACCTTACATGACAAATGCAACAAAAGTACATACTGCCTTCACACCTCGTATCCTTTGCAAGGATGTCCTATGGCAAGCTTATTATTCAAACTGAACAGGCTTCTGTAGTAGTAATTGTGAGAGAAGGTTTATGTCTCAGGTTTGTCTAATTTAGTTATGACATCTTTTAAAAAAACCCAATGTGTATTTCCTTAGCTTTTTTAAAGCTGTGATGTCATCTTTGTATGTGCTTTTAATCTGGGCATGATCCCAGTCAATTCATAATGCTGCAGACTCATACGTACGTATTTATGACTACAGTTCTGATGTGTATGCCTTTTTTAACATTTTATTTAGCTGAATTGGCCCCTAGGTTAAGAAACCATCAGTGAGCCTACCTTCCAAGTTTTGCCCATAAGCATTAGTGTCTTGGAAGAGTTTCAGCTCAGTGTACGTAACTGGGGTGTGACATTGATGCCAGTGCCTTCTGCTGGTGGGGAGCAGCTTTCCAAAAGGAGACATGACTTTTCCCAAGTCTTTTCATTCCACTGGATGTTTGTGGAAGTAGTAGCACCGCTTCCTAAACAAATGTTAACTTTATCCACAGAAACAGCTTATCAGGTTCAAATAGATTGAAATATTTATTCCCTTTTTATTAATCTAGTTGATATACAACAAATATTTAATAACATTTAGTTGAAATGTTCATTTCATTGTGCTGCTGTCACTGCTAATGCTTATTAAAAAGAAGCTGCATTTTTAAAGTGCTTGAAAAGAACTTCCAGATTTTTTCAGGGAAGAACATTAAGCCAGATTTATTTTCACAGGATATGCCTATGCAAATCACTAATCCAAAATATTTTCTTTTGTGCTTTGCTCTGCGCTCGCTTGGTGTTTTGTTTTGGCTTCAAGTCTAATACTATTACCACCAAGAAATGGTGTTAATGGGTGAAGTGTTAAATTTGAATGATGGAAGCCAGTTTTACTTCATAGCAGTAAATACAATGAGTTGGTGTTCACCTCCCTTCTAACCACTAAAAAAGTTGCACTTGGAGAAGTAAAGTGAGGAATAATTTATGGTTTGTCTGGCGTGGAGTGTGTGTTTTTGTAATTCAAATGTAGACATAAATCTCCAGAATTTGCTTTAAGTGTAGGTAGCAAAAAAATTCATCAACAAGACTCAGAAATCTCTTCTGTATATTAAGGGCTTCAGTTCACTAGGTTAAGGGGAAATGGATTGAAGGTGGAAAAGAGTAGATTTAAGCTGGATGTGAGGCAAAAGTTCTATAATCTGAGAGTGGTGGATCCCTGGAACAGATTGCCTAGAGAGGTGGTGGAGGCCCTATCCTTGGAGTTGTTCAAGGTCATGCTCAATGGAGCTCTGACCAATCTGTTCTAGTTAGAGATGTCTCTCCTTGTTGCAGGAGGGATTTGACTAGATGATCTTTGGAGGTCCCTTCCGCCGCAATGTATTCTGTGATTCTATAATCCTGTGCTGTGAAAAGAAATCTGTCCTTTAGCTGGTCTTGCTAGTGTTGTATGTGTACATTTGGCATTTGTATACTTATATATGTTCTCTGTGTTGCAGAACTGGAGAACGCTGTACAGCTGTAATGCAAGACCTCTTATGATCCTACTGTAATTTATTTTCATAAGCTTTAAAAACTCCTTTACTGTGCAAAGAGTTTTTTGCCTGTTGATTGTAATTTCTCTTCATGAGGAGGAAGAGAGATGGAAGAAATCTTTCTACGCGCAGCTGTACGTAGAATATGTGTAGAACCTTGACTTAATATAGAGGTAGCCACAGAAAATGCCAGAAGCCTTGGAAGCATATGATTTTGTTGAGATATGATTTACAGTGAAATAATCCAGTATGATGGGGGATTAGAGAATAAATGTATTAAAAATAACACTTTACAATTTTAGAAACTGTTTGATTGAACATAGGTATATAAAATGTGTGTGTTCATGATATGGTGCTGAAGAATTTGTTACATTTCCTATCATTCCAGTATTATGCATGTTTTAGTTATCATGATAAATGACAGCTAGTTATTTAGGCAGTAAATAGACTTGCCTTTTATAGTTGGAATGTCTCCTGAACTAGAAAGTAGCATCTTTCCAGATAAAGCATATTGTTAAGGTAGGGAAACAATAAGGTTGGGGGGGGAAATCACTAATGTTAGGAAAAATGTTAGGTAATCAACTTAATAAATTAACAGAACTGAAGGGCAAATTTCCTCTTAAGCAGCAGTTCACACATCTGTGTTTTTCTGGAAAATTGCCCTTCATTTCTGTTAATTTATTAAGAGCTGTGGAGCTATGCTGAGCCAGGCTAAAATGGAGGAAACAAATCTTGTGCTCCATCTATGGCACTGGCAAAGACTAAGAGCAGAGAAGACATGCATACAGTTTTTCTCCTCTGAAAGAACTTCCCAACCTTGAGTCTGTATGGAACCCAGACTTCCCAAGTCAAGAGAGTCATCTAAACAACAGAGAAATGTAATTAACTATCTAACTAGTGTGTAACGTTTCTAGTAAAAACCCTTCTAAACTTTCAAGACTGCTGAGCACAGTCCTAGAGGTGTAGCTGCAGCAATTATAGGTGCCTAACTTGAGCAAAGGTTGGTTGGAAGCTGTGGGTGTATGTTGTACTTTTTCTTTCTTCTAGAAATGTCTTCCAGAAATGCAAACTGGGATGCATGAGCTGAGTGCTCTTGATGCCAGATTTCAGGAGCAAATAGTGTACTAGTGCCTTTAGTGCCGAGTCCTGTTTTGGATCTGATTCTTGGATCCACTTTAACAAGAGCAGTTCAAAGTGGTACAGTTAGTTCAGTGAGATCACTTAAAGCACTTTTGTTATCTTTGATAGTTCTGTACATAGAGAATAAAAGATTCCATTTTTCAGTTATACAAAAAATTCATTTAAAACATTCTGAAAGGAGCTTTGTCTTTGGCTCCAGATGAGTGTGTCTTTAATGGAAAAGAAAAAGAAGCAATTAAAAGCAAAAGTTTTCAGTGCATGATGCATTATGAAATGGACAGTGCATATGCCAAGAAAACTTTGCAGGTGCGATTTGCATGCATAGTCACAGAGAACTGTGCTGTCTGTCATGCTTGTATTAATGGTATTCATTACTTAATATCTGTAATTCATGATAGTCCCTTAACAGTCTCAGAATTTGTTGGCAAGGATCTACCTAAATAGGCGTAGGCAATGCTAATGCCAGCATTTGTGTCTGTGCTATTCTCTCTCGTTTTCTTCTCTCTTTTTGCAAGTCTCTTGGAGACACTGTTCTTAATCACTGCACAGCAAGTGGGAAGATGTTAATAAAAACTGTAGATGAGACAGGGAAAAGCATCATTAAATAGAAAAAGATCATGATCTTATAAAGACTGAATAACTGAACACTGAATTGATTAGGGTAGTAGAAAATGCCAATGTCAAAAAAGACATTTTTACATGTATCAATAGAAGAGGGGGTAAGAGAACCTGAGAAGTGCTAGCTGACCAAGAGGATAATTACTGAGCAGAATTAATCTGAATTCTGTGAAAGACACGTCTACCATTGGGCTACATTAGGTTTAAGTATTTCTTAAATAGCTAGAAATAAAGTAGTGCCATTTTAGAAAGCACTGGAAAGACCTAACATATTATTCCTGAATATACAGTTTTGTTATGATTGTAAGACATTCAGCTAAGGACTAGGAGAGATGTTTATTTGATGTGCGGAGTTGAAGGAGTTTTAACTCCCCTCCTCAACCCAAGTACATTGGTTAAACGCTGAAAGAAGAAGAGTTATTGAAGGTAAACAATGTTTCTGGCAAAAGAACAAGTATCTGTAAGATCAGGCATGAATATGTATAGGATGAAAATTTGAAGGAATGTTTAATCATAGAGAGTTGTGTCATTTTGAAATAGCTCTCCATTAAAGTTTTATCTTTTTATAGAGTTGTAGTAGAGACCAAACACACCTTGGTTATAGAAAAATCACATGGCAGGATTAGTGGTGTTGGCCTTTCTTTCCAAAGTGTGGTTGTTTGAGCAACATAGACCAGCTCAGTAGAGCCTTGATCTGCAGCTGTGGCTCCCAAGCAGTGTCATAACAGAGGGAATGATGAACATCACCCACGTTGTGTAAATTCTTCCATCTGAGAGGCTTATTCTAAAGTAAGCTGACCTTCTGCATATAACCTGAAGGAAGTTCAAGTTCTGGTTAAAACTTTCCCTTCTGCAGAAAGATATGTAAATGTTTTCAGTGCCAGTATAATGGTTTAGGCTTCACTACGTTATTTTAAAAGAAAAAAGAATACCAAACAACCTGTTCTCCTATGTTGACCACTGAGTATTAACTTAGAAAATTCAAACACTGAAGGCACCTGTCTGAAGTGGTCTGGGCTTTTATAGCACACAATAGGAATTCTATGTATTGTTATATTTAATAGTACAATGCAATGAAGAAATAAGGAGAAGAAGAATGCTGTCATGACATGACAAATGAATGTGCTACAGTAATTAGCTGAACTGCTATTTTAAAATTATACTGTACATTTTTTTTTTTAAATGAAGTTTAAAAGGAAAATACTTAAAAGCCATGGGAANGTCGCCAACTCTGGAGCTGTTCAAGGCAGGATTGGACGTGGCACTTGGTGCCATGGTCTAGCCTTGAGCTCTGTGGTGACAGGTTGGACTTGATGATCTATGAGGTCTCTTCCAACCTTGATAATACTGTGATACTGTGATACTGTGATTTACTAGCAGTCTTACCTAGCTTTCAAAGGCTCAGCAACTAAGTTGCAAAAAATGGTTTGGGTGCCTGAAGATAGGAAATTCCACATGAATGTGAAGTCAAGGACCCTGGAATGCGACTTGAATGCTTATCTCAAGTTAGTAGATAGGGTTATACCCTTGTCTTAACCTTTGTAATGTAAATTGTTAATAGTTTCCAGAAAATGTTCACCCAAATAGCTAAACAAATACTGAGTTCTGCACCTAACTATCTTGCTCTGTAGTCTTACACATTAAGCCACAAGCAGATGCTGGGAGAGGAGTCAGAGTAGGATGTCACCCTTTCTAAGGTTGTTCCAGCAACTAAGCATTTTTAGTGTGAACGTTTTGTAAACTTTCCAGGGTTAGTCTGTTTCTCTCAGAAGTGCTTTGCTAGTTTTAGATTGACCTCATTGTATGAGCTTCTTGCATTCAGTATACCTGGCACTGGGTCCAGGGGGCTGCTGCTCAACATTTGGAGTCACAGAATGTTACAGAATGTTACAGGTTGGAAGGGACCTCGAAAGATTATCTAAGTCCAACCCCCCCTGCTGGAGCAGGGTAAGCCTACAGTACCGTCTCAAGATGTCCTACATGGAACCTATGACCCCAGGAGTTCAGTGTCACATGCTCTAACCACTGAGCCAACCAGGTGCCCCCTACCACATGTTTGCTTTGAACTCCTTTTACCTTTATGTGATGCTTGTCTGTTTTATTGGAAGAAACTGTGAATATTTAATCTAAGGCATTGCCACTAAAAGATGTTGTAGATCTGTTATAGCAGCTGTGAAAATCACTTTTGCAAACACAAGGAATGCTCAATTATTCTATGCAGGCCTTCATATTATAGTTCATTCTTGCCCTCTCAAAACCCTTTCCACTTCTGTATCCTCTATTGAGAGAAAAGGGCCAAAGCTTCATGCAATATTTAAAGTATGGAACAAACTTAACTCTACAGAATTATAAACCAGAAAAAGGTCTTTCTATACTTTTCCTTTCCTAATTTTCCTAATACTTTAATTTCTTCATTTGCCTTGTTTGTATGGCCAAGCAGCAAGCTGATGGTTTCATGGAATTATCCAGCATAACCCTTCTCTTCTCCTCCTTAGTGTTACTGGTCTACTCGGAGACTCTTGTATTATACATGAAGCCAGGATTAGTTTTCCATACGTGTATCGTTTTACATTAATCTAAATTGAATTTCACCAGCCATTTTACTACCTGATCACAAGGGCTGATAAGGCGTTTTCAGTGTTCTTTAAGGCACTCATTCTTACCACCCTGAATAAGTATGTACCATCAGTAGGTCTTCTCATCTCACTGACGTACTGCCACCCCAATGTGCAGCAAAGCTTTACTTCTGACTGAAATTTCAATCTGTGCAGCATATCTGCTAGTCACTGGAATGGCAGTTTGTTACGTACATCTGACTTTAAGCTGCTTCTTAAGACGCAGTTCTGTTCTACCCTTAGCACAGCTTACCATTTTCTTCACGTTTTGTGTTCCTAGGCTTCCTCTTGCAAAGTTTCCCAAATGCCTGATATACTAATGTTTTTCATTAAGTAAAAGAAATTGAGTTAAAATGGTCCTTTGAGTTTTCAGTCCTGATCTAATCCTGAAAGTATAAATAATGTATTCTTGCATTATTAGCACATTCCATAAATATTGACGCATAGGCAGTAATAATTTGATAAATTAAGCTTTTAAAACACAGTTTTAAATATTATTGTGTGTAAGCTGGAAGTTGGAGAAGGAAAAATTGCCCAGAAAAGTACAAAATTAAATGCTCTAAAAACCGAGTGTTTGTATATGAGCTGTGTAGTACATGTTGTTAACATAGAAGAGCTGATGATGGAGAAATATGTAAATGTCCTTTTTCCAGCAATTCTGTTGAAAACCCATAGTGGTAAAATGGAACAAATAGCTGAATTGATAAGCCAGATCAGTGACATTGGAAGTATATACTTGTCAGCTGGTTTTGGTTTTAAATGTATATCCCTCTCATTTTAAGGAGAAAATAAAAGTTTTTTTCAAACAAAGGAAATGCTATTTGCTCTTAATTAGAAAAAAACACCCCAATTAAGTTACAGACTCATCATTCCCTCCTCCTGTTGTCTAGTATTAGGTGAGTCTCGTACCATTGGATCAGGATTCCATTGTATTTTTGGATTTGACCTCAAAAACTAAGGAAGATCCTCAGGGCAGGAATCTTGTCATGATACTGCAGTAAAAATAACAACAAGCACAAAAGGAAAAGCTTTGGCATTTTCAGGATAACTTCTTTGTTCTATGTGTTCCACCATGAGTGCCCACACAAATAATCCGGCCTCTTTGCATATGACTTTTATTCCAATTTAACACCCCTAACAATTTTAGAATTATCCTAGCAGGGTTGGTAGGGAGTGTTCTCTCCCTGTACAGATCTAATACATGGTGTTTTATAGCAGTTACCCGATGAACTATGGATACCTGGTGAAAGTTCTTTAATCCACACCTCAGAAGACTTTTTAGTGGAATTCATGGAATATTTAAGGTTAACATTAATAAAGTACTGTCTGTGTTTCCCTCTCCACCCCCAAATTCTTGTATTTGAACTTAAGCAATCCTTCAGAGCAGTACGCCAAAGTCCTCCCCTTTTCTATATATTATTGTATTGTCAGAAGGAAATACAAGCAGAATTTTAAATGTAGGAAATAAGCTGCTAAAATATGTAACTGTTCTAATTGTCTTTTTTTTTTTACATATGTTCCATTAATGCATGAGGAAATCTCCTGTAGCACGTAGGAGCGAGTAGTTACTTCATGCTTAATTTATGTAGCATCTCTGAAGAAAGTCTATTTTAATATTAACAAAGTGAAATGTTTTCTTTAATGTGGAAGTGTTGCAAATGTCATGTGTGTCCAGCCAAAGGTGATAACTTACAACATATTAAATACTGTATATAGTGTTTATATACTTTCCAGTAACAACTTCAGCTTAAACACCTTAGAACATTTATTTAGATTTAGCACTTGTTCATAGTTTTCCAGTAAAAATTTGCCTGTCCTTTGCTCTTTTAAAAAGGAAAATGTAAGAATGTGGTAGTATTACTGATTTGAGTTGAGAATCAAATTTTTATATACACAATGTATTTTAACTACTGAAATTTGCATCCAAGGTAGTGCATATATTTTTGAAATAATTTAGTAGATGCCCTTATTTCTCTATTAGAAATTATATTAATTAATCCCAGAGAAATACTTAGAATACATTTACCACCGTTGCTTATTACTTTGAATTGTTCCCATTACAATTTTAAGAACTACCAGGGCTTTCTCTAGCAGAAACAATTTAGAGGTGGAATACCACTGTAATGCAGTTCTGCTTGCTTTCTGCCCTCCCTCACAAGTTTTTTATTTGGAAATTATTAGCAATATTTCTTCTCTGCATGCATTTCAAGGCTTATCGCAGGCTTGTTTGAACCAAACAGCTGAAGAACCAGGAGTGACAGAAGAACAACTGAGTGATAGGTCTGTTCATTTCAGTGTCAGGAGGAGGACTAGGGGGACGTTGCTGCCAGGACAGCAGTACCAGACAGCGTTAACATGGGCAGTCAGACACGAGCATGTTCCGACTTCACAGGACACTGCGCAGCACATAATTAGGCCTGACAAGAGTCTCTTTCTCTACCTGTTTCAGTTTCCAGAGGTGAATAAAGTGCATCTTAGTAGAGAGTACTGTGATTATATGCAGTTCTCTGCAGTGCTGTTTTAAAAACATTTAGCTTTAAAGTGATAAATTGACATCTGGTCGTGTTCTGAATATGCAAGTGAAACAGAATCACAGAATGGTCTGGATTGGAAGGGACATTAAGGATCATCTAGTTCCAACACCCCTGCCGAGGGTAGGGATGCCTCTCACTAGATTAGGTTACCCAGGGCACCATCCAGCCTGGCCTTGAACACTTGTGGAACTACTTAAAAGAGTCTAGCTCAGAGCCACAAGGATGATGGAGGGAGTGGAACAACTTCCTTATGAGCAGAGGCTAAGGGTGCTGTGGTCTTTTTAGCTTGGAGGAGACTGAGGGGTGACCTCATTAATGTTTATAAATATGGAAAGGGTGGGTATCAGGAGGACAGCTCTTTTCAGTTGTGTCCCAAGATAGGACAAGGACATAGGAGGTTCTGTGTAAATGTAACAAAGAAGTTACTTACAGTGAGGGTGATGGAGCACTGGAACGAGCTGCTCAGAGAGGTTTGGAGTCTCCTTTGTGACCTAATCTAGGTGATCCTGCTCTGGCAGCAGGTTGGACCAGATGATCTTTTGAGATCCCTTCCAACCCCTAACATTCTGTGATTCTAGGAAGTTGTTGGAGTGATGGAATTTTATCATCCGTGTACTTGGTGAGTTGTCTGTTTTCTGCACACTGAAAAGAACTGCATGACAGTCACTGCCTGGCATTCCCAGTCTAGTGGGATTTCAGCTGAGAGAGAGAAATCTCGGGGGCCACTTACCTGCTCCCTGAGTCATCCAACTATGTAACTGAGAAGTTAGTTTGGTTTTGGGGTGACAGCAGAACTATTCAAATACTCTAATATTTAGCTTGGGCTAAGGTGTTCCTGAGATTTTAGGTTTTTGAAGCTGTTGAATAAAAATTTTGTATTTTGAGATAAATTATCTTCCTTATGTAAGAAAAGGATAAAGGACTGTAGGTTTAACGTCATTTTGGCATTTGCCTGGAGACAATACAAACCCTAGAATGACGGGCACTTATGCTCCTGACTCAGGAGTTAGTGTGTTATTGAGCTTTAAGATGCTATTCTCTGCTGTCTGTTCCACCTGTCTGATGCCCCTTTGCAAAGATGGGAGGAAATTTGTCTGCTTTTAGCCTGTTCTTGGTTCAGTACATCAGCAGACAGCACTGATAGCTGAAGCTGAATTTGACAGAGCTTGTGAGGTTGAAGCTTTGAGATGGGCAAAAGAACTAGGTGCAGTTTTCTGTACCTAGTTAGTTTCCATAGATGAGCTATTTTTGTTGTAAGAACTGTCCCCCCATGCCTCCTTCTTTTCTCCTGTTTGTCTAGTATTTTTATGTGGAACAAATAATGTTTATTCCCAGGTATAATAAAAGATCCTCTAATCTTAGAGATGCCAGGAGAGAGAGACAGCAAAACTGCCACCCTAGACTTCCAAAGGGAAGTCTACCTTGTTCAGTATCCTGATTGCCAGAATCTCTTGGGAATGTGTTCTGAGGAGTATAGGAACCTAGGAAAGCTGACGTCTTGAAAGTGCAGGAGCAGGCCATCCCCATGTGAAGCAAAGCAAATCAATGGCATAGAAGTACAAGTCTGGCTGAGTTTTGGCTGGTGCTCAGGGAGAAAAAGAGGATCTGTGGTCTTTGGAGGAAGGGGCAGGCCACACACGATGACTAAAAAAGTGTTATGAGGCTATACAGGAAAGGCAGTAAGAGGTCCAAAGCCCATGCAGAAATTAATCTGGCCCCCATGATAAAGGACAACAAGAAAACAACAACCCCCAGCAGTGCTACAGGCTTATAGAGGAGTGGCTGGAGAGCAGCCTGGCAAAGAGGGACCTGAGCGTGCTAATTGAGAGTGGCTGCACATGAGCCAGCAATGTGCCTAGGTGGCCAAGAAGGCCAATGGCATCCTGGCCTGCATCAAAAATAGTGTGTCCAGAAGGACCAATGAGGTGATCGTGCCCATTCACGTGGAACTGGTAAGGCCACACCTCAAATATTGGGGGCAGTTTTGGGCACTGCAGTATAGGAAGGACATCAAGGTGCTGGAGAGGGTGCAGAGGGGGAAAACTGGGCTGATTCATAGAAACATCAGGGATTAGAAGGCACCTTGAAAGATCATCTAGTCCAGGGGTCCTCAAACTTTTTAAACAAGGGACTGGTTAACTGTCCCTCAGACACTGTTGGGGGCCAGGCTATAGTTTGTGCTGCCTGGCTTGTCCTGCCTGGGAGCTGGAGAGAGAGAGGGAGAGATGGGGAAGCCGCCCACCTTGCTGACGCCCCCACCCCCCTCCTCAGCCTGGCCGCGCAGTCCGCAGGAAGTCATCTGCGGCTGCTCGGTTTCTGCCCCACAACTCCTGGTGGGGGTGGGGGGAAATACTGGCAGGCTGCATTGGAGACCCTGGGGGGCCATATCCTGCCCAGGGACCGGGGTTTGAGGACCCCTGATCTAGTCCAATCCCCCTGCCACAGCAGGATCACCTAGACGAAGTCACACAGGAACGCATCCAGGTGGGCTTCAAATGTCTCCAGTGAAGGAGACTCCACAACTGCCCTGGGCAGCCTGTTCCAGTGCTCTGTCACCCTCACTGTGAAGAAGTTCCTTCTCAGATTGATGTGGAACCTCCGATGTTCCAACTTACACCCATTGCCACTCATCCTATCACTATATGACATTGAGAAGAGCTTGGCTCCATCCTCCTGACACTTACCATTCACATATTTATAGACATTAATGAGGTCACCCTTCAGTCTCCTCCCAGCAACCTCAGCCTTTACTCATCAGGGAGGTGCTCCACTTCATCGTCCTCATTGCTCTATGCTGGACTCCCTCTGGCAGCTCCACATCCCTCTTGAACTGAGGGGCCCACAACTGGACACAATACTCCAGATGTGGTCTCACTAGGGCAGAGCACTACTATCAGCTGCCTGTAGAAGACCTCATCAACTTCCTCATTCTGATCTGGTGGCCTGTAGGACACCCACAACAGTGTCCCCCATGCCAGCCTGCCCCTTAATCTGCACCCACAAACTCTCAACTCTCTTCCTGGGGTCCTGGACAGAACCCAATACCTTCTAGTTGCTCTCTCACATAGAGAGCAACTCCTCCACCCTGCCTTGCTGACCTGTCTCTCCTGAAGAGGATTAAGGGTCTAGAGAATAGGTCTGATGTGGAGAGGCTGAGGGAGCTGTGGCTGTTAAGCCTGGAGAAGAGGAGGCTGAGGCGGGACCTCATTGCACTTTATAACTACCCAAAGGGAGGTTGGAGTGAGATGGGTGTTGGCCTCTTCTGCCTAGGGACTAAAGATAGGTCAAGAGGGAATGGGTTAGGTTGCACCAGAGGAGGTTAATACTGGATATTAGGAAAGACATCTTCCCAGAAAGAGTGGGGAGGCCTTGGAACAGAGGCTGCCCAGGGAGGTGGTGGAGGCGCTGTCCCTGGAGGTGTTCAAAAACCAGGCAGACATAGTGTTTCCGTAGTGGTTAGGGGTTTTAAGGCAGATTGTTGGACTTTATGATCTTGAAGGTATTTTCTAACCTTGATGATTCTATGATTCTCAAGAATGCAGGTGACTTACGGCTTTTGTGAAACATTGCAGCAACTTTCTTTGAGAGTTTGCCTGTATTTCTGATACACCTTTGGATGTTTTTAAGGACAATCATTTGCTAGCAACAACTTGTCTGTAATTGATCCTTCCTTAAAATTGAAGAATGGACTGGGTGACACCTGGCTGACTCAGTTGGTAGAGTGTGGGACTCTGAATTCCTGGGATCATGGGTTGGAGCCCCATGTAGGACAGCATATCTTGAGACAGTTCTGTAGGATTACCTTGCTCCAGCAGAGGGGGTTGGACTTAGATGATCTTTTGAGGTCCCTTCTAACCTGTGACATTCTGTGATTCTGATTTTGCCTTGTCTTGTACTCAGCTTTACAATTATAAGAGTTTTTTACAAAGAGCACTCTTGAGAATTGATAACTCTGGATTCCTGCAGTCTTCAGTCTCTTGAGCACCTGGCTAGGTTCAGCACAAATACAGATCTGCTTGATTGACATCTACAGGGTTGGCAGCTTGAGGAGAGGAGTGCTTTGGCTGAAGGTGCCTTTGCTGTCTCCCTCGTCCTCGGAAAGCTTGGAGGGGTCAGGAAGGCAGAGACGCAAAAGATGCCTGGTTAGAGAGTTCAGTCATGAAGTGGATGTCTTTCCAAAGGAAAGTCTTGGTAGAGCTCCTCGAGTTTTCTGTGACAGTGTCTTTGTCTTGCTGGAGATGCCAGGGCTTACTGGAAGTAGTCTCCAGGTAAGAGTGTTTTCTTGCCAAGGAACTTGCCCCGAGAAGCCGTTTCAGAAGGCCTCATGCTCTTTGTATCCTACTCACATCTAGGAGTGCCCAATACAATTTTCAGTACTATTTCAGCAATCCTGATCAGAAGCTGAAAGGAGATTTTTTTTTTTTTTTAGTAACTGATGTTCTCATCTACAGTTATGTTTAGAAGGAACAGGTTGACCTTTAAGCAAGTCGGAAGTGGCAGGTAGGCATTTTGGGTCTTTTAATAACATAAAATGTATCAGTTTCATGCAAACTTGTGAGAACTGTGGAAACTGTTTTTTCTCCAAATTCTACTCATTCAAAGTTGGCTATTATAAATCAGTAAGAAAATAGAGCAGTGATTGAAAACTTGCACTTAAATGAAACATTCTCAGCAAAATACCTTCAAAGTAAAAGTATCCACTTTCACAGTGAGACAAGGCTGTTCTAAGACATTTTTGTTTCAGTTTGTTACTGTGATATTATGTTGACTTGGTGTGCAACGAATAAGAATCTCCTCTTCTTATCTTTGGTCTGGGAGCTCACAGTGTTGCTTTAACCATTACGTAATCATATGTTAGTTTTCTCTAACCATATGATGAGATTCTTTGTTTTCTTCAATTATTAGTAATGGTTTTTTGTTACAGCAATAGTGGGGAGTACTTTCTTTATGGGAAATAATTATGGTTCAGTAAACTTCTCTCAGTTGTTATGAAGACTAGATATCTGTGCTGGACAAGCCTTTTAATCATTTTTGTTTATGGATAAGGTTGCCAAAATATTTTCACAATTACAATTTATTGGTATTACTTGTACAAGGTTCCTTTGTGTTGTTTATTTGCTTCCTTTCCTCTGATATTTGCAGAATATTCTCCCTGTAGCAGTGCTCGATATAGACTGGGTATTGGAAGAAGATGCTTTGGACTTGTGATATAACTTAATAGCAAAGCAGAAGTGTTTTCTTCTTCCTATTGCTTTCCTTTTAGTTAGATTCTTTTTGGTTAGTTCTCTGGAGGAATGTGGGTTCAGTGGATTATAGGGGATGTTTCAGAATTGGTCTCCCATTCTTGTTGCTTTAATATTCAGATTATTGTGCCTCTCCCTCCCTCCCCATAACTGTCATACACTGGAATGGATCATGTCAACACTAATTGAGTTATTAATTGAATAATTAGAATCACATACAAGTTAAAGCTTGGTTTTGTGTGTGGTAAATGTCGTCTCAATACTAAAAGAATACAATAATGTAGGAATTGATGTATGTATTCAGTATTAATGATCTAAGCTGGTCCTAGTCTTCAGTTTTAGCCAGGAACTTAAATTGGAAAATCATGGAATGGCCAGGGTTGGAAGGGACCTTAAAGATCATCTGCTGCCAACCTCCCTGCATAGGCAGGGATACCTTCACTAGATCAGGTTACTCAGGGCCCCATCCAGCCTGGCTTTGAACACTTCGAGGGATGGAGCAGCCACAACTTCCTTGGGCAGCCTGTTCCAGCACCTCACCACCCTCATAGGAAAGAATTAGCCACAAGCAGTTTATTTATAACTGGAAAATTAGCATGTTCCTGTATCTGTGATGTGAAGTGGTTTTGTTCCACTTTTTGCATGCAGGTAGTTCCAAGCAGAAACTCTGGTGTTGGTGCAAAGAATGTAGGAACATTTCTACAACTTAAATGCTGCAGTGAGTCAGAGTAAGTGATTTCATTAGTCTTTCTGGTCATCAGTTCAGGTGTGGATTTCTGCAGCCATTTTCCCACATGAGACTAGCCCTTGGCAACTATTAAACTGAGGCCGTGTATCATGAAAACATTGATAAATTTGATGTATCTTTTGAGAAGTGTGCAGAAATCATATTATGCCAAACCAAGCTGAGTTTTCTTTTTAAATATGTGCTTTTAGATCTTATCTTTGGGACCATTCATTGTATCCGCATATGAAAATATGAGCTTGTTTAGTGAATAGCAGCAGTATTAGTTTTGTGTGATATTCTGTCCTGCTTACTGTTGCAGAGTTATCTCCAGACTATTAGTACAAACTCATTATCTACTCTATTATGTGCCTAGCTGTGTCTATTTTCCATTGTACTGTTGATCTGGAAGAAATATGAATGGCATTTGGTGGCTGCTTTAGCTTTTACTTGTTGCTATCAGCAGCATTATTTTCTTCCAGTAGTTTCTTTTCAGTAGTTTATTTTTGTTTTGAGTAAGCTTCTTTCTTTTGTCCTCAGTTGTTCTCTGGCCATTTGGTAAAGGTTTTTATTGAAGATCTTGCAGAAGAGCCAGGCAGTTGTTTTCTCATTGCATGTCCTTTTGGGATATAGGGCAAGGATTTTATTTACAACTTGTATTTCTTAAATTCTAATTTTTCACAATAAATATATCTTTAGCTTCTTTTTAGATTATGTCAAATTAGTTGCTAAGAATTTTAGTGGCATAAAATTATTCTGTGCTATCTCATTGAAATAAAGATTTCACTACAGAGCAGTGTTATTTCATTCATTTTGCTATTTTTTTTTTTTAACTGACAAAAAGATGCCTACATGAATTTGCACACTAAGGTCTGTAAGAGTCATATAATCATTAGGTTGGAAATGACCTTTAAGATTACAGAGTCTAACCATAAACCTAATATTGGCTAATACACCACTAAACCACATCCCTCAGCACCGCATCTACACATCTTTTAAACCCCTCCAGGGATGGCGATTTAACCACTTGCCTGAGCTTGACAAGCTATTCAGTAAATAACTTTTTGATAGCCAACCTAAACCTCCCCTGGCACAACTTGAGGCCATTTCCTTTTGTTCTGTTGTTTATTATTTGGGACTAGAGACCAAGTTCCACCTCTAAAACCTCCTTTCAGGTAGTTATAAAGAGTTAGGTCTCCCCTGAGCCTCCTTTTAACCTAGCTAAACAACCCCAGTTCCCTCAGCCACTCCTCATAGCACTTTTGCTCTGGACCCTTAACCTGCTTTGTTATCCTTCTCTGAACATGCTCCAGCACCTCCAGGAGTGTTTCCAGTATGTGTGAACGTGAAACTTCCCTGGAGATGCTAGACACAGAGATGCCTTTATACTCTCATCCACCAATGTCTCTAAGACACGATTGAGGTAGGATCTCTTTTAAAGAGGATGAAAACATCTTGATTTGTTTTTGTGAGTCTCTTGGCATTGATTGTTGGATTTCCTCTACCTCTGATAAAATATATGAAGTAATATCTGATGGGCATTTACCTTTCCCTTTCAAAAATAGGCTCTGGTTATGCTGAAATTCTCAAAACTGAAGATGTGGCTCTCAGCAGCAGTCTTTTGTAGTGTGAAAAGACTAGCTATTTTCTCCTTATTAGTTAAAAGCTCCTCGCAAATCATTCAGAGGATAAGTCACTTAAGGATATTAGTAAATATGAAAAGTCTGTACTAAGCACTGTGCAAACCTCTGGAGAACATCAGGATCGTTATGAACTTGGTTTCCACTTTTGCTTACCTTCTCCAAGCTGAGATTTATACAATAGATTTTTTTTCTAGTGTGTTCCTACATCCTTTTCTCATTATTGATAGGCTCCTTTGGTTTTTGGGGCTGCATAACAGCCTAACCCTAAGCAGAATCCCATTCTAAATTCCACGTCCACTCCTTTTCAGGCATGTATCTGGATTATGTGGATTCTTGAGTGTTTCTTCGTCAGTATACTAGTTACAGTCTCCTGCACAGTCGTCTTATCTGTACCTCAATAAAACTGTCTGAATCAATGTCTGAGGAACACCTCTTGACTTGAACCAAAGTCCATGTGTTAGTCAAGGTAGTCAGAATTTCCTTGACTAGTTAATTAGTCCTTTCATCATAAAGGCATCTTGTCTGATTTTAATTTTCTTTAAATATAGTATGTTTCAGTTGCGTACATCACAGAATCGCAGAACATCAGGGATTGGAAAAGACCTTGAAAGATCATCCAGTCCAATCTCCCTGCCACAGCAGGATCACTTAGACCAAGTCGCACAGGATCATATCCAGGTGGGTTTTGAATGTCTCCAGAGGAGGAGACTCCACAGCCCCTCTGGGCAGCCTGTTCTGGTAAGACAGTGAAGGACAGAAATACTGTTGGAGAGCCACAATTTTCTGTGGAAGACAAGCAATGAAGTACGCTTACATATTGGGGGAAAAACTAATCATAACTCTAGGATGGAATTGACATGTTGTCTCCCCTTATCTAAGGAGTGAATTGTGCTTAAAGTCAGTATCAAGGGAAGGGATTTAGCTAGACTTAAGGTGAACCCTTGATTAGTTTAATTTATGAATACAATGTTATGTTCTGCATTGCATAGGATTAGCTTTGTGGTTTAAGGATGACATATCCTACCCAAATTGCGGTGTAGCCATATATACATGTCAGACAGTTAAATCTTTTTTCCAAGATTGCTTTACTCTCTATACAAATTAATTAGGCTCCTCCCTGCCTGGGACATTTATCTTGAGTCACCTGTACATGCTTAGAAGTGCATAATTTGTCTAGATGTCTGGACAGCCTCCTAAGTTCTGTAGCTTCCAAGAGAAATTTGAAAAGGTGAGCTGTCATTTAGATCTATGGCTGATTTAATCTCATCTGAAAGTGGTCATTACTATCCCAGACTGATAGGGCTTTCAGCTGGTTACGCCATATTAGAGCACTGAGAAATAGGGGTACAGCATTCAAAATAGGTGATTAAACAATGTACCTTAGACTTTCTAGGGGAAAAATGCCTTTCAAGTAATTAGAACATTAAACTGGAAGGACGCATATCTAATTTTATAATCAGTAATTCTGGAGATATTTTAATGACAATTTTTTTTTAAATGCATCATTATTTTCTGGGATTAAGAGCTGAAAACTTCATTCTGCCACTTGTAGCGAATATCCCAATTTCTAGATAAGATTTGGCTTCTTATTTACTGGATCAGTTTCAAGCGCTTTCACACAAAATGTTCTGTCCCTTCCTGCATTTGAGTACTGCAGTAAGGGAGGCATAGATTCATACCTCTTAGTCTGGTTTCCATCTTTTAATCAGTCTTCCTGTTTCTCAATTGAATTTTCCAAACAGCAAACTGTTGTTCTGGAGACAAAAGCATCCACTGTATGACTTGGTCTGGGTGATCCTGCTGTGGCAGGGGGATTGGACTAGATGATCTTTCGAGGTCCCTTCCAATCCCTTACGATTCTATGATCCATCCTTTGGTGCTGTGCTTTGAAGAGGGTGGATGGAGTTAAACTGAAGTCACTTTGGATTTCATATTGGTTCCATACATCCTTAGTAGCATAAAAAAAGTATAAATGGGCTGAATTGCTCTGTATATGCAGCTGTGATTTCTGTGCAGTCTTTGAAAACACAGATGTTCAGTCAGTTACAAGACTACCTGTCCCACTGCTGTCCTCACAGACTGCAAAGTGTCTATGATGCTGTCTTCACAAGCCATGCCCATTGCCTCCTCTTTTCTATGCTTGAAACTAACATTTTTGTAACAGCACCAATATTTAACAGAATCATAGAATTGCCTGAGTTGGAAAGGACCTCCTAATGTCATCTAGCTCAGCCCCTCTGCAGTGAGCAAGGACATCCTCAACTAGATCAGGTTGCCTGAGCCTTGTCCACTCTCACCTTGAATATCTCCAGGAATGGGGCCTCAACTAACCTCCCTTGGCATTCTGTTCCAGTGTTCAACCACCTTCCGACTAAAGAACTTCTTCCTAACATCCAACCTAAATCTACCCTTCTGTCATTTGAAACTATTGCCCCTCATCCTGTCACTACAGACCTTCATAAACAGTTCCTCTCCAACCTTCTTGTAGGCCCCTTCAGGTACTGGAAGGTTGCTATTGGGTCCCCCCAGAGCCTTCTTTTCTCCAGGCTGAACATCCCCAGCTTCCTCAGCCTCTCTTTGTGGGAGACATGTTCCAGCCTCCTGCTCATTATCATGGCCTCCTCTGGACCTGATGCGTCAGGTCTATGTGCTTAGACAAGTAGAATTTTATACTGTTTTATTAAAACAATATGTCCTAAATTGTCTTGGGTATCTGCAGTTAACCTATCTTAAACACAGAAGATATTACAGAAGTTACTGAGTTCCTTGGTTCTTACATTATCTACCTCTGAGGCAAACTGGTATCAATTATATGTACCAGTTCAAGGTCTAACAATTCCAAGCTGTCTTTTCAGAGCTCCCTGTAGAGACGGCTAAAGTTAATCTCATTTCTCCGTCCCTATTCAATTACTATACCCTTTGCTATAATACTTCCTGAGAGAAGGAGGGAAGTTTATTAACTTCCTCACTAGATCTACTCTGCAACTTGGCTGGCTGGGCTAATCTTTTTGCTGTGTTGTAGAGAACAGACAGATTCACTTTCTTTTTCATGTCTGAAGTCTTTTAGCTTTCTCACAGGAGCCAGCAGAGATCTGTGTTTACTTGTCGTTTCCCTTATCACAGAAGATACTATGATTGTCATGTGTGGGTTAATGGTCGGACTTGATGATCTTAAAGGTCTCTTTGAATCAAACGCATTCTGTAGAAAAGAGTCTTGACGCCATGCAGGTAAGTTCAGTCACAGAGCTTCCCAATGTGACTAGATGGTCTCTGCCTGAAACTGAGGTACCATCTCTAGTTTAGTGACTGTAGTTTTCATTGCAATGAATTTTATATTTCCAAGCCTAAATCAGAAGGTACAGCAATGTATGTGAATTTCAAATGTTATTTCATGTTTATGCCTTCAGCTATTTAATCTAGTGACTTCAAGCAATCATTGTTTGAAGTGCAGCACAAACCAACATTGTTTTAAAAGTTTCCCAAACTGGAATAAAGAAGAGGAAATGAATGTGTTTATTCTTTGTCTGTCCACAATTCCTATTCCATCACAATAATTTCTAAACTGCAGTGTGCCTTTGAGACATTTCATAGGGGAACAGATATTTGAAACATTGCTGAAGTCCTGCACATATTAGGATAATCATAGAATAATCATAGAATCATTAGGGATTGGAAGGGACCTTGAAAGATCATCTGGTCCAATCCCCCTGCCACAGCAGGATCACCTAGACCAAGTCACACAGGAACACATCCAGGCGTGTCTATGTATGACTTTGCAAATGTTATGGTCAGTGGAAAGGTGAGAAGTGTTAGTTTACAGGTAAATGGATACAGGAAACCAGAGAGGAAAGCATCTTACAGATATCCCAATTATGGGAACAACTTTAGTTAAAGCTCAGGATCAGCCATGGCACAAAAAAACCTCAAGAGGACTAGCTTTAATTAGGCTCAGTGTTCACAACAAAAAGTTAGTTTTCTCTGTAATATTTATTCCTTTCCTGGCAAGGCTATTTCTTTAAGTCAAACATGAACAGTAAAAACAAATGCTGGCTAGAATTAATTTTAGTAATTAAAGTTAGAGAAAAATGTATGCATGGGGTTTTTTAATGCTGCTTGTGAACTCACAAGGAAATTAATTTTGTCTGGAAATTAGTTTTCCATTGTAATATGTTTTAGGATGTTTAAATTAGGGCTTGTGGAAATTATTAAATACTAGAATTTATTAAAATGTAACAGGTTTACAAGCTGTCATTCAGGTAATCCCCATTTGCTATTTGAATTTGCTAAATGAATATTGATTCTTTGACAGGCCATGGGATGCAGTCTTATCTGTCTTCCATCAATGTGTAATAACAGAAGGGTCATTCTTAATAAATAGTGGCATGAATGGTTTCTCAATTTTATGTAAAAGTTTTATTTTTTGGATGTCATATAAATTATGCTAATTGAAAAAAACCCCAACAAATTCCTTATGCAAATTCTAAATTTGGACATATAAAGATTCTCATTTAACATTAGGATAACTACTTAACGGCCAAGAGTTTGAGACTCTGGACCTTAACCTTAGAAGGACATCTAGTTAAGACCAGAACTTAATCAGGAAAGAAAACTCAAACAACTAATTAAAATTGAATTAATGCAGGTGCAAATGTAGGTGATAGCAAGCAATAATAGTATAATTGGAAACATTCATAGAAGCATCAATTTGGATTGGAAAAGACATCTAAAGTTCACCTAGTCCAACCCCCCTGTCATAGTCAGGAGTGTCTTTCAGTAGATCAGGCTCCTCATCCAACCTGGCCTTGAACACTACCACAAATGGGGCATCCACAGCTTGTCTGGGCAACGTGGTCCAGTGTCTAGCCACTCTCACAGTAAAGAATTTCTTCCATGTGTCCAATCTAAACATACCCTCTTTGAGCTTAAAAGGATTGGCCTTTGTCATGCCACTGCAAGCCCTGGTAAAGAGTTTCTCCCTGTCTTTTCCTGTAAGCCCCATTTCTATATTAAGAGGCCTCAGTAAGATCTCCCCAAAGCCTTTTCTTCTCCAGGCTGAACAACCCCAACTCTCAGCCTGTTCTCACAGGAGAAGTGTTCCAGCCCCTTGATTATCTTCATGGCCCTCCTCTGAACTGCCTTGAGTTACACTGATGGCCCCAGAGCAGGATACAGTACTCCACATAGGATACCATGAGAGTAGATTAGATCAAGAGAATCACCTGCTTGACCTGCTGGCCACACTTCTCTTAGGCAGTCTGGAATGCGATTGCCTTTCTGGGCACTTTGTTGGCGAAACGTCCTGATGCTCGCATTACACTGACGTGTCCCGAATGCTGCTCTCAGTTTGCGTCCCACGTTGCTACAATAATAATGCAGATAAATTAGATGGTCCTTGAGTAAGAGTAACAATGTTACTCTTGTATTGGTGACATTTAAAATTCTTTTCCTCCTAAATAAGAACAGAAATGCATAACTTGGTAGAATTCCTAGCAAAGAAAGGACACAACGTCTATAAATTGAAGTTTACAAATAACAAGAAACAAAAACTAGTCTGTGTAATCTGAAACTACAGGGGAACAAAACTGAGAGGGAAAGAAGAGAAAATTGGCACATTTTCCTGTGTCTGAGATGCACTCGGTTATAGAATAGTTTACCCAAGAAATTACTGGAAACCTCCTACATAAAATGCTGAAAATTGAATGGGGAAAATACTAGAAAAATTACTGTCCCAAACAGCACTGCGGCGGGTGGGGACAGACTTCAGAGTCCTCCAGTTGTTAGTTAGCAAATCTGTTGTTCACTGCAGTGGGGAGTATTGACAAATACTGAGTGAAGGATGGAATGGTCACTTTTTAGCCTACAGCAATATGAACCATCAGTGTTCCTGGATGGCTGAATATTTCGTAACATTTCTGTTCAAAAGCAAACAACTTCACTGTGAATCTGAATCCCTTTATTCCCCAGCATGTCTGTTCAAACATGTTAAGTAGCATGAGTGACGGGGCAAAACGTTCTCGATGTGTTTTTTTGGTAACAAATGCTCTTCCAAAGAACTTAGCTGTTTACCACAGGTTAAAATTAATCTATAACTGAAACACACTAGTAACAGTAAGGTGATTATTACACATCTGTGCATCCAACTTTTTGGTACATCTTAACTTTGCCTTTAAAACTGTGAACTGAAACTCAATGCCAATAATCTGGTTGTGGTATCCCAGCATAAAATATGCTTAGACATTGGATATCATAGCATGAAATGCAGCAACAGTTAGATTTTTACAGTCACTGCTTATTTCTGGCTCTTGCAATGCTAACATCAGTTCTAACCTCCAGTAATGTTTTGAGGCATGAAAACCCTCCAATAGTAATTGTTGACATCTATTACTTAGTTCAGTAAAGGAATACTAGTTAGTACAGTCTACATCACTGGATTAATATGCTGGAAATGCATACGTAGCACCTGCATTCAGCTTGCTTGATCACAGCCACTTTGCTTTCATTCCTCCTGTAGATTCATCTGACATAATTTATTATTTCATTAGCATCCAGTTTCCTTCTCAACACAATGAAAGGCCCAGCTGTCATATTTCCCCTTCCTTCCTCTCCTCATCCATGCCCCACCACTCAGTTCTTTCATTTCTGGCACATCATAACTTAGTATTTAGCAGCCATGGCTCAGTACCAAAGGAATAATTATATTTTAATCACTTTGCCTTCAGGGGGTTCGCCAATTGTCTTTTCGTCTGGGGAAAAAGGGCAGGCACTGGGTGCCGAGGCAAAGTGCTTCTGTGTTTCCTTTGCAAAGACAGCTCTGTTGTTATGGCAGGACGCTGCACGTTGAATTCTAACGTCTTCGTCTGAGGGCCAGCCTGTTCCAGAGCCGGACAGTGTGGGAGGCACTGGCTGCAATTAGTACTGCTGCAGCCCAAGGACTCCCTCGGCGTGGGCAGTTCTATGGGCGACATAGCCACTTGGTGCCATGGCCAGGGTGGAACACTTTATCTTTTAAGTACCTACCAGGTTACTTTTCTTAGTAGCTGGGAAGTTCAGATACCTTTTCTTTAAATACTTAATGATTTACCACCACCAAATACTGTCCATTCAAAAGCAGGTGTTTGTAGTTGTGCAGTAAGAGTGCATTTGCATTCAATTTACATGCATTTGATAAATTTTCTAAAAGTAAGATCTAAACCTGATATGTACATCTAAGAGAATCATAGGATTATCAAGACTGGAAAAGACCTTCAAGAGCATCAAGTGCAACTGTCCACCCTACAATCCCTAACCAATAAACCATCTCCCAGAAGACCATGTCCACAAACATAGGTCTTATCCTGAACTGCTGAGGACTGTGTGACAAAGGTAACTGTTAATATATAGAATAGAAAATTTCAAGGCAAACTGTAGAACATTTTCCGAGGTAGTGTGCTGTGATCGATGCACTAAACCCATGAAAGCTCTAACCTTATTTCTGGTGCTAAGGTTTTGGTTTTAGATTAGCGCTGGATTAGTTATCTTTCTCTGTCAAGACTACAATAAAGAGCTTTTGTTGCAATCCATCATAGGGCTTTTGTGTTACACAAAACTGTTAACTGGCAGACTAGATTAATGCTGGGAGAAAAAAATGTCATCAGATAAAACATAGGTCTCAAAAAGTAATTTCAGATTGTAGACTCTGTTGTGCATTAATATGTTTTCAGCCATTGGGGAGTGGAGGGAAACCGGTAAACAAAAATTAATTTGAGCATTCTTGGCTGTACCTAAACTAGAATCCAGGGTAAGTCTGAAACTGTTTTTAATCAAATGACCTGACAGGAGCTCACTAGGAGAAAACTAATGCCTACAGGGTAGTCTGAATAGTATTTAATAATGAGGATGAGAAATTTTGTAGCTCTTTTTCAAATCTTACAAGTAATAGTTTGAGATTTCTATTTAGAGGTAGCATCATGTGTGTGGGCATGTACTTCATGGGTCTGCATTTTATGTTTTTACATCAATTTCTTCAGGAGGCTTAATAGGAGTACAAGTGCAAGCAGTCACTGTTTCTCTTTTTTTCTTCATCAGTATCCTAACAATGGAGTACAGTGCACTTCCATGTGACTTAAATGTTTCTCTGTTAGATGCACATGATTAATTTTTTTTTTAATTATATGGCATCATTGCAACTTTAGCGTTAGAGGGCGGGGATTCTAATTTTTTTCTGAAAACTCTTCACAAGACTGATTTTGTAAGTCTGCAGTCTCATTTAGTGATGTAGCATCAATATTGGAAGCGAGTAGTAATTTGTGCCTTTAAGATTTGAATTTGAAGAATGCAGTTATCTTCTATTCAGTTTGTAATTGTTTACTGTGCTGCAAAGACAAAGTTTTTATCACAGGTCTTGAAGGCATTAGATCATCATATGTGTTAGAAAAGTTTTAGTTTAAAATATTGGGAAGTAGAATTGTAAGGAAAAGAGACCAAATACTGATTCATTCTAATCTAATATCTGGCAATCTTTAGTATTGTTGTTTATGTTTTAAACATACTTATGGATTTTTTTAATAAAAAATGTTATTCTTTGTGTTGTGGTTTATGTTTGGAAATAAATTGTTATATGAAAAAAGTTCACTTTCTTTTTTCATTTCCATTTTTGCTTAAAATACTTAACATGAAGGAAATAGGCAAGTCTGAGTGTTTCTTGCTGTAGACATGCTAGACAGCGTGATGTCTAAATTTATTCATTGAATTCTGCCTCTGAGCCAGAAATGCAGCTGGCTTAGTGCCTTATTGCCCCCAGCAGTCCTACTGTTCAGGGTAGGTAGTGTTGAACAAGATTTTGTTATTATTTTCTTTCTTACCAAGAGCAATTAGATTAAAGTAGCTTCTTTATTAAGACAAATAGAAATGTTTGTACTGTTGTTAGCAAAACACATCAAATAGCTGCAGTTATGGGGTTTTCTGTGTGTTTGTTAAATTTGGTATAAACAACTTAACATAGTATGATGGGATAGTGTGGGTACTGGAGAAAAACAAAGTGGATGAAAGAACTGATGCTTAGTAGATTGACAGATCAATAGGTACTGGTTTCTAGTCCTGAAAATCAGAGGTTAAAACAAATATGTAAAAGGCAGTTATCTGCCATCAAGCTGAGCTTAGCTTTGTACAATGTAAGCGGCTGTGCTCTGAATTGTCCACTTCATTATAATTAATAGGAATTCAGTTTAACAAAACGGACACTGTTGAAAAATATGCAAATTTTGCAACCTCTTATTGTATTTTGTACGTATATTGATGTAAAGAGACCAATACCGAGCTGAATATTCTCTCCTTGTGCTTAGGATTCTTTAGGTTTTTGCTCAGTGCTCATGGTGGGAGTGAAAACTTTCATTAGGGCTTGAGGTGACAAGGGCATTGTAGAAAGAATGGTGACAACCTCTGATATTCTGAGTACTGGGACGAGAAGGGCCAGTGACAATGCAAATGGGGCATAGGTTGAAGGAATTTCAGACAATTGTGTAATAATCTGCTCATGTCTAAACATAAGGGTAAACTTCTTGATAGTGATGGTGACAGAGCACTGGAACAGGCAGCCCAGAGAGAATCTCCTCTGGAGACTTTCAAAACCCACTGGATCTGTTCCTGGAGGAACTTTGCCAGGTGATCTTCCTTTAGCGAGGAGGTTGGACTAGAGAATCCTTATCTGGTCCTTTCAACCCCCACTGTTCTGTGACTCTGTGACCCTGAGGAAGCCCAAAGCTATACAGTGGTTTGTAGCGAGACTTTAAAAGGTCTTCCCTAAAAGGTTTGGAAGTGATGTGGAAGCCCTGAAGGTTGGACTCGCTCAGTAGAAAGCGGTTGCTGTGTTTTGGTACACATAGCTTATTGGCTCAACCCAGAATGCAGTGTTTCACCCACCAAAAATCTGCTGTTGCCTTCTTTGAAACTTGAGGGTGGCCTCTGCAATTACAAACTGGTGTCAGCTTTCTCCTTTGAACTATTTCAGTGGTTTCTGTTAACAAAGTTCTGCTTGCTGCATTGAGATTAGAGGGTCATATTTTACTGCGTTACCCATTCTGAGAGTTCTGATGCTACTGTCATCACTGGAGGCATCTCAGTTACAGCAACAATTTATGAATTTTTGGAAAAGCGAATTTATCAGAGACAGAGGTCTTAAAAGTCAGCATACAAATAATTAATCGCTCCACTTCCTCCCAACCATAATTTACCAAAATTGCCTTCATTTTTGCTCTACTGTTTCATGACAATTACCACCAATATAGGGCTGAACACTTGATTGCCCTTTTTTCATTTGTTTAGCTGAATAAGGGTGAAACATAGGAATCTTTGGTAAGGACATAGCTGTGATTTGCTTCTGTAATGAAATCCATAATTTTCAAGTGTTTTTAACGTGAGCTTTAAAGGTGAGTGTGCCATGGTGTGTGCAGGTGTGCCTGGGGGAGAGATTGCAGTCCTACAATACACAACTGGGAGAAAACTGGCTGCATGGTAGTAGCCAAAAAGTAATTTTTTAGAACGGTCTGTAATTATGCCTTGGAGCCTGAGCGGAACCCAAGCCATACCAGTTGTTGCAGCTACATTGTCTGTTTTCTGCTTCTCTGACACGACTGATGTACTGACAAGATTGTAGATTGTTCTACAGGAAGAAGTTAACGACTGTCACAGACAAGACAATACAGAAGTCAGTCAATACAAAGTACAGAATAAAAGGCCTCTTGTGACAGGGCAAGGCTTAATGCTCTTAAACTAAAAGAGGAGAGATTTAAACTAGATGGAAGAAAGAAGTTTTTTACAGTGTCATTATTGAAACACTGGAACAGGTTGCAAATAGAGGTGGGAGATGTCCTGTCCATGGAGGCGTTCAAGGTCAGATTGGATGGGGCTCTGAGCTACTTGATCGAGTTGCTCACTGCAGGCAGTTGGACTAGATGACTTTTAAAGATCCCTTCCAACGCAAAGCATGCTGTGATTCATACACGTTACAGTTACATCAGTTAGATTGTTTTTTACAACCTGTTCACTGTTGTCTTGCAAATCAAATGCTTTCCTCTGCAGTGTTCCTGAGTTAGAGACTTCACTGGACTATTAAAACATTAATCCATCCCTCCATAAGCTTATCTTCAGCAACATAGTATTTAGAGAATATTTAAGAGACTGTTAGTGGTGTTATGTTACAAACAGTATTTTTTACATTAGTTGGCTACAAATAGAATAAGAAATATTTTATTATTGACTGTGGTTTAATTAAAAAAACTGATTATCAATTTCCTTTATAGGCTTTGTGTAGGCATTGCACTTTATGTGTAACCAAATGTTTTGAATAGACAGTCAGTCTGGCACAGGATGTCTTAAAATGTAAATAATTTGTTTGAAGCTTAAACAGTAGTGATGTCCACCTTGATTTCATCAACATCCCTTTTGATTTGTAATAGGATCATCTTTTCCTAGTTAGGTGCACTTAGAAAAGTTTATAAGGCAATCTGCAGAAGACTTGAGATTTGGGAGAAGTGTTCGAGGGAGAAGATCTTCCATTCTGTGACATGGTTCACGGAAAGAATTGCAGACCTGTAATTTTAACATATTTCTGTTGAGTTGTCAATTTGAGATGTCAGTTGTCATCTTGTCAGTTCCAAGATGTACCCTAAGGGTTGTTAATCGCCTTTGGAGTTGGAAAATTGTTACATTGAGTCAGGAGTAGTAGGTGGTAGTGGCCTACTTTTTTGAAGGACAATACTGTGGGTGTCTGTTTTTTAGCAAGCTTTCACCTGGACCTTGATCTTGCAGTGTGAGCTGTAGAGAAAAGAGCTGCATGAAGCCTTGGCACATTTGCCTTTTCATTGCTTTTTGGGTTTTCTGTGGCTGGCATAAAGTGATGTCTCACAGTGTCATTAAAGGGAAATTTGACAAGAGAATGAGCTTGTTTTGTTACCTGATACAATTCTGGTTTTACCAGCTCCATTAACACATCTGAGAATTTTTATTAGTGCCTTTTCATTGTGTCCCGACGTCCGTAGAGGGTAGATGGTTATGGAAGCAAACATAAAAGCTATTGTACGTTCTATTTCTGTTTCCAAGGGTGGGTGGGGGAAGTGTTAAATTGATTGTTGCGTTTCAAACTGGTTTGTTCTGCCAGCAGCTAGAACATGATCAATTAAATGAGGCATATGAAAGGCACTGCGGTTGCACATAGCTACGGGAAAATTACAAGATATATGGTAATGTTAAAGCTTAAAAGATATGTATAGAAATGATTGGAATTAAAACTCCATGAAAGCAAGGTCATTCCGTGCTGTGATATTGGTATGTTATATACAAATATAGGCGAATGTCTTTCATGGTAAGAAAATAACATCGAGTTTTGTAAGGATGAAACACAATCTAGTCAGAATAAACTTTAATTAAAAAAAGGCTTTCATCAGTCTTCTGAAAGTAAAACTGACATATAGCTAATTACTCATTAAACTGTTGTGCAGGTAGGTTGGTTGGATGATTGGTTGGTTAGTTGGTTGATTGGTTAGTTACTTACTTAGTTTTCCCCACCTTAATGTGCTTTCATTCCTACTTACCCTACAGTACTTGCTAGAAAACCCTGATCATTATTACTGTGACAGCTGACATTTGTGATCTTTCACAAGCTTCTAGTAGTGTAATATTTCTCCACAGATCTTGTGATTTTGAAATATTTCTATGGGAGTCTGTCAAAGGGGAAATGATAGCTGTTTCCTACACCAGTGTTCCCCAGGCCCTTCTCTTTGCACCAGCAGCAGGATGAAACCTGCTGGGCTGGGGGCTGCTGTATGGGTGCACAGGCTGGTACCCCAAGGGCAGGTTTCTCAGCTGCTGACAGCACTGGTAGAGAAGTATGGAGTAGAGATGGAAGAGTGTTACCCAGAAGGGTCCTACCAGCTGAAGAGGGCTGTGCAAGCACGCTAAACTCACCTTTTGAAAGGAAGTGCAGTCAAATATCATTCAGGCTGTTCTTCTAAGAAGATACACATTAACTTTCATCAGTTCCATTATCCTGCAGTTTTTTTAAGAACTAAGAATTAACTGAAAAAGCACTCCATTCCTAATGCCTCAAAAGTCCTGTAGGTTGATTAAAGCATTAAACAGTGTGAGCTACATGTACTTGTATTCCTTACCAGTACTCGCAGCATGTGTGCACGGGATGAGTTGTGCTAGCTGTAGTGCAGCTGGAGGTAGGGGTTTGTAAGGAAGCATAGACATGGCCTCTTGAGTGGATTCAGAGTACTTCAAAAGATACATAGGAGTGGAGGGAGAACAGTTTTCAATAACAGCTCTGCAAAAGAGATTGGCATCTCTTAGTAAGAGGAGTTTCAGTTTAAGATCACATCCATTTAACTCACATGTAAACTACTGCTGCTGCTTAAAAATTGCCTCAAATATTTGTATGAGATAGTGGGAAAGGGCTGATATTTGTGCTTGAGGTCAGCGTGGAGCTGTGGGAAGGGAGGGCTGTGAGACCTGTGTGACAGGTGGAAAACCATAAGCCTCTGAGGAGGTGTCATGTAACCCTTCAGCCTAGGGATCCTCTTATACACTGACAGGTCTCTTCTCTCTTCCACCTGGCTGGAGTTATGAGCAGTTTCCAGTGCTTATTTGGGAGCACTGTAGTTTTAAAAACCAGGATTTTATCACCTAGGAATGAGTTTTTCCTTTGCTGCCCAAGTGTCTTGGGTAACGTACGGTTTGGCAGCAGAGGGTGGGGGGTGCATGACTGTTTTTCTGCTTTTAGCCTGAAGGATGGTGGATTGTGACAACGCTTCTTTTGGTTTCTTTCACAGCTCTGAAGCTGTGCAATACAGTGATTGCAGCATTTTTCAGCTTTCTCGATAAGAATTGCATTGGGAAATACATCTTTAGTAGAAGTGGAGAAAGTGTTTGGGGGCAGTAAAATTCTGTTTGCTGCCATACACCCATTGCTCTCCGTGTTGGGGTTGCTAAGTACAGCTGGGGAGGAATCACCAAGACCTTCTAGTGATTGGAACAAACTGCAAAGAACATGTGGTCAGTAGTGGACATATTCCCAGCAGGTACTTGCACTGTTGTCTTGATCATCCTGTGGCAACAAGCTCTACAATTTAACACTGTGTGAAGCACCTTTTCCTCTGTTTTAAGCATGTTTGAGTGATATTTTCCTCCGTTGTCTCTTTGTTCTTTTTTCTGTGGGAAACAGGGAAATACTTGCTGTTTGGACTTTGCATAGTTTTCAAACATGAGGTATGACTTGGAAGGTGGCCTTGCCAAGTTTATTCTTGTTTCAAAACTATACCTTTTACCATAGTTACTGTTCCCTCTGCTGTCTTCTCTTGTTGTGCTATAGCATTGGGTAGGACAGCTGTGACTGTGGTGTTCAGATACTAGAAAATGGTACTTAGGAGTTTTTGAGGAGGAAAAATGCCAGAGCGGAGATTTTCTGCAGAATCTAGAGAGGTGAAAGCAAAGAAAACTCCATTGACTTTAATTAAACTTTCATTCAGGCTCACAGTTGTAACATGTTGAGGTCCCCAGGGAGTTCTGGCTTAATTATAGAATTGTAGAGCAGTTTCGGATGGAAAAGACCTTCAAGATCATAGAGTTCAGTCTTTTCCTAGCTGGATCAGCACCACTAATCTTGGCTTGTGTAGCATCTTTTTATGTCTGTTGGGAATAATGATTGGGCCAATACTGAACCTTTCTACGTATTCTGCTAAGAGCTCTATCCTAGAGACAAATCAGACCAGTAAAGGGCAGTACATGCTCAAATGTAGTTAAAAGTTAAAAATTTAGTTAGTAGTTGGTTAGAATTCTTTTCAAGATTTTTTTTTAATTGCTATTACAGAGTTTTCTAAAGATTCTGAAGCTTTATGACCTATACATGCTTTAAATCAGCCAGGTTTTGCTCATTAATCATATAAAATCAAAGGGGGAAAGCACTGTTGTGACTGACATCTGGGTTATATGTGATAAAACAGAAAATGTTAAAATATAAAAAAAGTATTTAAAACCTATAAAAGCCATCAACTGCTTTTATGCTTGTAATTTACAGATTCTTTGTAAACAAAACCTTTACAGCCCAGATCTATATTCCGTAGAAACAAAAACTTGCAGTTTCTTTATGTATATAAGATTTTAAAGTTTTCTATGAAAATGTTTCTTTACATCCTTGTTTGGACCTAGTTTTAAAAGACTTGTCTACTGTGCTGTTTACACAACAGTGTCATTAAAGCAGTAATCAAGAAAGGGCTTAACTCTGAAATCAATATTTAATTGCTTCTGTAGAACATTGCTCACATATCATTTGTTCGTGATAACGAACCTGTAGTTAAGGGTTTCTTCAGGGTCTTGTCGCTGCGGGGAGACGGGCAGCACTGCGTACTCCCAAGATGGCAGAAATGCTGCTGGTGGAACCCCTTTGATCTCTCTTGCTTCATACTACACTGTGTCGTGTTCCAGCGGGTATAAATACTCATTTTAATTATAAGCTCTCCGTTGTTGCTTCTACTTGTGCATTTTATCTCATTTTGGCTCATGTTTAGTAGTTTGATATTTAAGGACTGGAACATATATTCCCTGAAAGTAAAATGAAAAGTATGTTCTTGTAAATTTACCCTGATCCCATGCACACATCCATAATTTTTTTCTGTGAATATTGAAAAACTAAAGTACAAAATTTTAAGAACAGTATAATTTTTCTCTTAAGCCAGTGGCTAGAAGAATTCTTTTCATCATTATATTTCCCTCAAAAGCATAGAATATTTTTAATTGTTCTTTCTAGAAAATAAGAGCAGTAGGCATGGTATTAAAATGCAGTGAATTAAGTCTAAGCAGATCCTGGCATCACAGAGGTGTTTCTCAGGTAGACTTCAGGATCCTGCCTGGGTCCCTCAGCTAAGAGCACAGTCTTTAGGGAAAGAATATACCCCCAGGGAAAGGGGCAAGAGAAATCTAAGCAGTCTGCAAGGGGAAAATCTTCCCGGACAGTTAGTCTTTGGCTCTTAATTCCCTATGCCATTCCAGATCATTAAAGTTTCAGCTCTACCACCATGGCCTTTTGTTATTCTATCCAAAATACTGCGACCCAGTAAGGATAATAGTGGTTAAATACACAACATAGAGAAAGATGCATTCTTTGGAGCAACACAAAGCCCTAGCTGCATCTGGGGAGTATTTCTGCACAAAGCTTCTAAGCAGAAGACAAACGAAGCTGTGACAGCTAAGGGACACCTGGTTGAGGGATTAAGACTGCAGGTTGTGTAGTGGAAAAGTTGTCTGGAGAAGTGTAATCTCTCCTGCAATGGGAAGGGAGAGTAATTGGTACCAACACCAAGTGTATTCATTCTCATGTATTAAATCAGAGTTTTGTGTTGGCCATTCAGAGTTTCACATGACAGATGATGGGAAAATTACAGGATTTTAGGGAATCCGGTTTTCATGAAGTGAAGTTTTAGTAGCAGTAATAATAAGATCAGAGGCATAACTTGCCCCCCAGGCATGTCCTTCCAGTCGGTACCGTGGATACAGAAAATTACACGCCTGAGATTTGCAGCCCGAGATTATTCCCACGCTGTCTGCATGAACTAGTAATGACTCTTGAATAACCCAATGTGCACATTTGGAAATGTGTGGAGGGGTGGGATTTACAACTTGTGAAGTAAATTCACACTCTAAATTTACTGATTGTATTTGGAGGACACGTTCCAAGTTGAATTTATTGCTGGTAGCACTGTAGGTGGAAGGGACATGTCTTCTCTTTTCTTAGCTTGAATAGGTGTGATTTAGAAGTTATGTTTATGCTAGAAGGGTGACTCCTGCTAGTAATGTGATATTCCATAATGAATGGATAATGTCTGCATTTCAGGTGCAGCAGGCAGATAGTTTGACTTTGACCTCATAATAAAAAGAATTTGTTGTTGGACTTTGTCTGGCCTAAATAAGGAAGTAGTCCAATGTTCTTCAATGGTTTTGTACCACAAAGATTTTCCTATCTTGTTTTTTCAGGGGAAAAGGAAAAAACCATGAGATGTAAAAAAATTATATGTCACTTCACTGACATCTGAGTCAGGTAGTGGCATAAAAAAAGAGAAAGAAATAGGCTTTTATTGGGCAAAGAAGAAAATGCTTATATGCTCACAGAGCAATTAATTCCTCTGGGACTATCGAGGTATTTTTATCTTGTTAGAATTAGTCGGTTTAACTTTAGACAACCTGAATTTAGAAAATAATTCATTTTATGACTGTATTTTGTCTCCTTTCCTCACAGGCTTGCTGGTCCTCTGATCCCTTTCAGAATGCCACTGGTAAAAAGGAACATAGACCCCAGGCACCTGTGCCACACAGCTCTACCCCGAGGTATCAAGAATGAATTGGAATGTGTCACCAATATCTCCTTGGCAAATATAATCAGACAACTGAGTAGCCTAAGTAAGTACATTGCCCTAACAGCTGTATTGAGAACTAATATTTTTATAGTCACAGCTTCTGTGCTTGAAGGAGTAACACCTTTCAAATTCTCAGTAGAAGACTGGCTGAACCTTCAATGTGCTCCTGTAGTAGCTAGTGACTGGCATGGACTTCTACGAAAAAAAGCAAGAAATTCTTCCAGCAGTATGTGTTAAAACTGTCCAGTGACATATCTCTGTTACCAGGGTAACATGACAGTAAAAGGGTATCTGGTAGTTAATGAAGTCAGTATTTGCTAGCCTTAGAGCAATTCCTCAGCTGAGGGTGTGACATAATGAAGAATTTATCATTGGTTCCTTAATTCTCTTAACTTAAATCCTTTCTCATATTGTGATCACTCAGAAAAAAAAAATTGGTTGCCTTTTAAAATAATAAACCCAGAAATATGACATAGTATTTGAAACAGCTAAAGACTTTTATTTCTCCTCCTTTCTGTCAGTATTTTTGTTCTCAGTGCATTTGCAAGGTGTGAGTACTTTTCAGCTCAGTGTTTTTCTGAAAAGGCTGGTTTCTGGGTGGTTATTTCTTTAAGTTCCTGCAACAAGTTATCAGGTGAACCAGTGTGATAGCATTTTGAATTTCTAATCCCACGGGTATTTTTTAACCAATAGAACATTAGGAAGGCTACCAACATGTTTAGTATTAAAATGTGTGTGTATATATGTCTAGAGTGTGAAAAGCTTTTCAGCTCCGCTAGTGTTTTAGGGTCAAAAATGATGTAGCCAAATTTGTTAATTAGATTCATACAGTTATTAGCTTGATAGTATCCTGTATGGTGACTCTGTTTTGGAAGCCTTTCAAAGCTGGTGGGGTACTGTTAGGTTGATGAACTCTAATTGAGGACACCAAATTATGGAATGGACACAGAAATGCTTACAGCACAGAAATGTGAAGTTTATTAGTATAGCTACTGCAACAGTAAGGAAAAAATAACTAATTAAATTCTTTTCAGAGAACCAAGAGCATATTGGATTAGTTTGTAGTCTGTGATCACCATCTGTGATCTTGCTTCATTCTGGCAAAAGCTCTTCTCAGACTAGCTCTTCAAGTACTAGACTCCACTTTCAAGGCACTCATTTTAATATAGTATTTATTTATTTCGCTGTGCTAGTTTTCAGAGTTCCTGTTTGAAGTTATACTCCATCTAGGGGGAATTCCCGTCTGTAGATAGCCTACCAAAGTTACATTAGATGTTTCCACTGGGAAGTTTCGTTTGACCTTAAACCCTCAAATGACTTCTTTTTTTTTTTTTTTTTCATTTTTAAAGCTTAGCAACCTCTGTTAAAGTCTGACAACACAACATCGTGATCTCAGAACTTAACCTATTCAGATTTGTCCGCCTTTGCTGTCTTCTTGGTACATGGAGCTTATTCCTAATGTGTGTACAGCTGCTCAGGAGGAGGTCAGGAAGAAGCAATAGCGGAACAGAAAGAACTCAGTTAAGGGTGGAAAAAAGTGTTGAAGAATGTCCACCGAATGCCGCACTTTCATGACACGGCTTGTCTACGCATAGCACAGTTAGAGAGGTATTTTCAAGGGAAGGTAGCTGGTTATCTAGGCTTCCTTTCTGAATGTGGTTCTGTATGAAGGATTCAAACCATAGGGATGAATGAACTAGTGCTCAGAAACGTGGGGTTGGAAATTACAAGGAAGGTAAAAAATGAGGGAAAAATACACCACTTTACAACAGGAAGCCCAGAATAAGTAATTCAGAATTTTTATAAGTACATTAAACGTTGGTGAGCAGAACCTGTTAGTCTTTTATTCTTCCCTCCACAAAGCGCTGTGGTGTTTGTAGATTTTCCACAGGAAGTGTTTATACCAACTGAAGTAAGTTTTTTGGTTCTAATGTGTGTGTTTTCAGCAAAAAACACATTCTTTTTATACAATCAGGACATGTTTTGCAAAATAATCCTTATTTCTCAGTGATGCTAAGGATTGTTCTGCAGATCGCGTTACAAACCTCAGAGTACCTGTGACAGTGTTTTGGTTCCAGAATTCTTTTAGCTTTTCTGCCTGTTTGTGCTGTTAGGAATACACATTCAGAAAGATTCCAGAGTTCTGGCATAGGGATTCTGTCATCTGGTTAAGCCCAAATAACCAGTGTTACTGTTACTGGTCTGCAGCAAGTCCCGCTGATGTGCATGTAAGTTTTAGTACTTGCCTGTGAGTTACAGCCATTAGACACGTTCTTGCAGTGGTCCCCTGGCCACCAGCTTCTTTGCAGTCCTTCCTTTTCTATTTTCTGTGCATAACGTGTATATTTGAGAATCACCCTTTAAGTTGTAGACTAAGCGAGTGTTCACCGAGAGTGAAAACTGACTGTTCTTGTAAGATTTCATTTCCTTGAAAGTTGCTTTTGCTAGTGAAGTTATGCAAATTTAATTGTGTTCTTTTGACGTTATTAATACTTTGTAATTTCTGCCTCCAGGATTTTTCACTTACTTGCCCTCAAACAGGACTCTCATTCTTAAACTTTCTTCTGATGTGATCTTGACAAAAAGCACTGTGATAAAATTAGAAATGTACTAGAAGTGATCACAAAAACCGCTGTATGATCATGCTGAGTGTAGAGTTTTGTCATGCATAATGTTAGATCTTCATTCTTGGAGATATTAATTACTTGACTGGTTTAATCAAGCAGCTGGACCTGAGGGGATCTGCTTTGAGCAGTGTGTTGGGCTAGATGGTCCTGGAGGTCTTTTTCTGCCCAGACAGGGCTGTGTTTCTATGATCTTGGATACTTACGTACAAGTGGGACACGCATTCAGAAACAATACCTATTCAATGACAGGAGTTCTGTTTTCCTGTGTTTTACTATAAAATGAGAAGAGCTTTAAATCAGTATGTCAGCAGCAGTTGCTGTATGTCTCTCTACAGGTTCTCTGTCCTTTCATAGTTTGATGTGCTGCTTTTAATTGTTCCATTTGAGACATTTTTTACTTTCTTTTAAAAGAAGCAGAGATGAAAGGACAAAATACTCATTTCCTTTTTGAGTTATAGTCCTCACTTTTCTCCCTTGATCATGAAAACACATCAGTTTGTCTTGATACAACACACAAAATTGCAGCTAAGTCATTTTTTTCCACCTGTCTATTCCCAAGGTTCTGTAACTTCATAAAAGGATCTGTCTTCTGACAGCTTTTCTTAGCACTGCGGCAACAGAAACTCTCTGGACAACAGCAACAGCTGCTTTAGCTTCCTAGCCATTCTTGCTCGTGTTTCTTGCTTTGTGGCTGTATCAGCTTTGGAGAAGTACTAACATATTTTTCCAGCAGTATTGCAATTAGATTAGCACTCACTGCTGCCTGAGTTGGTATACGGCGGTGTAGGTCAGGCTGTAGCATTGCAGCATATGTGAAACACAATGTGCAGCTGTGCCTTTGTTAGAAGATGGGTAAATAGTTCTCTTGTGTCCGTATAACCTCTTCATTTTGTTCACAGCTATTAGCCAATCTTGTTTTCCCTTTTATTCAGCTGTTCCTTTTACACAGAGTTTCAGCACCACACAAGAAACTAACTGATGGGGTTTGTTCTTGGCCTTGTTGTCTGCCACCTGTGTCTGGGGAGGAAAACATTTCTCCCTTTGATTACGTTCCTTTAATGAATACTTGTATTGCTGGCATTCACACCACATCTTCAGTCATGGCAAGATGTCATTTATTTTTTTTAATTCTACCCCTGTGTAAAGAGAGAGAATGCTGCACAACTGTTTGCTAGGCTGGAGTGTCTTTTATGTTTGTGAAAAGAGTTTTCAATTAACACTGGACTTTTAGTAGCCTTTCATATCTCTCTCTCTCTCTCTCTCTCTCTCTCTCTCTCTCTCTCTCTCTTTTCTTTGTCCTATTTCCTACTTCACCCAGCATGTTATTTCTCCCTCTTTTTTACCCACTCAGGGTATTTTAACCTTTCTTCCATAGTCACCCAGAACACCAGAAAGGCTGAAGACTTGCTTAGCTTTTCAGAGGTCTCCATCTTCTCAAGAATTACTTTCTTGAGGAGAACGTGATGCTCTTATGTGTCCACCTCAATAATGAGAGGATGAGCAAATGGTCAGTAGTTTCTCAATTAAAATGGCTGTGTGTTACAAGAAAGAAGCCCTACCTGTCATTAATTCCTTGCCTACATAAAGCAGTGAAATCAGATGATAATGTGAAAATAGAAAAGGAAGAGCAAGACTTCCCTGTGAAGTGATCTTTAGGACTTGTCCCTTGGATGTCAGTTTCCTCTCTCAGCAGTCTTTTTCACGGATCTTCAAATACTTAGTGGATAATCTCAGCCAGTATACTTGTTGGTGTCCTCAGGGGGAGATATGAAATGGTATCGCAGACCTCTGTGACTGGAGATTTTAGAAGGCAGAATTGTTCTTCTTGGATGTCAACAACAGACATCAGACTTGCTCCAGAGATGGCCTGGAACAGTTTGCGATGCTTTTGATACCCTGATCATGTTGTCTGACAAATGTCTGACTCAGTTTTGCTGGCTTAACGTACCTTTTCCAGTCCTTGTGGGCTGTCCTTATACATTCATGTTAGATTCCTAAGGATGGAACTATATTTAGTACATAGTTCTTCAGAGCTTGGTCAGCCATAGACATTAAAGCTCTCAAGGATCTACAAAGATTCTTGACAGATAGTTCAGTCTCCCAACTTGTTTAAGTCCTTATCCAAGACCCCACTGAGCCATGAGCTTGAAAGGGTCCAGAAGAGAACCAAGCCTGGGGCTTCAAATGAAACTCCTATACTTCAATTTTTGGTAAAACATTCAATTAAATAAAATTTATGAAGTGCAGATCTGAAGCTGAATCAACAAGCAATAGATATTTCAAAATTGTTTATCAGAATTAAGGGAAGAGGGAAAATGTGTTAATAGGTTTACAATAACTTTCTAGTTTTGCTTTACAAAGGGACCCTGGTTGTATATTTCTAGCCGCTTTGGTGGTGACTATTCCAAAATAGTATTTCATAATATATTTACTGTTTTGTACATGGAAAAAATATTCATTAGTGAATAATGTAATTTTGTGTAGTACAAGTATATTGGGAAGGGGTTGTGCAGTAGGTTTTATGACATGTAAACATGAGACAGGTTTTATGGCTGCTTCTGTTCTGTTTTTATCTTCTAGAAAATACATGGGGCACTAGTATTGTTTAGCGTGTGAATGGGATTGAAAAATAGAAATCAAGATGTGTTAGCATAGAGGGGCTAACAAACTTATCACTTAGCTTATTTTATTCATCTCTTACTGATATTTTATTAACTTTTTCATTGTTTATGAAAATGTCCTACTATTTTAAAACTGTAATAATTTTTTGAGATTTGTATGTTTCAGATTATCAAATATTTAATGTTACTATTAAAATAACAATAATGCTTAACATCATTATATGTTGCATGTAATAGTGTTATTGTATATTAATATATAAAATATTTTAATAGCTTTATTCGAACGGCAAATATGTTGGATTAGGTTGTTTGTGGACATGTTAACCTGCACCTGTCATCCCCCAATCGCCAAAAATGTGACACATTAATTAATGCTAAATTAATCAAGATGAATACTTCTGGCTACATTGAACAATTGTCTTATTTTGATTGCCCCGCTTGACGCATCTTGCATTGGGCTGAGGTTCACCTGTTATCCTCTGGAGTTTCCAGAAGTGATGCTGGTTTGTGGCATTAAGCACTTTATCCAGGTATCTAGATAGCTACTTAAATTTTACACCATCGTTCCTAGAGGCTCCTTATGCCATAAGCAATCTGAGGGGTCCATTTTCAGGTTTAGAGGCAGCTAAAGTGTTTGGATATGTTTTTCTTTAAAAATTAAAAAGGGCAGTAAAGAGGTAGCTGCGTCCTAAAGTCCTGCCTCAGGACTTGAGTCCCACTCGTTGTCTCAGAGCCTGTGACTAAATCTGATAGTAACTGATCTGGTGCTTTAAAATGATTAATTTAAATGCCCTTTCCTTAAGGTTTGCTAATAGATGCAACATGGAGAGTGCCATAGTCCAGGTGAATTTAAAGGACTGGAGTTTTGAGATGGCTGCTCAATGCAATATCTAAAGCTTGTAGGCTATCTCTTTCCCAAGAATTAATTAACCTGAAATAAGACTCAGAACCTTATGTGGTGGCTGTGTTGACTTCAGTTAGTCTAATACATACCTAGTCCCTCAGAACAAGACAAAAATAACTTTTCTTCTACCTTAGTGTCCCGTCATATTAGTATGTTGGATTGTTAGAAATTATTCCTTTGTACACAGAAGCCAGTACTGGACAAGTGTTTAAGAATTTTGAGGGGAAATTAGGAGACAAAACAAATTAAGAGAAACAATGAAAAAGGAGAACTGTAAAACCAAACAGCTGCTTTTTCAGATTCTATAAACCATTGCACACTTACTTCTGTGGTAGTGAACAGGAGAAGGATGACACATGGCTCTTTAATTTTTTAAAAAATGAGGAACACAGTAAGCGGTGTTATTTTGGTTCTATTTGCAGCTAGTAGGTACTACCTAGTAGTCTGCTTTCAGCTCATACATTCACATGAAATGTCAGGACAATAATTGTTCAAAGAAAAGGCTTTCAAGGCACACGCACAGCTTCTTACAGGGAGGAAGGACAACACGTCGCTTTGAGACATCTTGCCTGTTGCAGGAAGGGAGTACACTGACACCAGAGGAGCTGCATTCCTGTATCCCTTTCTTACTGAAGGGTTAGTTGGGAATGAAGCCCTCTAAGACAAGAGGAGAAGTTGTGAAAAGAATGATGTGAAAAAGTGAATCAGTTATTGTCTTATTTAAGTGGAAAAAAAAAACCCAACTTGTCATGTATTAGCAAGCGCCAGTGTGATGGACTGGAGGAATAGCTAGTGCTGTTGGAAGGAATCTGACTTGCCTTTTAAAAATTATAAATTTGGCTGTATTTCTGGTCAATTAAGCAAGTTTTGCAAACATAGTAAAACCAGCTTTTCACAGATGTTTCAATAATTGATTTGCAGAAGTCTATATTATCATTTAATTTACCAGGCAAACAAGATACTGGTCTTTCTAATCTGGGGTTGCATATCCAGCTGTGGCCAAGATCCTAAGGCATTTTTATTTTAATCATCAGAGTCATCTGTCATTCTCTTTATTGTACTGCATGGAACAGGAGTAGAGCTTTTCATCAGGCAGTAACATAATGATACACATTTTTGGAAGTGTTAATAATACTCCGGGAATATTCATTTTCTATAATTGAAATTAGTTTGATTCCTTACTCTCCTTACATACTACCTATAAACTAAGTGCAAAGAGAGCAGCTTTGTTTACTAATGGAATCATTTTTTCCTCGTAAGATTTTTTTAATTTGAGATTTTGTGACACTTTGATCCATGTTATCACTTGTCATTTTGTAATCCATCCAAAATTCAAGATAGATTTGTATGCAAACCACACAGGCAGCAGCATAAAGAAGTAAGGTACTGTAAGTGTCGCACATGTATCTGTGCAAGTTCACGCTGGTGTGCTTTTGAAAGGAAGTTGTACATTTCACTAAAACTAAACCTTTTGCTTTGCTCAAAAAAGCAGTTAGTTAAATATGTTTCAAGCTAAATAAAGGGATGCCCACAGGCATGTAGGTGGAGACTGTGGTTGCCATACTGCTGCAAACACGACAAGTTGTTTTTAATGTATTTCCCATCTGAGGTTTAGTGTTCATAAGCACAGGCAAATTATTCTGTGCCATGGGTTTGTGGCTCTGCAACACAGTGAAAAGAGTTGGGAGACCGATTATTTGCAATCGGAGCTCATTAATCAAGTAGATGAATTGTGAACCTGATGAAGTGTTTTAGATTAAACAAATTGTAGCCTTAAAATACACCTGTGAAAGGGATTTGTCGGATTTTAAAACCGTGACATTTACTTTTTATTTTAGATATGAAATTTTAAATGTGATTCTAGTTTTGATTTGCATTACTGAATGTTACTTGAGTTGCCTAACTAAATGGAGTAACAGATCTGAATATGTTTTCTAAAATACATTACATTTGTAGTAAATGTCTATTCAAAGTTTAGTACTCTTGTTCTTAGTGGGTCACGTTATTAAGTAATTTCTCTTGCTTCAGATACAGGTTAAAGAACATAAACTTTTCAGAGTTTCAAGACGTATATTAGAAAGTATTATGTTAGGTGAGTTGCCAGCTAGGCAGACTTCGCTAATCTTCCGCTTCTGTTCTTCTGTGGCCTAGTGCTTAAAGGCAAAGGTTCTAAGAATGGCTTCCACATTTGATGGGCTTCTCTCTGTGGCTAATAGCAAATGCTTCAAGAACAAGAAAACCATATCAACACTCCTACTAATCCCCCAGCCTCCAACTCTTTGCAGTGTCTTCACCCAGCTGGGTTTCTGTGTTTATTAATGTTCATTGTGTTTCTTTTGCATGATTTACTGTTGTTCAGAAACTTTAATCTCTTCTTCTTTCAGGTCATTTACAAATACCATGAATAGCACAGGTCCCAATGCAGAAACCTACAAAACTCACCTTTCTTAGCTGTGAAGACTGGTTATTTACTTCTGTTCTCTCTTTTGTACCTTTGTACCTTTTGAGGAATTAGTTATCCATGCCATTGCTTTTTTTTTTTATGACCTGGCTGTTAGTTACTCCTAAAACTCTTTGACTAGGACCTTTCAAAACTCTTGGAAATATAAACAGATGATAGCTCAGAGATGTATTGGGTTTGCATGGCAAGGTTCTGGTAGTGCAGAGGCTTCAGTGAGAAGCGATTGGAAACTTTCCCTGTGTCCAATAGAGCCACCGCCAACCAGCTCCAAGACAGTCCTGCCACTGGCCATGGCTGAGCCCGTACGTGCGCAGGTGTGTTCAGAGAGAGGAGTTAGAATATGTGAGAGAAACAGCTCAGTGGACACCTAGGTCAGTGAAGAAAGAGGTGAGGGTAGGAAGTGCGTCAGGTGCTGGAGCGGAGATTCCCCTGTAGCCTGTGTGAAGACTGGTGAGGCCAGCTGTGCCCTCGCAGCCTGTGGAAGGTAAGGGTGAAGCAGATGTCCATCTGCAGCCCATAGAAGATCTCATGCCAGAGCAGGTAAGATACCTAAAGGAGGCACTAACTCCGTGGAAAGCTTGCACTGCATCAGGCTTCTGGAGAACTTGTGGACCCGTGGAAAGAGTCCATTTTGAAGCAAGCTTGCTGGCAGGATTTGTAACTGTATTAGGGTCCCATGCTGAAGCAGTCAGTTCCTGAATAACTGCACCACGTGGAAAGGACCCATGCTGGAGCAGTTCCTAAAGAGCTGTAAACCATAGGAAGGACCTACTTTGGAAAGTTCATGGAGGACTGTCTCCTGTAGAAGAGATCCCACGCTGGAGTAGGGGAAGAGTGTGAAAGTCCTTTTCCTGAGGAGGAAGGAGCCGCAGAAACAGTATGTGATGGTTGGACCACAACCCCCAATTCCCATCCCCTGTGCTGCTGCAGAGGAGGAGGCAGAGCAATAGGAAGGAAAGTTGAGCCTGGGAAGAAGAGAGAGGTGGTGGTAGGGTGGTGTTAGGTTTTGGTTTTATTTCTTATTACCCTATTCTGACCTTTGATTGGCAGCAGATTACATTTCTTTCCTCATGTCAAGTCTGGATTTTGCCAGAGTTTTGCCATGAGGCGCTTCCCCAGCTCCTTTCACTGAAGACTCTGCTGGAGTGGGCTGCCCAGGGGCTTTGTAGAGTCTTTTTTTCTAGGGATGTTTAAAACCCGCCTGGATATATTCCTGTGCAACTTGATCTAGGTGATCCTGCTGTAGCAGGAGGATTGCACATGGATGATCTTTCAAGGTCCCTTCCAATCCCTAATGTTCTGTGATTCATTACTAGTTAGCTCTACAGTCTTCCCAGCAGGCTTTCTTGTTCCTCGTGTCCTTGAAATCTGTAGTAGTTGTTTGCTAGTTTTCCTCAGGCTAGTTTTTGGGTTTTATGTTTAATGTGCCAGAGTTTATGGTCCTTTCTATTTTTTTTCATTTGTACATTTCTTCTGATATCCCCTTTTATATTTTGTCATGCTGGTTCTATTGCCATTACTTAAGTCTTAGCAAATTGGATGTGCTGGCCTTGTGCTAACCACATGGTATCTACGTAGTTTCCATACTACCTGTAGGGGTTTACTTTGTCCGTTTGATGTCTCTGTTTGAAAGTGTCCTCATTGCTGTGCGTACTTCCAGATTTGCTGTGCACCAAAGGTAAGGTTTTCATAGCTCTCCTTTCCTCTTGTACCTTCCAGAATCTTTGTGCAAAGCCAGGCAGTTAGAACTTTGTGAGAACTATGCTTCCAAAACCAAGGTACATGCACAAAGAGCACAGGAATCATGTACACGTGTGTCACAGTCCACACAAGGTGGACTCGTGTAGGTTCTTTTACCATGATCTCGAAGTGCAAAACACAAAAGCAAGGCAACCACGCCAAGGGGGTTAAGTAAAGTAAAGAGAGGAAAGAGGATAATAGCTACCACTCCAGGATCTGAGGCAGCATTCATCAACCTTCTGGTCTTCTGGGCAGCATTCCACCAGTCTTGTGATCTTCCAGGCCATTCTTGGTGGGGAAAGCTTTCCTGAAAGCTTGCTCCAAATGCTTGCCCACAAAGGCTTGCCCACAAGCTTACCCCCTTGCAAGCTTGCTGTCCCCTGTTTGATTGCCAGTGAGCCATCTTTTATGCCAAGCAACACACCTTGCTCCGCCTCTGTCCCATGGAGCTCTGCCAGTCTCTGCCTTCTCAAGCCAGGCTTCCATGCTTGTCCAAAGAGGAGGGTCTGAGGGCCTGCTCTCTCTGGAGGTGAGTGGCTTTTGGCCAGGAGGTGTGTCCTGGAATGATAATTAGCAGAGTCCACCTGAAGTCTCAGATTTCTTCACCGATGTCAAGGTGGTCATTGGTGACCAGTCTTGCTTGACAGTCTTGACGTTATCCATTCTGCACTAGGTAGTGGGGAAATAACACCACACAATTAACTGTGTGGCGTAGGTGTTTCTGGCTCTTTCTGCTACAATGGTTTCATCAGTTTTGGGTACCTTCTTGTACCTTAATGTCCAGTTCTGTACCTAAATGTCCAGTCCTGTACCTTTATTTTCCAACTCCATGATGACTGTGTTGAGGCATGGTATAGCAGAGAGATTTAAAAGCTATCACAAGATATTTCAGAAATCTGGCTAAATACTTTGCAAGACCATCTGGTGGATGTGTTTTCAGTGGTGCTGTCAGACTGTTGGAGTCTGGGATTCATTAGAGGCACTGTCTGGAGTATTCTAGAAGCAAAACTCATTACTGATCCTTTTCCTTTGATGCCTGAATCTCCCACTCTTTTGGACTAAGGGTGTAATGCCCATTGAAGTAAACAAAGCAGATTACTGTTTTATTTCACAATAAATCAGTCAGTTACTAGAATTTTGATCCTTCAAATAGAACTAATTATTTTAATATTTTTAATAGGCTGGATCTAACTAGCCTGGGTGTAAATATGTGATGTTCTGCTTTTGAGTGGTCCTGGGAAGAGTAGGAGTGGGAACTGTACTTCATTTTGAGAAATGCTGAGATATGTTTCACTTGAAAAGATTAGCTATTGCTTGTAAAGGAGTAGCTTAAGAAGCTTGAAGTCATCCTTTCATACGTACACATAAAATTAGACCCTACGGTTCCTTGCATATCAGTATAGTTAAATTGATTTATGCTAGTAGGATATCTGACCTGTAATGTACTAAATAATTTAACTTCTGATCAATAAATTGCAAATTAAATATTTACAATAATTTAACTTCTGATCAATAAATTGCAAATTAAATATTTACTTTTTATTTACTTTTCTAAAGCATTCTTAATGAGCTCAGCATGTACGGCTTGTTACAAGTGATACTCATGCATCTTCTCTTATTGAAACAAAGTAGAAAACTTTTTTTAAGGCGAACTCATTTGGCTGTCTTGTGATATGCTTGATTTAATTTTATCTTTTTCCTATTTCAGGTAAATATGCTGAAGATATATTTGGTGAGCTTTTCAATGAAGCACACAGTTTCTCATTTAGAGTCAACTCCTTACAAGAACGTGTAGATCGCTTATCTGTCAGTGTTACACAACTCGATCCAAAGGAAGAGGAATGTAAGTTAACTCCTGCACTGGAGATCTGTTTTGTCACCCAGTCACCACTGATTCATGACATTGAAATAATAATAATTGTAGTTGTAAGAACACAGAATGAAGCATCATGAGACAGAGGTCAATTTCTATTTTGGTACAGGTTTTTTCTATAGCCTTGAGCAGCTTTCTGGGCTCACACTTCCTTGGTTACTGAATAGTGCTTTTACCAATAAACTTAGGTAAAAACTGCTACAGGAGTATTTCTCATTTCTGTAGTGTTATGTACTCGTGTAAATAATACTAGGACTACGTAATACTATGTGAAGCTTGGAGATAAGTCATTGCTCTGCTTTTCTAACCATTCTGTTCATTCCCGTGGGATGTAACCATTTGTCCAAACAGGGGTTTTGTGTTTAACTTGTTACCACCTTACTTTCTGTATGAAGTTATAGTTGTATAACTCCATTTATTGATGCTATATATCCTCTTGGATTCTTCTTAAATAGCTCTGAGTACTATAAATACTGGTTAGCACCCCAAAAGTGTACTTCCAAAACTTGACAGGATATGGCCTATTGCCTACAAGATAGAATTTTTATGGGATTTAAATGATCAGTGGGCTTTGTGATGACCACAAGAACATTGACTGCTTAATATGTAGACGTAATGAAACTTTTTAGCCTTCTTGGGTATCTGTTGGCTGCAGATGGGCTTACAAAAGGTCTTGTAACCCCAAACAGTTCTAGGCTATGTGGCTTGGACCTAGAAAGCAGAGCAACATCCTGTCATGAAGAATGACTTCAAATTGCTTGTGGGATCCAATTTTAATTTATAGAAAGTTGTTTCTTTTCCAGATGTCTAGGAATAATGGTTGTGTGTCATTCAAGAAAAATGAAGTGTCAGACCAAGACCAGGAGCGTGGTTTTCAGGCTGTCTTCAGTTACCAGTGCTGAAATTTCAGTAACGGGAAAATTAAGCTAAGGAAGTTTTACTCCTGCGTTTTGCGTGACAGTAGTTTTCGAGCAGGTTTTGAAAGACAGCTGTTCACAGCTATCAGCAGACTTTCCACGGGATCGTGACTTGCCATGGGGAGTTCTTACATTAAGGGGATTTTCCAAATCTCTTGACAACTTGGTGTAAATCATACACACATACCCGTATCGCTAGTAAAATACCATGTTTACTGCAGTTGGATAACGACAAAAATCCTTTCTGTATGCAGTAACAAATTGCCAGCAATTCTAATCTTGTAGGAGTTGTAATGCTCCAGAGTGTTAATGTCAGTTCTTTGTTTACCCCTGACACTCCAGCTTTTGGCTTAAATTGGAGTGATCCCACTCCAATTGATATGGCATATCTAGTCTAGCAACAATTCACATGTCTGGAAAATGGAGAGACTGTTTTCAGTCATTGAGTTAAAGCACACAAAGATGTTAAAAGATAGCAAGATGGAAAATTGTACTTTCCTACATAAACAGGCTTTGACAAGTTTGGCTGTTGGTTTCAATACAGCATATCTGTAACTATTTGACATTAGAGAATTGCTAGAAACACTTGCAAATAGTCTGTAATCTCAGGTCAAGAATTTTTCACAGCACTTTGTATGTTGTGGTGCTTGCTAAGCTGTACAGCTAAAGAAAGGGACAAGCACCACAACTAAAGAAAACAGGGCTGGAAAGGGATTGATCAAGTCCCTAGTGGCTAAGTGTGGCTTGAATCTGTTACCCTGGATTTCTCTTTCACAACATAGAATAGCTGTGACTGTTGGTAATTCACAGTAACAGATGCAGTCCTCAATGTCAAGAACTATTACATGGCTATTTTTATTAACCTAAGAATATTCAGTCCTTGAGCCATACCCAGAGGTTCCTTATTCACAACCATCTGCCCAGAGTGTCACCACACCATGATAAAGGAGAGGAGAGGAAATTTGATAATATGTTTTCTAAAAAATTGGGGATCAGGAAACCATTTCTCCTTTAGTGTCCTCTTTTGGGCTTGAAATTTAGAAATTCATCACAAATCATTTAGGTTTAATTCTGATCTGGGCTGAAATAACATAAGAACTTTAACCCGTGAAGGTGTGGGGAAGACATTTGGATTTGCCTTTCTTAAGCCTCTGTGCAAGAGTTAAGCAAATTTGGTCAGTTCTGCTCAGCTAACAGCACGTGTGAAATAGACTGTACTTGTAAAATCGGTCTCATTTGCTAGTTCTTTGCCAGCAGGCAGTAAGAGAAGATTTAATGTGTTCCTTTGGGCCTGTGCTATTACACAAGAGGAAGAAATTAAGATTCATTTAAAGCTAAGTGGCACGAACAAAACCAGCCCCAGTCAGATTCATTGAATGAGGTACAAATACACGACGAGATGCTTCTGGCAGAGTCAAAGACATAAAAAGCACTGGATTATTTAATAGTTTGTATTTTATCTCATTTTGAATTATTAAAGTATCTCCAAAAGAATAAAACCAAATTAAACCAAAATTAACATTGTGTCATAAAGGAAGCATCTCCTGTTGTACTACCCTTCTATCACAGAAGAATTGCTTTGAACTTGGTTTGGTTTGAGTTATTGCAATGATTTCAAACTATTGGTTTCTCAGAATTATTAATTTCAAATTGTAATCAATGTTTGTAACATACTTGTGGGGTTTTTTGCCCTCAGAAGAAATACTATGAAATACATAAAAAAAAAATTCCTTTGCTTTCCTTCAGTACTTGAAGTACTACTAAAAGGAAACCATTTTAAAAGGTCAGATTTCTACTGATGTGAAATTATTAATTTTAGCTTCTGTTTTCTTTTTTGAACTCTTGGTACCGAGTAGTACAGCTCTGTGGTACTGTGTAATGAAGTATCAGAAAATAGTTGTGTGTCAAGAAATAAAGTGTCATGGCAGAAGGAGAAGTCAAAAACTACGAGTATGTCTGCGTATTTTGATATTAATTTAGTGGTTCTTTAATGTGAACCGCCTAATTCTATTTAAATCTTCAGTCTGGGCAGGATTTTAATCTCAAAGGCAGTGTATTTAATTCTTTGTTTCTGGAGCATGCCTGGTACAACTGTGACAAGCTATAAACATCCTGGCAGAGGTGCTATTGGGTGAGCAGCTTGGCATACATCAGGGAAGATGTCAATCAGTGTCCTGAATTGTATTTCAGTAGGTTTCTGGCTTTGAATACAGGTGCTTCTTTTTCCCTAAACATTCCAGAAATACTGCCCTGTCAGAAGAAGGATAGTAGTTCAGAGGTTTTGCTGGTTTAATGCTCAAGACAGATCTGGCATTTTGCTGTAGGCAAAAAAAAGGTGGCATCTGGTGGGGAGAAACTCAAAAGGCTTGACAGCTAATTATTGCCTGGATACTTCTGAAAATGTGAGACTCAGTCAGCTCTCCAGTCAGGATAGTCAGCCCAGTGGGAGACTTGGCAGGAAGGGGTAGTAAATTCCATTTTAAGGGGCAGCTCACTTACTGTCTCTAGCTTCTGAAGAGGAATCTGAGTATAAATGTAATCAAAGTTAACAATAGGAAGCACAGGAAAATTGGGTCGTGACCTCCATGTGTAGTGTGTTCCCGTGGAGAATAACATTGCTCTCGGTGCATTTGTAAGTATTTTTACCCCTAAAGTCAAATAAAAATAGTTACATTAAATTGTAGAGCACGTCACTTCTCCTGGCACATGTCCACTTAATGAAAGTTGGATTTGAGTGCATCTCGCTCTCAAAGACCTATAAAGAGGTGCTGAGCTCGTACTGCTCTCTATGCCTTTTCTCCAGTTTTCTCAATTCAATTTATGGATTATTTAAAAGTAAATCAGTTTTAAATTAGTGTGTCCAGCACTTAATAGCTCAGCCAAGATACTGCATAATTTGTGTTTTGGATGTAGAAAGAGAGCTCTGAACAAAATGTCATTTGCTAAATAATGTAGTGGTTTACTGAGACTCACCAGCGATTCTCTGCGTGGTGCATCTGTGTGATTTACATCTTGCCTGACAGGCTGCTCGAGGCTCCCTGGTTCTACTCACTGCATTTAAAGCAGCTTCTAAGTCCTCTTGAAATAATTGCTCTAACATTTACATCTTCTCTTCGTTTACCTGTAGTGGTTAAGCTCTTTACATTCTCTGCTCAAAGAGTGCTTGAGCTGTTTTGGATTGTTTTAAATCAATATTTCAGAAAAATGGAAATCTGTTGGAAACAAGCCCAAAGGAGAGCAGTTTCTGTACTGTAGAATTAATCTCTCCCCTTACCAACTATCAAATCTGGAGTGACCATTCAGAAGTGACTAATATATGTGTGATTCTAGGCATTGTTGAAGTGGATAATGATTAAAAAATACACATATGAAGTAGTCCTAAAGATTGCAGAATCTTTAGGAAACAAATCACACCCACCCCCGGTGAATTACCTTTAATTGTCTTCTTGTAACTAAATTTTTCATTCAATACTGTCATTCTTTCTTCCCTGCACTTTCCAAGTTGCTGTGATACTGTAAGATTTGGAACAGAGGACAACAGTGGGCAACTGTGTCCACTGTTTTGTATGTAATGTCCTATAGTCGTTCAGTACTGCAGAAGTTATTGCTGTGGCATTCAAGAGTTCAGAGTCTTAAAAGTTGTTAGGATGAACTTTTGCAGCAAGTGTTTCAAGAGCAAGCTTCTTAAAAGGAATATATGTTCTTGATTTGTGCATCACCTTTAGGATAATGGTGTTTTTTGGCTTACAACTTTGTCATAAATTGAGCAGCGAGTTTGAAAGAATTCTAAAGAATCTAGTACCAGGATGGGGTTTTTTTTTCTGATGAGGTAAAATAAAATGTAATATTTAATATCTTAGAAAAGAAGCTATTTTTATATTTCAGTCACTGATGTGCCCCATAGCTGACTTTGACTACAAATTGGGGACTGCATTTCATTGAGAGACTGAGCAGGTGGTAAAATGTTATGTACATACCACTGATGTGCTGTTTTATTTGTTACTTCATCCCAAAGTAAACCAAACTATTGTGTCTTCTTAGAGTGCAATTGAGTAGCAGAGTTTCCTAGCCCATAAAAATGTACTGGCATCTCTTTTTTCCAAAGCAAATGTACCAAAACTTGGTCTCTTAGCTTTCTGAAGAGAACATTTTTAATGGAAAATATTGTGTGCAGAAAGTGTAGACTGGCTGGTGAGTAATAGGTGCTTTTGTACATTCCAGACAGCAGGCACAGTAAAGATTGGCATTTGCTCAGATTGTCCGATGAGTGTTTAACTTGATTTGTGAACATCTCAACGTGCAAGGAAATAATGTTTTAAGACCCAGGGTTTTGTTCATTGCAGTAAAGACAAGTTTACAGCAGGCAGATACTGGAGAATATGTACCCATGTGAAGTTTAGGACCGTAGAATCACAGAATGTGGGAAGGGACCTCCAAAGGACATCTAGTCCAACCTCCCTGCAAGAAGGAGGAACACCTCGGACTAGAACGGATTTCTTAGAGCCCCATTAAGCATGACATTGGAGCTTGGGCTAGAAGAAAGTTCTGGTGGTACTTTGGCATTTAGGGAACTGGAAGCTTACCAGCATCAAAGCAAATGCCTGTAGCACCTCCAGTTTCTCTTTCAGCGTCTCTCTTCTCGCACCTCAATTCATACATCCCATTTGTTTCACCTGTCCTCTTGCTGTGCCAGTTTGTCAATCAGCCAAAGCTAAGTAGCTGGATGACCAGCCAGGTTTTCACGTTCTCACTCCACCAAAGCCGCCCAGGGCTTCTGTCTCCCAGCCAGCTGGCAAGGAAAACAAATAGCTTTGTGAGCCAACAGCATGCAGCCAAGGATTATGCTGTGCTCAGAACATGGGATGTACCTGATCCCTGCCTGTAGACGCACTGTATCAGTGTTGCCGTTCTCAGTGCTGTGTGTGCCACATCCGGCTGTGGGCAGGGGTTTTGCTCTTCGGCGAGCACCGGTCACCGGATAGCAGAGCAGGCAATGCTGTATTAGCCTGCAGTTCCACGGTGTGTGTATGTTGTCTGTGAGAGCCTTTGCCAGGTAGCTTAGTTCCACAGAGAAAGTGGTCTTGGTGTGCTTATGTCTTTACAAAGCTACGCTCTGTACATGGTTACCAAAAGCGGAGATTTAAACGAGGAAATGGGGACTCTGCACTAGCCTGGCTGCATTTGCTCACTTGGAGAGATTAAGAGAAGCTAATAAATAATGTGTAGAACGGTGTACGTCTGATAACGTGGTGTCACATACTCTGTAAGCATTTTAGTATTAAAGCAACTCTATTAATTTATTAGAAACAAATAGTTTACTTCCTTGTCTTCTGAATATACAGCAGTTCAAAAAGAAGTCAGCTAACTTTTGTTTTTGTCAGCCCAGTCTCCAGTAAGTCACAGTTTAAAGACTTTAGCCAGATTGTTCAGCATGGCTTGGCAAATACATTTGGTGAGATGTGTAAAAGCAAAAATCTGAAGGATAAACAGCTGAAGTGTAAAAGAAACTAAGATTAGTGTTTTAGAGGAGGTAAACCCTGGTTCTTCTAGTTGTGAACTTTTGCCAGCAAATAACAATTTGTGCTCCATCACTGGTACAAACCATATATAGTTACGAGTGCAAAAACACCTGCAGAAATGGGGGCTGCTGCTACTGACATTCATACATCATGATACTTCTTTCAGACACTTAAGAAGTCTTCCAAGTAGCTAATTAAAGGTATTAAAAAGAATAAAAGGCACAGTAATGAAATAGATCCTAAGGATAAAAAAGGAGGAAACTTTTCCAAGAACACGCAGCCTTGCCAACTGTAATAAACTTCAAAAGCCAACCTGAAAACCAAGTAAGTCCCTTTCTTAGCCTCACAAAGGATGCTGCCAGTATGCTTAAGGAAGAAGATAGAGCATTCCAGGAATTACAAGCCCTCTGATAAAAAATCCTGCTTTCTGCCCTGTGTGATCACACAAGAGGTATCTGGCTGCGTTTGTGAGCATGTATGTATATGTGCACACTTCTGTGTGCTACGGGAACCAGCATAAACTGCAGCATTTCACTTAAACAGACGCATTCCTGTAAAAAATGGTTGCCACACGCCCTGGTTAAATTGGAAGGGGTGTCCTTGAGTAAAAGGGCACTACTGCAAACCTATACAATAAACATAATGACTTACAGATAAAATGGTGATGCTGAAAATGCTCTTTTTGCTGCTGCGTCTTAAAACTTTCCAATGTTGCTTGTGGTTAAAAAAGAAAATATGAAAGAAAAAAAGCACAAACCAATGAAAGGTCTAGTGCTGGCTGCAGAGATAATGTTGAGACACACCTGGACTTCACACATGTACTGGACTGGAGATGTGAGGCTGAATACTGTTTCCAGAATTAAAGTGCACATTTCGTCAGTTGTGGTCACTTTTCCATTCATCTCTTTCTAAATGTTAATGATAATGAAACAGAAAAAGCTATTTGGGCTTTTACAGCACTAAATCAACGTACTTCAGTGTATTTTAGACCACAGTTCATCTGTTATTTTCTTCTAGTGTTGTTTTCCTTTGAATCTTACATAAAGACAATTGATTATTCCTAATTACTATGCTTTAAGACTAGAAGTTTCTCACCTGAATTAAACCCAGAATCCTCATCTCAATTAAACAGCCTAACAGAAAAACATTTGAGTAGTTTCATGTGTTGGAACATACTGTCACCTCCTGCTAAAACTCACTGATATTAGTGGGATAAGCTTAAGTGATCTGCTGGTTTGGCATCTCCGTGGACCTTCAGTGAAGCAGCTGCCTACATGCAGGGAATGCAAAGCGTGCCTTGTTGCTAGCATAAAGGTAAAATCTGTACTTCAGATAGAGAGTAATTTTTCTAGTGGCAAAAATGTCATGAAAGGGAGTGGTAACTTTATTAGGTACTTACGAACTACAGAATGAACTACAGAGCTGCAGTAAGTAATTCGTTCAACTGCTTTGGAAAAATGGAGTTCTGATGCCTATCCAGGTGAGCAAAAATTTCCCCCCAAGGTAAATAATGACTGACATGCCAGGACATCACAAGCATGTTTTCTACATGACCTGGCAACATCTTACCTTGGCAGCAGTACAGGATGAAGTTATATTTTCTGTGAAGTGTGTAAGAAGTGCTTAATGTTTATATTCTAATCAGCATTAAGCAATTTTCTAGATGAATCTAAGTAAATGATCTTTGGAGGTTATTTTTTTTAAATGGCAGTATCTCCTTTCAGTGTCACTGCAGGACATTACAATGAGGAAAGCTTTCCGGAGTTCCACAATTCAAGATCAACAGCTGTTTGACCGCAAAACTCTGCCTATTCCTTTGCAAGAGACTTATGACATTTGTGAACAGCCTCCTCCGCTTAACATTCTCACCCCTTACAGGTTAGTGAAATAAAACTAATCAATACCAATTTGTGTAATAGAGATGCTATATTCAGGCATCTCACCAGCACTGAGTAGCACTTGAACATTCAAGGGGCCACACTAGAGAACTGTGAAGCTGCTACAGGAACACAGACAGCAAAAAGCATTGTATGCATTAAATCTCTACTCTGCTGAGATTTACCCCAGTGTAGCAATGGTAAGAAAAATCCATTTTTATTATCTGTATTTATTAAACTGTGTGATGTTCTTGGCTTCAAAATGAAGAAAACAAGCAGTAAATGTGTGGGAAGAAAGTTCTTTAATGGAAATTAATGTCATCTGTTGTCCCAAAATTTGTTTGGACAAAAGCAGCCACACGAATGTGCTCATTATTTTAAAAGCAAGATCTTAAAATATTAAGATATTGAAATAGGACTTCTCTGATTTAGGATACTTTTTTTCTATTTATAGCTTGCATTAAAGTTGCTGTTCTAAAGTCAGGACCTTGAACACAAGGCAAGATAGTAAAGAACGATGGTGCAGGAAGTCAGCATTTATCTTCGTAATGTTCTTTGTGAAGTATTTCAGGGCCTGAGATACTAGATTTTCCTTAATACACCTTTCCTTTGCCTTGACATTTGGAATGAAGAGTTGTGACATAATTAGCACGCCCTGTTTGTGGTGGTGTATTTCAGGGATGATGGAAAAGAGGGTCTGAAGTTTTATACCAATCCATCATACTTCTTCGATCTGTGGAAGGAAAAAATGTTGCAGGACACTGAGGACAAACGAAAAGAAAAGAGGAAGCAGAAGGTAGACATTATCTATCTGTCTGTCTGTCTATTGTTGTTAGCTTTATATAGCTGCTGGTTGTTTTTTCCTGGAAAGGATTTACTCAGAGACATTAGTATGCTTTTGGTTATGCAATTCATAACAGTCCAATTTCACAAAATCATCTTCATTCAACTAAAATTACTTCTATTCATTCCATTCCATCTATTTTAACAAATATTTAATTACAATTATACTCATAATATGAATACTAATAAAATAATATAGAAGGACCTGGACCTTTCCTCCTCTCTTAATGAAACTAGCAGCAGGTTTGCCAAAACTTGTATGTCTTCTAGCAGCGACTTGAAAAGGATTAAAAAGGAAGGATAGAGGAAGAATAAAGATTTTCATTGGAACATGTGATTATAACTCAGAATTTTGACAATCATACACATGAAAAAACTTGACTGACATTGTAATAGATATGTTTCCTCTAAACTAGAAAGAAATTAGTCGGAATAGGGCATTTTGTTTATATTTTCTTTAAGCACTTTGCAAAGGCAGTGCTACTTTTTTGTTTCACCATTATTCTTTCACACATACAGTAAATAGAAGTGTCATATTAATTAATTTTAGATTTAGAATAAAAATGTACTTTTAACAGTTATTTTCTCTGTATTACTTATCAAATTATCCACTAGACACAAATTTCTGCCTCTTAAAAGTCTAATTTAGATATTATCTTTATACTGAAAGCAATTATTTCTTGCACTTGAGTTAGGATTGTTTTTCATTGTTTTGTGGCTGATGTTTAAAAGCATCTAAATAAAAAAACACTGTCTTAGTTGTCAGTTTTGTTTGCACAACTCTTGTACAGCAGAAAAATCTAGATCGCCCTCATGAACCAGAAAAAGTGCCAAGAGCACCTCATGACAGACGGAGAGAGTGGCAGAAGTTAGCCCAAGGTCCGGAGCTCGCGGAGGATGATGCTAACCTCTTACACAAGCACATTGAAGTTGCTAATGGCCCAGCTTCACATTTTGAATCAAGGTTTCTTTTTGCTTTACTACTCTTTATTAAATACAGATGTTCATACTATGTTGCAAACATGCATGAGACTTGGTGAATTATGAGATGCTACCGCTGTTCTGGAACTGCAGTGGAAATTACTGAATTTTCTGTCAAAATGCAGTTTTAAATGTTTAGTCAGTGTGTCCTTACAGGAGTAGTTACTGTCTTTTTGTTTTTACAAGTCACGTAATGTCCTTGGAATTAATTGTATTCTTGAGAACGTGGTGGTGACTCCAGCTTGAAGATGTAGTGCCAGTGTTGCAAGTGTGCACCCATGTGTGTCACAACTGTCATCCTGACCTGCAAAATCCCTTCTATTCCAGTCTCTTAATTTTCCTTGAGCAGATGCTGCCAAGTCTATATGATGGGTGTGATGGGAATAAAAGTCCACTTGGAACTCAAATGAGAATGCTGAACTTCTCTTTGCTGCTGAGTAAATCCAAGATTTGATTGACATTTCTGGCTATAGTGTATTGCAAAACCCAACCGGATTCTCATTTCACAGCCTGTATTTGCTGGTGGCTAAAAGTAGCTTTTCATGTGGTAAACACCTCCTCTGTTTACACTTCTGGTGTTTGTGCAAAACCAAATCCAAGAGATATCTGATAGGAAAAAGGGCTGACAAATACCTTGAGGAGTTTTGGGTGTACGTTTTTTGAAAATTATCTATCGTTCTCCAAAAAGTTACATTTTTCCTCAGTTCTTCAATGGCCAGAAGCACCCCATAAGGGAGCATTTCCTTTATCTTTGTAAAACCTTCAAACAAGCTCAATAGTGACTGTGGATAATTACAGCAACTCTGGGAGATAGTGTTTGATATCTGAAAAATGGAAAAACCTGCTTAGCCTGGTCCAGCAGGTAAAAGTGGTCTCTGCATTTCACTCAGTACGGTAAAAGTCATGCTCATTAGGACTATTTGTTGTAGTTTATCTTTGTAAACTGAGGTGCAAAGTCATTGGCTGCTTCCCTGCTGTACTTCTGCTGTGTTGTACTTTGTATACCACAACAATTAACTTGTTGCAGGACTCCTTTTATATCCAGGACCCTGGCCTATACCTTCATTGTCCATTGCTACTAATGCAGTTATGAATAATGCTGAGGTGCTCGAGAGCACTACGAGTGCAGAGACCGCACGCAGCAGCGAGAGCACTAGCTGCTTTAGCCACCAGGGGGCAAAACAATCAAAACTTGTAACAAGGCAGCAGCAGAGGAGGACCAGGCTTCAGTCACCACTGCACATGGATGTGGGAACCCAAACAGAGGTCCCCCAACAAGATGAGGCTGTGCATGTGACAGGCTGCCAGGAACGTAGCACTCTTTTATGTTTTCCTGGCTTTGTATGGCGCAAGCAGGTAATTATCTGCTTGACTGGGTGGCACAGATGCCAGATGAGGTTGAAAAGCTCCAAGCGGAACTGGAAAGGCTCAGGAGAATTAGAGAGGCTGAAATAGAGGTAGACTGGTGGAGCCAGGCTCTGCAGTCTGGACAACAGCCAAATAAGAGCCAGATTCGGGGGGCCTGTATCCTGTAGTTCTCAGAGGAGAACAGAAGCCCAAGTAGAAGGGGTGAGTGGAACCAAGTGGAGGGTCACAGCAGAAGGCAAGTACCACCCTTGTCTGCCTCACCTCCCCAGTTGCCACTAAGTAATAAATATAAGTCCCTATTGGAAGACAGCCAGTCTAATAAGGATATAGAGGATAGAAAACCCATGCCATAGGTCCTAGCACGGTCGCATAAGTCCAGGAAGTCTTCCAGTAATATGACGACCTCCACAAGAAGACAAGGGTTCTAGTTATTGGAGACTCGCTCCTGAAAGGGACTGAGGGCCCAATATGCAGAGCTGACCCTCATCATAGGGAAGTCTGCAGTCTACCTGGAGCCAAATCAGGGATATCACTAGGATGCTCCCTAACCTGGTGAGATCAGCTGACTGTTACCCACTGCTGATCTTCCAGACAGGTGGGGAGGAAGCTGTGTTCCATAGCCTGAGGGTCATTAATGCCTTAAAGCATTAGGACGTTTTGGTGAAAGACTCTGGGGCACAAACTGTGTTCTCATAATTTCTTCCATTTTGAGGTGAGGACACAGGCTGGAATAAAAGGACTCAGTCCATTAATGCCTGGCTATGAGATTGGTGTTACAGGCAGGGCTTTGGGTTCTGCAATAATAACTGATTTTATAAGGTGCCAGACTTTACAGGTACACATAGGAGGGATTTATCTCAGAGGGGAAAAAGGGTTCTGGGGCAGGAGCTGGCAGGGCTCATTCAGAGGACTTTAAACTAGATTCGAGGGCAGATGGGATAGTTGATGGGTGAGCACCAGTGGGACAGAGCTCTTGTCTTAATGAAAACCAGGCAGCCTCTCACTGTCTTAGTGTGAAATCGGAGCACTCAGCTCGCTCGCTGAAATGCCTCTACACCAATGCATGCAGCATGGGGAATAAGCGGGAGGAGTTAGAAATCTGAGTCCAGTCAGGTGATAATGATCTGCGTGGCAATTATGGAGACCTGGTGGGACAGCTCGCATGAGTAGAATGTGGTCACAAACAGCTATGTCCTTTTCAGGAGGGACAGGTCAGCAAGACAGGATGGAGGAGTTGCTCTCTATGTGGGTGACACTGGTGTGGGTGTCTATTACAGGCCACCAGATCAGAATGAGTAAGTTGATGAGGCCTTCTACAGGCAGCTGACAGCAGTCTCACAGCTACAGGCCCTGGTTCTCATGGGGAATTTTAACTACCTTGATATATGCTGGAAGACCTACTCAGCCAGCCACAGTCCAGGAGGTTCCTTCAGTGTATTGGTGACAATTTCCTGATTCAAATGGTGGAGGAGTCCACTAGGAGAGGAGCACTGCTGGATCTTGTAGTCACCAAAAAGGAGGTTGAAGGAGCAAAGGTTTAGGGAAATCCCATGGGACAAGGCACTGGCAGGTAAAGGGGCCCAATAGAGCTGGTTAAAATTCAAAGACCACTTTGAGGCACAAGACAAGAGCATTCCAACAGGAAAGAAATCAAGGAAGGGAGCCAGAGGACCTGCATGGTTGAACAGGGAGCTGCTGGGCAAACTGAAGAAGAAAGCCTATAGGTCATGGAAGGAGGAAATGGCCACTTGGGGTGATTGTAAGGCTCTGGTGAGAGAATGTAGGGATGCAACTAGAAAAGCCAAGGCCTCCTTGGAATTAAACCTTGCAAAAGAGGTCAAGGGCAACAAAAAGGGCTTCTTCAAATACATTGCAGGTAAAAGTAAACCTAGAGGCAATGTAGGCCCCCTGCTGAGTGATGTGGGTGCCCTGAAGAAAGAGGATACAGAGAAAGCAGAGATACTCGACACCTTCTTTGCCTCTTTCTGTACTTTTGGGGACTGTCTTGATGTCAAGCCCCAGACTGCTGAGGTTCCAAAGGAAGTTGGCACAAGAGAGGAACTTGATGAGGACAGGCTTAGGGATAAGTTGAGCAAACTGGATGTACATAAATCTATGAGCCCTGATGGGATGCACCTGCATGTACTAAGGGAGATGGCAGAAGTCATTGCTAAGACATTCTACATCATCTTCTGTAAAACATGGGGATCGGGTGAGTTGCCTAGGGAACTGCAGAACAGCAAGTGTCACTCCTGTTTCCAGAAAGGTTAAGAAGAAGGACCCAGGTAACTATAGACCAGTCTGCCTCGCCTCCATCCCACGAAAGATGATGGAACAATTTGTCTTTGACGCTGTCTGCAGGCACATCAAGGACAAGAAGATCATTAGGGACAGTCAGCATGGCTTCACCAAGGGAGAACTCATGCTTGACCAACCTGATAGCCTTCTATGAGGGCACAACCAGGTGGATAGATGATGGCACAGCAGTGGATGTGGTCTATCTTGACTTCAGTAAGGCATTTGATGCAGTCTCACATAGCATTATCGCAGCCAAACTGAGGCAGTGTGATCTGGACAATCGAGTAGTGAGGCGGATCATGAACTGGCTGCAGGATAGAAGCCAGAGAGTAGTGGTCAATGGGACAAAGTCTAGTTGGAGGCCTGTATCTGGTAGAGACCCCCAAGGGTCATTACTGGGACCAGTCCTATTCAATCTATTAATTTATGATTTGGATGAGGGATTACAGTGCAGTGTCAGCAAGTTTGCTGATGACACAAAGCTGGGTGGTGTCACCGACACCCCTGCAGACTGTGCTGCCATTCAGCAAGATCTGGACAGGCTGGAGAGCTGGGCAGAGAGAAACTTAATGAAATATAACAAGGGCAAGTGTAGACTCTTGCACCTGGACAAGAACAACCCCAGGTACCAGTATAGGCTGGGGACTGCCCTGTTGGAAAGCAGTGCAGGAGAAAGGGATCTGGGGGTCCTGGTGGACAGCAGGATGACCTTGAGCCGGCAATGTGCTCTTGTGGCCAAGAGGGCCAACAGCATCCCGGTGTGCATCAGAATGGGGGTGGTTAGTAGATCAAGAGAGGTTCTTCTCCCCCTCTACTCTGCCCTGGTGAGACCACATCTGGAGTATTGTGCCCAGTTGTGGGCCCCTCAGTTCAAGAGGGATGTGGAGCTGCCAGAGGGAGTCCAGCGTAGAACAACAAGGATGATGAAGGAAGTGGAGCACCTCCCTTATGAGGAAAGACTGAAGAAGCTGGGTTCCATATAAGTATGAGAAGGAACTTCTTCCTAGTGAGTGTGACAGAGCACTGGAACAGGCTGCCCAGGGGGGTTGTGGAGTCTCCTTCATAGGAGAAATTTAAGACCCACCTGGATGTGTTCCTGTGTGACTTGGTCTAGGTGATCCTGCTGTGGCAGGGGGATTGGACTAGATGGTCTTTCAAGATCCATTCCAATCCCTAATGTTCTATGATTCTACGATTCACATACAGAACAGCACTATGCTTTTAAATGAATAGCAGAATCATAGCTTTACACTAAAGAATTTAATAGGCTTGGATATGGCAATGGTGGCAATGTGTGGAAATTCAGTTTATTACTTTACTTGTTAGATGGTGTTCTGCAAGCACAGTGCTTCAGAATTTACTAAAGGGCTTTTATTTCCTTAATTCTGAGTAGGTAATTAAAAATACCCTAACTGATCAGATCCTTGCGATGGGCTTAAAATTGTCATTAACAAGTAACTTACATCGCCTTTATTTACTGGAACTACTGAATACACCTCGATACAAGAAGGACATTGAGATGCTCTTTGAATGGATCCAAAGAGCAGTGAAGTTAATGAAGGCCCTGGAGGATGGATCTTATGAGGAGGCGCTGGGGGAACTGAGGTTGTTTAGTCTGGAGAGAAGGAGGCTGGGGGCAGACTTTATTGCTCTTTACAACTACTTGAAAGGTTGTAGTGAGGGTGGGGGTTGGTCTCTTCTCCCAAGTCACCATTGATAGGACAAGAGGAATGGCCTCAAGTTGTGCCAGAAGAGATTTAGATTGGACGTTAGGAAAAATTTCTTTACTGACGGAGTGGTCAGATATTGGAACAGGCTGTCTGGGGTGGTGGTGGAGTCACCATCCTTGGGGGTGTGGAAAAAAGTGTAGATCTGGTGCTTCATTCTTGGTTCAGTGGGCATGGTTGGTTTGGGTTGATGGTTGGACTGGATGATCTTGGAGGTCTCTTCCACCCTTATTGATTCTATGATTTTGCTCATCAACGGATGTTTAGATCTTCCCTATATCTGTTGTATAACTACATAGCATTGGATCTAAAGCAATGAGTTCTCAGTATATACTGGAATACAAATGGTTGAGGGCAGGAGTGGTTCTCCTTTAAATCACTGAAGTCACTTGTTGCAGAATCTTGGCTAGGACTCTGCTTGCTGTGAAATGGGTGAAATACACCCCATGCAGTAGAAAGGCAGCAGAAAGATTTGTTGAAGTAATTTGATACAGTTCAAATGGGTTCTGTCGGATTTAACATAAATTTGTCGAGGTTCGATTTAATGGCAAAGTCACTGCATTGCTAACTACAAGGCAAATTGATAAGAAGAATTTGATATACACACCTCTGACGGAAGTTCAGCTAAATTACTCAGTTGTAAATTCTATCCATTCCATATCCATCAGTGGATGCTTCATGAAGGTTGTAAAAGAATATGGTTTCATATATGTAGGGCCTGAAAAGCAGAAATTATTACAGAGTAGAATGTCTGGTTCACGGTACGTGCTGTAGATGTTTGGCTCTGATTTACTGAACTCCAAATTATGTGACTACTAAACTAAGATAATACTAGATACTGCAGAAATTGTCTGATATACCTGTCAAAATCATTAAACCCTTGAGCTGCTAGAAGCAATGGCGTGGAAAATGGGATGAAATATTAAAAAGTTCCATGAAGTACAACATACAGTAGCAGTGCAGAAAAGACACTTGAAGTTAGAAGTCAAACTGAAGTACAGAACAGTAGCTGAGGGCACTGGCTCTTACTTTTACCAAAGGTTACATTGGATCATTTGTTGCTATTTTACTGCAGATCTCAAGCGTATGTGGACCACATGGATGGATCGTATTCGCTTTCTGCGTTACCCTATAGCCAGATGTCTGAACTTCTGAACAGAGCCGAGGAGCGTGTGCTGGTCAGACCACATGAACCACCACCGCCACCTCCCATGCACGGAGCAGAAGTGAAACCTGTGCCTCCTTGTGTTAGGTATGAAGTGGTCAAGCCTCATGCAGATATATGGGGGAGTTTGTTTTCCACCACCCCACTAACAGTCATTAGTATCTCCATGGCAGCGCACATGTCCTAGGGACAGTGTCATCCCACAGCCTTGATGTGTCTGCAGCTGCAGGGCCATGCAGGAGCTAGAGAGAAAGGCTGGCATCTAAACCCTGTAGGGTGCCATCATGGAGACTGCCCTCGCCTTGCCATTCATATTGTGACTGTCTTGCCCTCTGGGTTAAATGGCAAGGCAAACAACCTTATGGAAAATATTTCTGTGAAAGAGGTTGGAATATCAGGATTTAGCTTTGGAAATTCCTGAAATTTGTACAACTGAGCTGCTATGGCCTACATGAAAGGGAGAATGTGTCACAGTAAAGCAGCTGTCAAAGCTATAGAATCATCACAGTTGCTAAATTGGAAGTGTTTCTTTTTTTTCCCCCGCAAGTGTTTTTATTTTCCATTTCTCTGTGCCTTTCCAGAACTGGATACATGCTTAGAGCATTTTCTAGAGTGATGCTCTACTTGTCATTCCCCTGTTCTATACCCAAAATCGTGCTCTGTGCTCAGGTACATACATCTTGGAAGAGAACAAGTAATACAGACACAGTTGTTACATCAGCAAAATGTTAGCCTCTTGTTTTACTGTTCAGGAGACCATACTGCAGAAGCACGTAGTTCTTTAGATTCATTTCCATAACAGCTGAAATAAACTTTCTGGTGATCTTTCGAGAAAAAAATTACTGTTCCCTTTTTTTCCTCCAATTCACCAGTTCATTGCAAGGATACTGCAGTGAGTATCTAGCACGTGAGCAGCTCTCTGTACATAGAATTGGTAATCTTCCTGTCAATAATCCATCAATATGTATTTCAAATGTAGCTCATCCTCAGTGCTTGTACCGTTCCTTTAGGTTGAGGCTTGCTGTTTAAGGTCTGTGAATGGAGCAATTAATCATCTGCTAGTTCCCTGGCTTGAGAAAAATTAATTTGGGTTTACTTTAGGGATGGGAGGGGAGAATTGTAGTAGTCTAGGCAACCGGTGATGGAGACGAACGTTTATGTAAGAGCTCAGATAATGCCTGAATGTGAGCAAAGATCTCTTGAAGACTGATGCATATTCCAGATTGAGAATTGGATTTTCTTGTATATAAGGTAACAATATCTCGAAGTCATCACAGTATATAATGCCCAGTGCTCAATGTTGTTAAATTGCAGGAGTTAATCTACAGTTTTTCCCATTCTACAGCTCTAATAACTTTGTCTTTTTTGAATGTTTCAGTTCTGCTACTGGCATGGCAGAAAATCGTCCTCAGTCACCAGCAACAGGCAGAACACCAGTGTTTGTGAGCCCCACTCCTCCACCACCACCACCACCACCTCTTCCATCTGCTTTATCAACCTCATCATTAAGAGCTGCAATGACTTCCACTCCTCCACCCCCAGTCCCACCTCCCCCACCGCCTCCCACAGCGGCTTTGCAGGCCCCAGCTGTGCCACCTCCACCAGCTCCTCTCCAGATAGCTCCTGGAGTCCTACATCCAGCTCCACCTCCAATTGCTCCGCCCTTAGCACAACCCTCTCCTCCTGTCACTAGAGCTGCCCAAGTGTGCGAAGCCGTACCGGTTCATCCAGTTCCTCCACAAGCTGAGGTACAGGGACTTCCTCCACCACCACCTCCTCCTCCCTTGCCTCCTCCTGGCATTCGACCCTCCTCTCCTGTCACAGTGGCAGCCCTTTCTCACCCTACTCCTGTTCTGCACCCTCCTCCCGCAACCATTGTCCCTAGCCCCCATGCCCCTCTGATGCCTCCGTCTCCACCATCTCAAGTGATTCCTGCTCCTGAACCCAAACGCCATCCTTCAACTCTTCCTGTGATCAGTGATGCTCGGAGTGTTCTGCTGGAAGCCATACGGAAAGGTAAGGTTGGGCTGTTGAAGGAGAAGGAATGGTCTGGGAAACTTGCTAAACACACATTAGCTTTGGGAGATGGAGCGTTTCATGTGTGAGAAGTGAGAGGAATGTGTCTTAAGTCTTCCTCTGCTTTCTGTTCTGCACACAGTCCACACCGCCAAGCAGACGATTCTTTCTTCAGGTTGTAATGGCACTTACCATCCAAACTAAACCTTTGTTAAAAGTGGTTCTCTGTGGAAGTTACATTTTCTAAAAAAAGGACGGGTGTTTCTAGATGATCTGTGGAGATTATCTCTTTGTCTCTGCTGACCTGGAAACAGCCCTTTTTGTTAACTCACAGACCGTGTAAAGACAAAAACATTGGTTTTCTACAGACTGTAGAAAGAAGCAGAACAGACCAATTGACACTGGATTTTTGGCCATGTGTCAGTGAACTACAACAGCATATCAACGACATTCAGGAATCATTGCTTCAGACTTAGCACTGTGGAGTATGTAGTTCTGACATCTTGTCTCAGCGCTGCTGGTAGTGGAGAGGTGCATGGCAGTGCTCTCCTGACGATCTAGCAAGGAACTGTATGTACAAGCTGTACTGTAGTATCCCTAGGAAGGCTATCGTACTAATTCAAAACATTCTTAAAGCATCTCTGTGCGTGTGAACTGCAGGTACAGATGAATCTAAACAAGTATCAACAACATGAGTACAGCAGTGATATGTGAACACCAGTAGAGAATGTCCACCAAAAACTCTAATGCATAGAGCCTGCTGGTAGAATCTGGGTGATTACTGAAAACGCTTCTGACCCAGTGTTGCATAGGAAACCAAAACTTCCAGTTACCAGAGCTTAAATTCTTCCTGAGGAGCTGGGCTTGTGTTGCCTGACAGTTGACAGAAGAGTATGAAGTACAGGATGTAGACACATTTGGCCTGTTTCTACCTGTGGTGTCATGATTGTAAACCAATGTAATGTAAGAGCAACAGAAAGGGCTTCTTCAACTACACTGCAGATAAAACTAAAACTAGAGACAATGTAAGGCCCCGTGGTGAATGAGGCAGGTGCCCTGAAGACAGAGGATACTGAGAAAGCAGAGATACCGAACGTCATCTTTGCCTCTGTCTGTACTACTAGTGGCTGTCCCAGACTGCTGAGGCCGCAGAGGAAGTTGCAGCAAACAAGGAGTTTGCCCTGGTTGATGAGGACTGGGTTAGGGATCAGTTGAGCAAACTGAATGTACATAAATCCATGGTTCCTAATGGGATGCGCCTGCACGTGCTAAGGGAGATGGCAGAAGTCATTGTAAGCCACTCTCCATCATCTTTGGTAAGTTGTAGGGAACAGGAGGGGTGTCTGGGAACTGCAGAACAGCAAATGTCACTCCACAATCTTCAAAAAGGGTAAGAAGGAGGACACAGGTAACTATAGACCAGTCTGCCTCAGCTCAATCCCACGAAAGATGATGGAACAGTTAATCCTTGATGCTGTCTCTAGGCACAGCAAGGACAAGAGGATCATTAGGGACAGTCAGCATGGCTTCACCAAGGAGAACTCATGCTTGACCAACCTGATAGCCTTCCATGAGGGCATAACCAGGTGGATGGATGATGGCAGAGCAGTGGATGTGATCTATCTTGACTTCAGTAAGGCATTTGACACGGTCTCCCACAGCATGCTCGCAGCCAAACTGAGGCAGTGTGATCTGGACAATCGAGTAGTGAGGTGGATCATGAACTGGCTTCAGGATAGAAGCCAGAGAGTAGTGGTCAATGGGACAGAGTCTAGTTGGAGGCCTGTGTCTAGTGGAGTGCCCCAGGGGTCGGTGCTGGGACCAGTACTATCCAATCTCTTCATTAACGACTTAAATGAGGGGTTAGAGTGTACTGTCAGCAAGTTTGCTGATCACACAAAGCTGGAAGGAGTGGCCAATACCCCAGCTGCCGTTCAGCCAGTCCTGAACAGGCTGAAGAGCTGGGCAGAGAGAAATTTAATGAAGTGTAACAAGGGAAGTGTAGAGTTTTGCATCTGGGTAAAAACAATGCCAGGTACCAGTATAGGCTGGGGACTGACATGTTGGAGAGCAGTGTAGGAGAAAGGGATGTGGGGGTCATGGTGGACAGCAGGATGACCATGAGCCAGTAGTGTGCTTTTGTGGCCAAGAAGGCCAACAGCATCCTGGGATGGATTAGAAGAGGGGTGGTTAATAGATCAACTCTGCGCTGGTGAGACTACATCTGGAGTATTGTGTCCAGTTCTGGGCCTCTCAGTTCAAGAAGGACACAGAACTACTTAAGAGAGTCCAGCACAGAGCCACAAAGATGATGAAGGAAGTGGAGCACCTCCCTTATGAGGAAAGGCTGAGGGAGCTGAGTGTCTTTAGCTTGGAGAAAAGGAGCCTGAGGGCTGACCTCATTAATGGTGATAAATATGGAAAGAGCAGAGCCAGGAGGATGGAGCCAGGCTCTGCTCAGTGTTATTTAATAATAGGTCAAGGGGCAATGGGTGTAAGCTGGAACATAGGAGGTTCCATATAAATATGAGAAGGAACTTCTTCCTGGTGAGGGTGACTGAGCACTGGAACAGGCTGCCCAGGGAGGTTGTGGAATCTCCTTCCCTGGAGACATTTAAAACCCACCTGATCCTGTACAACTTGATCTAGGTGATCTTGCTGTGGCAAGGGGTTTGGACTAAATGATCTTTTGAGGTCCCTTTCAATCCCTAGTGTCCCTAAATATGTAATCTCTGTCATGTGCTTAACTAAGTTGCTGAGCTTCTCATGCTGTCAGTAGGTGTGATTTCTCCCTCATGTTTGCTCTTTAAGGAATCTTTACCTAAACCAGATCATTACATGATCAAACGTGGATTATGAGAAGTCCTGTCTTGTTAGGCTACTCAAAGAACTGTAACCTTTAACTGAATTCATGAGGACAAGCTATAGGAAGTTTCTGGAAATGCAAATAGTAAACTGGCTTGATCACACGGAGTGGCCCTAAAAATGTAGGTGTGTTTGTAGTGGGAAATCAGAAGGAGGATGTAAGAGCAGAAGGACTGACATTCCTCTTTTTAAAAACTTGACTCAGAACGTCCGTCTGAGGAGGACGGTGCCCTCAGCTTTTATTTTTTCTTGCAAAGCTCTTTGTGAATTGCAAGCTAAATGACCAGCGATAAAAGAATAACGTGGTTGTGATCTGACGTTCTTCAGGTATTCAGCTGCGCAAAGTTGAAGAGCAACGTGAACAAGAAGCTAAACACGAGCGCATTGAGAACGACGTCGCTACTATCCTTTCTCGCCGCATTGCTGTGGAATACAGTGATTCAGAAGATGACTCAGAATTTGATGAAGTGGATTGGTTAGAGTGAAGCTACTCCATTGCTGTACACTGCAAAATCGAATGCTAATGTCCATTGTGGTGCTTGTTCTTTGGAAGTTTGATGGTCATTTCTAGTGTTTTTTGTATTCTTTTCTTTACATAATTAATCCACAGTTTTCTACTTTTCGGTTTACAGAAAGCTCCTAGTGCATCTTTGCAACTTAATGTTCTACAGTGGCTTTTCTTACACCTCTTCTTGGAGAGAACAGTCTTTGTTCCAATAGACCACTAAGTATTAAGCATGGGCAGCTGTGGGTAGAGTAGCGGTTTCAGTTTCTTGGCATATCTTAACTGTGCACTTTGTGAAATTTAGGTTAATGAAGGCAGCGGAGGTTGACATTCCAAGGGCAGCTGTATGCGCTAACGAGCCTTACTCCACTTCCAATCGTGTTCTAAAACATTACACCTAGCTAGCAAGACATCACTGCCTCGGTTACGTCTATACGCTACAAGTACATAGAGTTAGCGGCACTGAACACACTGAAAGGAAAATGGATCTTTGGCGTTTTTTTAATTATTGTTTTATTGTTGTTTTAAATAATTATGGCCTTATTTGAATGTTTAGAGAGTCCCCTTCCCTTCCTCCCTCCCCGGTACGTATTGTGTGGTACTATTTTTGCCTGCATAATAAAAGTTTAATTTTTTTTCCTGTGAAATCTTTTGACTTAAATTTGCTGTGTAACTTATGTAACTGTTAAAATAACAGTTTGATTTAATAAATGGTTCATTTTAAATGTTCCTGGTGGTTGCTTTTTCAGTGAAGTCTGCTTTTCACCGGTATGGCGCAGGATGCTTGCTTTTAAAAGATTTAACCTGCGCTCTGCAACGTTATGATCAATATGCTGCTCTTGTTCTCAGGACCTGTATTAACAAAGGTGTCTCATCAGATGATACTTACATGCTGAGGGAGCTGGGGCTGTTTAGCCTAAGGAAGAGGAGGCTGAAGAGACACCTTGTCACCCTCCACAACTACCTGAAGGGACATTATGGAGAGGTGGGTGCTGGTTTCTTCTCAAGGGGAATTAGTAATAGAACAAAAAGGAAGGGCCTCAAGCTGGACCAGGGCAGGTTTAGGCTGGACATTTGGAAAAAGTTTTTTACTGGAAGAGTGGTCACCCCTTGGAACAGGCTGCCCAGGGAGGGGGTTGAGTCACCATCCCTTGAGGTGTTCAAAGATCAGTTAGATGTGGTGCTTAGACATCTGGTCTAGTGGTGAACTTAGTGGTCTCAGGGGCCTTTTCCAACCTGAGTGATTCTATGAGAGCTTCAAAAACACCCCTGAAATCTTAACTGATTCATTAGTTTAAATTAAAAAAAAAAAAGGCAAATCAGAAGCTGGTGGCTTATATGGTTTAGGGTTAGTTTTTAAAAAAAAACGCTTTACTTTCAATGTCTCTTGAGAAGGGCAGATGCAGCAGCCCAAATCATGGTTAATGAAAGATGACAAAGAACACGGGTGACACACAAAAGCATTTTGTAAGTGCTGTCTAGCAGTGCGCTGCACGTTGCACAGGCTCTTGTGTTTCCCCTCTCGGGAATAACTCCTTAAATCTGAGCACAGTCAAAAGCCTGTTGAGATGGAAAGCACAGGAGTGTGCAGAAGTGCCCTTACCTTACGAGTTTTTTTAAGGCAGAACATGAGTTCTACAGGCTCCAGAAAAACTTAGAAGGCATCTGGTTATGAACCTGCTGCTGGGAGTGGGCAGAACAGCAGAGAGATGTAGTGAAGTAGGAAATACCATAGAGTAGCCCTTCCAGCAGCCCTTACAGCTTCACTGTTATCATCTCACCCTCCTGTCTAATTTTTGCTGGGCCTTCTGGATTCAGGACTTTTTCCACTGCAGCAGGAATGCCCTCATCATGTTTGTAGGAGAAAATTAATTGCCACAAGTTGTGAATCTGCTAGTTTATAACTATGGAAGCAGTTCTCCATGTTCTTCTCTGATAGCTGTCTTCACAGTATTTTGCTATTGTCAGTTAACTTTCAAAATTAAAGTCATTCTCAGGTGTGGCCCAACGAGTAGGTCTGAGAGATCTTCTTTACAAAAGCTGTAAAGGACTGAGATCTTAACATCTGTAGCTCACCTTCAAACAGGGAGCCAGACCTACTCTTGTCTCTTAAAGAAGAGCTTGTGTCTAAATTCCATGTGTAGGTAGTTCTGTCCTTCACAGATTTTGTTCTTAACTGATGTTCCTGATGGATGTGAAGGGCAGCAGCCCACACTGTCCCTTAAATGGAGGAACAGCATGTCTGCATCCAGGCTCTAACTGTTCGAAGAGGAGGATCTCCTGCTGCCCCATCATGCCTTTGCTGTAGGTGTGCTCTGAGTTGCCCAGGTCCTGTGAGCTGGGCGTACCTTGCCTAAAGCAAGACATAACAGCAACAGGCCCTTACCTGACTGTGGCTGTCACATATTGGACTTGAAGGTATAAAAAGTTCCTCACTGGCAAATGGCTGTTACTGACCTGCCCTGATGTGCTGGTGATTAATAACATCCATCCCAAACTGCTGCCCATGGCAGACAAAGAGCTCATTCAGCACCACAGTCATATGGGGCAGTGAACCTTGTCTAAGAAAAGTCAAGAGTTAAATTCAGTTAACATTTCAAAGGGGATTCTTGGCCTCCTGCCACTGCTACAGCTCTCTGCCATAGCAACTGGTCTCCAGATAGCAGTAGCTGATTCACTGGTAGCAGAGGTGATTGTTGGATTTGAATATATTCATTTAGGGATCTGCCGCAAGTGAGGCGCTCGCGGTGGTTTGCACCCCTCTTACTGCGGTCTCCGGCTGACCTTTTTGCGTAGCGAGGTGCTGGGTGGAGGGCTGCTAGGCCGGTCATGCCTGTGATTAGATGCGTAATAGATTATTGATTGCTTTGCCTTGTGAGGTACTAAATCAAGTCTGCTGTATTGAACTGTTTTCAGAGTCTGTTGTTTACTTCTGTACCTTTGCAGCAGCTGGTTAAATTCGGAGGCTCAAAGTCTGCCACAAAAATAAGGTGTCAGTGACGTTTGGTGAGAGGGAGCAGACACCTTTGTTCAGCTTAACACCTTTCTTCAACTGCAATCCAGGACAGTTAATAATTATCCTCCTCTCCTACTGCCAAAGAGAGATAAAAGAACAAACAACATCGAGAACAGAAGCAAAATGCACTCAGTGGCATAATTGGAGCAGAGGACTAGTGGGGTGCAAAATTGGTCACCCAGGGTTTTTATCAAAAGATAAAGTAGTAACAGCACAGCCTTCATGGACAGACACGAAGTGCACAGGTAAATGGAAAAGAACAGGTACAGAAGAAACAGAAATTGCAAGAGACACAATTCTGGTTCTTTTTGCAGTGTCTTGTGAACAGCAACTGTTAAATGTAATTTAGGGATTGTGTTGTCTTCCATTAAACTGGGATTAAAAAAAATTGAGGCATTTTAGGCCTGTAGTGGTTAACATCTTCCTTCCCTGTGCAGGGCACAGGAGTGAACTCCTCAGTCTTCATGGTGGGCACTGACACACGGTCATGGTCTGAAGAACAGAGAGACTAATGCAGAGTCTGCTTCCAAGAGGGCCATGGGGCCTCAGCGCACAGACACACACAGGTTGTGATGAGTGTTCTCCACTATGCTGGGACCATCTTTGTTTGGATGCAGCTGATGCCCCTGAAGCACATCCCTGCCTGCTTTGCCTGGTGTCAGGGGGTCCTTGGCCTGGAGACCACATCTCTGTCTCTCCAGCCCCCCTGGATCACCCCAGAGAGTGGTAGTCATCACCAGCTTTGGACCATGGTGCAGAAACAAGGCCAGGAACAGCTCTGTGCAGCTGCTACCTCAAAGCTAAGTACCCACAGCAGTACAGGACTGTGTCAGCAGCCAGACCCCAAAATACAAACCAGAGCTGTTTCCAGAGGAAATGCAGATGCAAAGCACTAGCACAGGTTCTGCAACCAAGGGCTGCGTTAGTAAAAGATCTGACTCGAGCTCCATCAAGTGTCTGCTCTGTCTCCTCAGCTGCAGGCTAGAAGGAGTTCCTTGTTTTAATGCAGGTGGCAGACAAAGGCCAAAAGAAGACTCGTGGCCAGATTCCAGGGGCAACAGAATCAGTCTCCCTTTCTGGGGCCACTCAGCCACTTTTTACCTTCCTGAGTACTTCTCAGGGGCAGCAGCCTGCCCAGGGGGACACATTTCACACACCCTTTGTGGCTGCACAGCTGAGACAGACCTCACTGATTCCCAGACTGTTCTTTGGGTGTGTTACCAGCTCTTGGGTACGTTACCCCGTGTATGACCTTTGAACTGCCTGGGAAGCTCTCCCTCACCTCATCCAGTCCTAATGAACTGGAGTAGGATTAAGGGCTTAAAACAAATGTTCCTGGTGGCTAAGGAACCTGCTTTTTGACAGCTCATATGCAGGAAGCTCTGCTGTGACTGACCCAGCTGTCAGCTCTCAGGGCTCAATGACCATCTGCTAGTCCAGCACTGAGCTGAGGTGGGAAACCTCATCCTTATCCCAGCTGATTCTGGAAAAGTACATAGCCAAGCTCCAGGAAATGGGCTCTGGGGCACAGGGCAGCCTCAGAGAGGCTGAAACCACACACCCCACCTCAATCCTGATGGAATGCCCTGCTGTGTAGGCTGTGCTTTTCCTTGGCTCCCTGCTACTCTGTGAGCAGATGGCTCTCCCTCTCCCCACTAACCCCTTTACCTGGAGAAGTTGTGTTGCAATCTTACTCAGCATTTATAATCCCTGACTTGGCATCAGCATCACTAACAGCCTCTGAAGAAAGCTGCAGCTGTCCTGCCCCTTCAAAATTCTTGTTTTTATGGTTTTTTGCGGGCTCCAGGCAGTTGATCCAACAACTCCCTTTTTGGCAACTGGAAACATGTGGCTATGGGTCAGAGTAGGTATCAGGGAACACAAGTGATAGGGCTGAATATACCCATATTTTTCTGGTGGTTCAATAGCTTCACATTCAGACTCTGAAGGCCCCTACAGACAAGTTGTTTTCCTTTTCCTACAACCTCACCCATCAATTTTCATGTCATTAATGACAGTATTTATTGTGAAACACCTAACATTTTCACGGCAGATTGACTCCAAGAAAAGGCTTCAGAATGTTTCAGCCACTTCCACTCCAGCAAGGCATTTTGACAGAATCACAGAACATTAGGGATTGGAAGGGACGTCAAAAGATCATCTAGTCCAATCCCCCTGACACAGCAGGATCACCTAGATCAAGGCACACAGGAACATATTGAGATGGGTCTTTAATGTCTCCAAAGAAGGAGACTCCACAACTCCCCTGGGCAGCCTTTTCCAATGCTCCATCACACTTACTATGAAGAACTTCCTTCTCATATTTATATGGAACCTCCTATATTCTAGCTTGCACCCAATGTCCCTTGTCCTATCACCAGATGACATTGAGAAGAGCCTGGCTCCATCTGACTGACATGCACCCTTCACATATTTATAAACATTAATGAGGTCACCCCTCAGTCTCCTCCAAGCTAAAGACATCCAGCTCCCTCAGCCTCTCCTCATAAGGAAGGTGCTCCACTTCACTTCCTTCATCATCCTCGCTGCTGTGCACTGGACTCCCTCCGGCAGCTCCACATCCCTCTTGAACTGAAGGGCCCACAACTGGACACAATACTCCAGATGTGGTCTCACCAGGACAGAGTAGAGTAGACCACATCCACTGCTCTGCCATCATCCATCCACCCAGTTATGCCTTCATATCAGGTTGGTCAAGCATGAGTTCTCCTCGGTGAAGCCATGCTGACTGTCCCTAATGACCCTCTTGTCCGTGCTGTGCCTAGAGACAGCGTCAAGGATTCCATCATCTTTCGTGGGATTGAGCTGAGGCTGACTGGTCTATAGTTACCTGGGTCCTCCTTCTTACCCTTTCTGAAGATTGGAGTGACATTTGCTATCCTCCAGTCCCTAGGCACCTCTCCTAATCCCCAGGATTTAAAGATGATGGAGAGTAGCTTAGCAATGACTTCTGCCGTCTCCCTTAGTATGCGTGGGTGCATCCCATCTGGGCCCATGGATTTGTGCACATCCAGTTTGCTTCAACTGATCCTTAACCTAGTCCTCAAACAATGCAGGCTCCTCTCTCGCCTCAGCTTCCTCTGGAGCCTCTGCAGTCTGGAGCTTGATATCAAGACAGCTCTCAGAATTATAGACAGAGGCAAAGATGGCATTCAGTAGCTCTGATTTCTCTGTATCCTCTGTCTCCCGGGCACCCACCTCATTCAGCAGGGGGCCTACATTGCCTCCAAGTTTAGTTTTACCTGCAATGTATTTGAAGAAGCCCTTTTTGTTGCCCTTGACCTCTCTTGCAAGGTTTAATTCCAAGGAGGCCTTGGCTTTTCTAGTTGCATTCCTATACTCTCTCACCAGAGTCTTATCATCACCTCAAGTGGCCATTCTCTCCTTCCATGACCTATGAACTTTCTTTTTCCTCTTGAGTTTGCCCAGCAGCTCCCTGTTTAACCACGCAGGTCTTCTGGCTCCCTTCTCTGACTTCTTTCCTGTTGGAATGGTCTGATCTTGGGCTTCAAAGAAGTGGTCTTTGAATGTTAACCGACTATCTTGGGCCCCTTTACCTGCCAGTACCCTGTTCCATGCAATTTCCCTTGGCAATTGCTTGAAAAGGGCCAAAGTTTACCATCCTGAAGTCCAGGGTTGCGATTCTGCTAGGTATTCTGTTCCTACCACACGAGACCCTGAACTCTCCACCATCTCATGGTCACTGCAACCAAGGCTGCCCTCAAACTTCACTCCTTCAACCCGACCCTCCTTGTTGGTGGCTACGAGATTCAGCAGCACTACTCTCCTAATGGGCTCCTCCACCATTTGCATCAGGAAATTGTGACCAATGCACTGGAGGAACCTCCTGGACTGTGGCTGGCTGGCTGGCTGTGTAGGTCTTCCAGCAAATGTCAGGGTAATTAAAGTCCCCCATGAGAACCAGGGCCTGTAGCTGCGAGGCTGCTGTCAGCCTCATAATCACCTGACTGGACACAGATTGCTAACTCCTCCTGCTTGTTCCCCATGCTGTGTGCATTGGTGTACAGGTATTTCAGGGAGCAAGCTGAGCACTCCGATTTTACCCTAGGACAGCGAGAGTCCGCCTGGCTTTCATTAAGACCAGAGCTCTGTCCCACTGGTGTGCACCCATCAACTATCCCTTCAATTACCCACTTTGAATCTGAATGAGCCCTGACAATTCCTGCCCCAGAACCCTTTTCCACCTCTGAGATAAACTTCTCCCATGTATGCCTGCCAGATCCGAGTCCTTTTATTCCAGCCCGTGTCATCACCTCAAAATGGAAGTAACGAAGAGAATATAATTTGGTACCCAGAGTCTTTTACCAAACATACCAAGGCCTCGAAGTCTTTCTTCATTGCCCTCAGGCTAGAGAATACAGCTTCCTCCCCACCTGTCTGGAAGATCAGCAGTGGGTAACAGTCAGCTGATCTCACCAGGTTAGGGAGCATCCTAGTGATATCCCTGATCTGGGCTCCAGGTAGACTGCAGACTTCCTTATGATGAGGGTCAGCTCTGCATATTGGGCCCTCAGTCCCTTTCACTAACAGGTTTCCAATAACTAGGACCCTTCTCTTCTTTGTGGAGAAGGTTGTCATATTACTGGAAGACTTTCTGGATTTATGTGACCTTGCCAGGACCTCCGGTATGGGTTCTTTATCCTCTATATCCTTATAAGACTGGCTGTCTTCCAGTAGGGGCTTATACCTACTGCTCAGTGGCAACTGGGAAGATGAGGCAGGCAAGGGTGGTGCTCACCTTCTGCCATGGCCCTGCACTTGGCTCCACTCACCCCTTCTACTTGGGCTTCTGTGCTCTGTGTGAGAACTACAGGATATAAGGGCCCTCTAAATCTGGCTCTTATTTGGCTGTTGTCCAGACTGCAGAGCCTGGCTCCACCAGTCTACCTCTATTTCAGCCTCTCTAATACTCCTGAGCCTTTCTAGTTCCGCTTGGAGCTTTTCAACCTCATCTTCCAGCTGTGGCACTCTGTTAAGCAGGAAATCTACATGCTTGCGCCATACAAAGCCAGGAAAACATAAGAGAGTGCTATGTTTCTGGCAGCCTGTCACCTGCACAGCCTCATCTTGTTGAGGGACCTCTGTTTGGGTTCCCACATCCATATGCAGTGGTGACCGTAGCTTGGTCTTCCTCTGCTGCCATGTTGTCATCATTTTTTTTTTTGCCCCCTGACAGCCAGTCAAAGCTGTCAAAGCTTGGTGCGGTCTGGGCACAACTTCCAGTTTCGCCACCTTTTAAGGCTCCTGGGTTTGCCCACACTGCGTTGCTTTCCGGCTTGTCTCACAAGAGGTTCTGGCCCTCAGCAGCTCCCCTTTGGCTACCCTGAGATTTCCCATTCAGAGAATCCCCAGATCACCCAGAAACCTTGATAAATAGCATTTGGGTATTTTCTTCACTGCAACTTTAAAACCTCAAAGCAGGACTCATTGGGGCCCTCCCAATCACTCCCCCGGAGCAACCAGCTGACTCAGCCTTGCATCATCTTGCCTTCATTTCAAACTTAAGTGCCAGACAGAAAAAACTCAAGCAAACTGCCCAGGACGAGGATTTTTGCTCCCTGCAGCCCGGAAGCATTTCTGGGAGTATGGGGGCTGAGACCCTGCCCCAGACATGGCCATGTTACCCTGTGCCACGAGGCCTGGGCTCATCCCACATGAGCTCATATGACTGCAGCTGCACATGGCAGCTGCCACCACCACACGATCAGGCTAAATAAAAATCCTGCTGGAGCACCCTGCCATCATCCCCGTCAGCTCCCAGTGTTGGCAGAACCAGTGACACCCATGAGCAGGAGATTTAACAGCAATCTGTCAGCAAAATACCCTCCCACAATGCACTGGAATAATTACTCCTGCAGGGATTTTTTTCCCCCTCTGTTTTTAATAGTCCTTGTATTCCCCATAAATTTCATTAGCTGGATTTATGCGGTCACTAAACTACTTAATACAGTACAAAGTTCACAGCAGGAAGTTATTTGCCAGTGTGGTGAAAAAGGAGCATTTCCTCGTTCTGTCAGCACAGAGAATTAAGTTATCAGGGAACTAATAACCAGCTGAAGTGAAGGAGGGTTTGATTCCTGCTAATTACTGATTATATGCAGATTACTTTATGGCTTTTCTTCTTTGATGCCCCACTGTTTGCTTGCTAAACGTCTAAATGAAAACAAGAGGGAGAAAGCACCAGCATCTTGTTTGTAAGGTAAATTACAGATCCTAATTTGGTGATTACATGAGAGGAAGCAGAGCAAGGAAGGAGCCTGCAGCAAGCCACATGCATCCACTGCTGCCCACAGCCACCTCTGAGCTGTTCCTGACACCCAAGTCCACATCCCCAAAATTACAGCCTTCCCCTGGGCTTGTGGATGGAGTTCCTGGGGCCACAGGAGTGGCTGGCCCCGAAGTATCACCAATGAGCACAGGCAAGGGCATTTGTAGGTGGCTCTTTGCTTCTCCACCCCACAGCCCCATAGGTCTGTTCCTCTCCTGCTTTCACTCACCCTCCTCAGGAGAAGGTAAGAAGGTGGATCAGGTCCTTTGTACTCAGTACTTTGTACTGCACCTAAAAACCATTCTTCCAGTTAACAAGACCCTTGCAAACTATTATGTAGCATCATGTTTTAAACCATCAGGTTAGCCAAGCACAGGCTGCTCTTGGCAGAAAAATACCCCCAAATAGTGGGATGTTTCCCAGCCTCCCCAGAACAGCTTTTTTCCTCTTAGTTCTTGCGGCCCTCCAGCACTCTCACAGTCAGTCCCCTGAGACAAGACAGCCTTTTGATCACGTGTGTAATTCTTAATATTGTCAGAGCAAAATGCTCCTGCTCTAATGCAGAACCAGAGTGGTGGGGAGTGAGGTCATGTTCCTGCTGCCCCAGCTCCTCCCTCTCTGCAGTCAGCACTGATCACTAACAGTTGTCTAACCCCTCTGAAGTGAAACACAGGCTTGAGATGGGTCATCCAAGCCCATCACTCTGAACACTCTGGTGAACCCATCAGAAAACTTTTATCTACCTTTGCAGGATAGCCACCCTTTGGATTTCTGAACTTTTCCTTCTCCCTGTAGAAGAGTGGCATGCACCACTTCGTGCTGGGCACCAAGGGCTCTTCATCCCCATATTCACCACATTCCTCTGCTTTTTTTTTTTTGGTGCAAAAATAATAATTTTAAAATAATCAGAATTACATAAATACAATTAAAAGCTATCTCCATAACAAACAGCTGAAAGGGAAGTAAAGGCTACTTCTTCCCTGTCTGCCCCTGCTGTTCTCCTCACACCCACCACCAGAAACCATTTGAACAACCACCGCAAATTAGCAGACTGCAGACCATGTGTTGTCTCCATGCCAGAGGTGCATGGGAAGGGTGGGAGCTGTCTGGATTTATCTCTCAGTGGGCTGTCCTGGGAGGCTCAGCATCAGCCACTCCAGGCTGTGCTGGCTCTGGGCAGCGGTGAACCCCAAACCTGAGGCACTCCCCCAAGGCCTCACCTGAAGGTAGTCAGCACAGCAGCAGAGCTGGAGCTGAGCATCAGGAGGTGGCAGCATTTCCTTTGTTTGCACAGTGCTCTTTTCTTCAAAGAACAGAAATATTCTACAGAATCACTTTTCTTGTTACTTTTCCCATCAAGGCCCACATTTGGGATCTCAGACTTTCTATTTACCACTAATTGCTATTTGTAGCTCTCCCCTCCCTTGTTTGCCTTTTTTTTCCCCTTTTTGTTTGTTTCTTTAAAAGACAGGGAGGAATTAACAGAGGTAGTAAAAAGGCAGCAAACTACCTGCAGCAATCAGGACATAACCCGAGGGTCTCACATCAGCAGCCTGTAGCTGCTGCAGCAGGACAAGAACCCCAGGAAAGCAGTAAAATCACTGGTCCAGGCTGGCTCCTGCCACAGGAGCTCTCCACAGCTTCCCTTTGTGGGAGGCAGCAGTCTGTTCCCCCATCATGGAGAGCTTTTGCTTCTCCAGACAGTTTAACTCACCAACCGTGTCCTCTCAGATCCATAAAATGCTCCTGAAACCCAAAGCAATTCCCTGATCTCTAGGATCAGCAACAGGAAGGCAGATGAAACAGTGCCAGCATTTATATACCTGTAAGTCACACAAGACACTGATATAAATGGTTTGGGAGGATATTGGTCCCAGAAGAGCACCAGTACAGGCCACAGGCACAGGAAAAGGCATCAGTAATTTGCCCAAGTGCTAATTACTAAATAAACTCTCCTGGCCAGATGAGGCCGAACACCCCAGTTGTGCAGGAAGTGAGCTGTTCCCCGAGGGCGAGCAGAGCATGGCTCACACAGCTGCTTCTCTGCACTGACATGGCACTTCTGTAGCTTCATGGTGCTTCACCCATCATGAAGCACATGGGTGTTAGGGTTTAATACTTAATATGTCAGTGTCACCTTTAATAACTGTTTAAAGACAGAGTTTCCATCTCATTAAGTTTCACTTACACCTGACAAGTAATGTCACTGCCGGTCACAGAGCCATGAAATCATTTAGATTGGAAAAGACCTTCAAGATCATCAACTCCCCGGTAATCCAACTGTTCCTAAGCTAAACCCTGTCCCTAAGCTCCAGATCTACAAAACTTTTAAACATGTCCAGGGATAGTGATTCAATGGGGCATTGGCTCAGCATTTGTGGGGCAGAGTCGTGGTATTTTTGAGAGCCAGAAGGTTCCCCACCCCTGAGGTGCAGGGTCTGTACCCTCATCTACCTCCCTGAGATGCCTATTGATATGGAGGGCTCAGAGGGGCTGGCAGTCTGGTTTTAGGAGCTCTCAGTGATTCAATAGCCCTTCCCTCCCATCAGTTGTAGGCAACCTGGAATAAAGAACATCTCCATGGAAATCACTTTAAGGGGGATGTTTTTTCTAGACTGTTATTTGTCTGTCATCTGCTTCCAAATCCAGCTCTAGCTAAAGACAAAAGATGGTTCAGTCCATGGTATTTTGCATGGCTTCCCAAAAGAAGCAGCCCAACCCACTACAGCTGGTACCTGCAGCCCTTGCTGTCCTCACGTGACTCCACTCATTTCTCTATGACAGCTTGCAGGTCAGCTGGGCATAATCATTACAGGAAATGTACCAAAGCACCTCCTGCTGTGAAGATGATTTGCAGCACATCCTCCTAGCTATGGGCTGGCACACAAGGCAAGACAACACAAGAGAGCTTGACTTTAAAGATGTGTGTAAACACACAAACTCAGGAGTTCAGTTCTTGAATAAGATGTTTAAGACACTCTGCAGGAAATATTTTTGCAGGGAAAGCCTGCTGTATTTAGTTAATTTTGCTTTTACAGGCTCCATCCTGATGTCTAGACATTGCATGAATTGGGAGAAGAATTGCTGGCCCTGGGAAGCCAACAATACGTAACAAAGTAATCACAAAGTCTGGCCTAAATAGAAGGCAGAGAACTGTCACTTCTGTAGTGTCTGACAACCTACTGCTCCAGTATTTGCAAACAGAAAGTTCAAGAAGTGCCTGTGACCACAACAAGTTAAAATAGTGCTGGAAGAGACCTCATAAGTTTATTCAACCTGATGCTGTCTAGAGACAGGATCCTTCTCCATATTTGTTCATCATGGATGTTTTGGCTTACTGTGAGAAGTTTCCAGTGATGAAGGTCCAGTGCTACTTCACTTCAGAAACTATTCTAGTGTGTAGCCTGACTTCTCCTTGCTATCATTTAAGCCCATCTTTAGTTGTTCTACAAGTCAAGGATGTTGGATGCACAAGATTTTCTTTGCCTTTTACAGCAGCTTAGCAGAGGAACTCTCCAGAGCTTTCACAGTGAGGTGGTGCTTAGCTGACCGAGCTCAGCTCATTATATTCTGCTATGTATTTGCTACCTGGCTGGCCATTCTTCACTGTTGATTTGTACTATTGGTTTTCCTGTTGAGTGCTGTTCTTGCCCCTAAAGGGATATCTCCCTTTTCTTCCCCTCCCTCTCAGACTTTATAAAGATCACATTGAACACTGAGTGGGTCATCTAAGGTAAGTGCAGCCCCTCCCAGCTGCACACAGTCAGTGCTGTCTCTGCTACATCCCCCAAGTCACTTATAAAAAAAAATCAAAGCTCATTTTGATTGAAACAGGCACCTGTGAAACCTGATGCAGTACAGCCACATGATGGCTCTCACAGGGGCCTTTGCAGACAAATTTCAGCCAAACCAAGCTCCCTTCTTTCAATTATGAGACTACCTCAACACTCTTGAGAGGCTACACAGAACGATTAAGACTTATGTCAGGCTTGCTTTCTCCTCAGTAGTTCTGAAAGATATTTGCATAAAGCACCTGTCATATCTGTAGAAAGAAACACAGACAAAACTGACAGACTAACAGAAGAGGCAAAAACAAACAATAAAAAGGCTTTAGAGCTCTGCAGATTCACTGGTCCAGGTACGACCTTAACTGAAGCCAGAAGAACAGTATGAACTATAAATGCTTCCGCTGTATCTGTCTACAAAGGAACATTTTCAAAGTTTTCAAATACCCCCGTTGGGTCATGGCAACATTTCTTGCCAAAAGATGGACAACTCTTGTCATGGATGAAACGTGTGAGCATCTCCGGAGAAACAGATTGACTAGAAAAACCACCAAGTGACAGTCATTCTCTCTTCTTTGCTTGGGGTGAACCAGGGGGGTGGATGCAGTTAACCACAGCACAGCAAACACATCCCAGCCAATCAATAGCCCTCAGCACTGGAACAGACTAGAAATTGTTGCTATGGATTTAGGAGAGGTTATAAATTTTAAAGAGAGGTCACCCGGGAGTAATCTTAAGAAGCAGGAACAGCAACTTCTCATCTATGTCAAAGCAAAGAGAGGTGATACTAGTTCAGACAAAGCTGTAAACATCATATTAAGGCATTTGGGAATGGAGCAGAGGCAAAAGGATGTTAAAGCTGGCTTAGGATGTTTAAAAGATTGCTTCCTGCAGATGACACATTCAAGGCCATAAACAGAGGTATCTCAGTCTCAGCTTCCGATTACTTCTGATTAAGAAAGTCAACATATTGCACATCACAACTGGACCCTGTCTCAGAGTCAGTAAGACAGACAGCTAGAAGGCCTCTCAGAAGCGTGGTACCACTGCCTGCCCTGGACACAGGATTTGTGTGAGCTGAAGGGAGAGAGCAGACAGACACCCACCTCCCCAAGGAGCCCTCTCCCTTCTGCCCGCAGCCAGGCCTGCAAGCCTGCACTGAAAGGGAACCATCACCAGAAGTGCTGCTGCAGGAGAGCAGTGTTTACCTCCACCAAAGGGTCTGACCAACCTCTTGGATACCTGCAAAAGCAGCTCATGCCATGTTCTCAGCCCAGCACCAACATACCTGTGCATTGCCTGTGCTCTGTAAGTGGGACTCCCCCAATACAGCTGCAGTAATCTGTTCTTCTCCTACCACCAGGGCCTGGAGAAAATGACCCTCAGGGCATTGCATTGCCTGTTGCACCCCAAAGGCACATCTTTAAGATTACCTTCAGGTAGTCCACTGGCATGGCATACTCTTTAGGATTATCTTGGACATAAACCAGCATGTAATAGAGGTGGGCTAAGCCTTTGGTGCTCACTCCACTGCCCTTAGAAGTGTAATAGATTTGGTATCTGGAAAAAACCCGCCACTTCCATTGTATCTTCTCACTCTGCTGGTTGGTGACTTTCAAAAGTTGAGAATAAGCTCCACCAGTTGCTTAGAGCTGTTTGAGTAGCACTGGGAGACAAAGTAAGCTGCAGACCTGATCAACCCGGTCATTTGTTATTCATCTCTGCCAGACTGGCCCATGGATCTCTCTCCTTTGTAGTTTTCCCAGGTACAGCAACAGCAGAAATGGCAGAGAAATAATACTGTCCTCTTGGAGAAGTGAAAACCTTCCAAGAGAAGCAGTAGAGGCATCTTGAAAAGAGAGGAAAATGGAGATACGTTTGAGGAAAGGCAGCTCACGTCCAGCGCAGGAAACCCAACACTGTCCCAGTGCCTCCAGGACAGAGAGAAGGAAAGGCAACTGCAGTGATTTCAGATATGTGTATTCCTATTTTGGGAACATCTAAAGTAGAGCTCCACCTGGGGAATGATGATTAGCTGGTTGAGAGTGTGGGGGTTATAATTAAAGGGAAGACAAGGTGGGGGTGATGTTACTGTAGGGGTCTGCTGCAGGCCACCTGGCCAGCAGAAGCAAGCAGATCAGGCCCTTCACAGGCAAATAGTAGCAGCTTCCAGATCACAGGCCCTGGTCCTCATGGGGGATTTCAACCACCCTGACATCTGCTGGAGGGACAACACAGCAAGGCACCAGCAATCCAGGTTGTTCTTGGATTGCATAGATGACAGCTTCCTCCTCCAAATGGTGGAGGAACCAACAAGAAAAGGTGCTGTGCTGGACCTTGTTCTCACCAACAGGGAAGGGCTGGTGACCAATGTGAGGCTCAGGGACAGCCTTGGCTGCAGTGACCATAAAGCAGTTGAATTTCAGATCCTCAGGGCAACCAGGAGGAAGNGATTGGGGAAGGTGTGGGCCCCCTCAGAAAGAAAACAGGTGAGATGGTCACAAGTAACATGGAAAAGGCTGAGGTTCTCAATGACTTCTTTACCTCAGTCTTCACTGCAAAGGCCTCCAACCACACTCCTGGAGTCATGGATAATAACAACAGAGACTGCAAGGAAGAACTGCCCATCATAAGTGAAGATCTTGTTCGTGATCACCTGAAGAACCTGAAAGTGTTCAAGTCCATGGGACCCAACGGGATATACCCACAGGGACTGAGAGAACTGGCAGATGAGGTTGCTAAACCCCCCTCTCTATTAGATACCAAAAGTCATGGCGGTCTGGTGAAGTCCCCACTGACTGCAAAAGGGCCAACTTTTGCCCTAGAACCCTTTTTCCCCTCTGAGATAATCTAGTCCAATACCCCTGCCAGAGCAGGACCACCTAGACCAAGCTGCACAGGAACATATCCAGGTAGGTTTTAAACATTTTCAGAGAAGAAGACTCCACAACCCCCCTAGGCAGCCTGTTCCAATGCTCTGTCACCCTCAGATGGGGAGTCACTCAGTATCTTGAGTATCTGCTTGGTGCATCTGCCTGGTGCACAAATCACACTTCATCCCCAAACTCTTTCTGCAGAAGCCTTTCTGACGTGTTTATTTTGACAGTGCAAGTCAATCTGCTTTGTTATTTATTTTGGGCCATTTATAGAACAGCAAGTGCATAGAAAGTTGGAGCCTTTAGCTTATTGTCTCCTATGTCCCTCATTTGGTGTTGCATAGCGACATTTAAAGCAGAATACACTGCTACTTGGAAAGATAAATGATTTATGAAAACCTATTTTTCTACTGATGAGAAAAAAAATCAGCACATTATCAGAAGTCAGAGACTGATACTGGGAAGCAGCAAGGTCTCAACATGTTGATGGGTATATTCTATTTCCAAAGATACTTGTTTTGACAGCATCTTAGTATTACCTAGATCCGCTTCTTTCCATAAAAAGCGGCAACAACTAGAAGTGACAGATTATATCTGCCTGCAGGTATACAATCATATTATCTCACTGCGGTGCAAAGGATAACATGTCACTGAAGCTGATGATTAAAAAAATCCAGTTTTTCAGAGTGTGTCATAGATCCAATTGCATTTTATAGGAGGAAGGCTCAAACCTTACCTACACAATCTGCATCTTTGGGAGCACTTCCAGAACTTCTCCTTCTGCTAAGGTTTCAGAGGCAGTTATTAATCTGCATGCCATCATCTTGCTAGTGAGAAAATAAATTCTGATCCAAATGCCTTAGCCCAAAAGAGGCTGAAGACTCAAGGTAACACTTAAGACCTTTTTCCAAGCCTTCCCTGAAAAGTTTGTCTTTCAACAAAGCTACAGACTGAAGGGACTACATGCTTTGCCAATTGCCCAACCTAACAAGAGGAGCGCAGCCATCAGCAGAAAACACAGGTAGATTTTATTGTCTATCTCTACAGGGCACAAAAATGAAACAGCACAGCTGGCAACAGAGGAGGAAGCAATTGAAACAGACCCACTCACTGCAGGCACAACAGAAAACAAACCGACCCAAACACTCAACAACAGACAAATCAACCACAGCCTGTGTCCCACAACAGCCAGGCAAAGAGCACCACGGAAAACACCTGAGACATGCATAACCCCATTCCTCATCCTGGTTCAACTGATCCTATCCTGCTGTCACTGGGAGCTCCTACTCTCCTTCTGCAGAGAGAAGATCAAGGTCTTTGCAAGGTGCATGCACCCACACACAGGCCCTGTTTTGTACTGAGAGGAGCACTAGGTGCAGCCACTTAGGGCCCAGGTGCAGCTGCTCAGGGCTGTTAAGGCCCTTCAGCAACTTCTCATGAGGCCTTCCCTGCTGGATGACAAGGATGACCCTCACATCAAGGTTTGGTTCTTTTTCTTGACTGCAGAGCTGTAACTCCTGTTTCCTTAGTTATAAAGAACTGCACATGTAGAGAGGCACAGTTCAAATTGGGAAGAAGTTCCCTGAACAGTTATCCAGACTTGCTGGTCCCACTCAGCACCTCCTCTGTCACAGAAAGGTTTGCTTGGAAGAGACCTTGAAAGATCATCTAGTTCCAAACCCCTGCCATGGGCAGGGACACCTCCCACTAGACTAGATTCCCCAGAGCCCCATCCAACCTGGCCAGGTGCTAACACCATGCCCAGCTGTGAGTAAGATAGAGAACAAGTTTGTGTTGTCTCACACTGTTGTAGGAAACAGCACTTTCATAGATGCTCCAGTAACAAAAACCGAGGCTCTGCTTTCTGGAGGTGTGGAGCTCATCTTGGGTTATACACAGGACACATGGAAAACAAGGAAAGACCGCAGACAAGATGCAGTAAAGAAATTGAGGACACCTCTTGGTTTCTGCATGGTTACAAGAACAGTATGCATTACTGTTTTTGTTTATTTTTTAAAGGGTTTTGGTAATTTTCCTGTGTCTACTACACTGTAACTGGATGCTGAATGTTCCTGAACACTCATGGTAGAAGCACCAGCTCCTTTGTTTGAAAACACAGGAAAATGCTTCTGAAGGAAGAAGCAAGATTCATGGATGAACTGAGACCGGCTATGCTCAGGTGCAGGGACTGACAGTGGGCACAGTGCCTGGCTCTCGCTCTGGTCTTACCTGGACAGCAACAAACCTCTTGATAAAGGAGAAGGTGAAAGGGATGGAGCAAAGATGCTCTGCCCCACCACCTTGTGTCAGGGGCACAGAGGGCAGCAGGGGATGAAAGGAACATACTGTCTTGTAGGTGATTGCTAAGTCAGGACTTGTGGCTAGAAGTTTTTGTTCAAAAGCAGGTGGAAGGTGGATCTGGGCTATTGCTTCACAAGACTGCACAGTAGGTTGGGCAGCTCAAGGGATCTCCCTGCACTTGCAGTTGTTCACTTCAGGGGTATTGGCTTGATGATTACTCAGACAGTGCTGCAGTGAATAAATGGTCTTTTGAGTGCAGCACCAAGCAATTGCTGGCACCATGATCAGCTGATGTAGCTGAGGTGCCTGCCAAAGGGGCTTTTTCTGTTGTACATCATACCTTGAGCAGTGAGCTCTTTCCCCAACATGGCTATCAGCACATTCGTCTTTTCTCTTGCTTTCTCTGCCACTACTTGTATCAAGAAGAATGACTTTTAAAAAGGGTGGGAATCTGCTGGAACCCCCCTTTCCTGTCAGGCTTTGCTGTAATGTGGTATCTGCACATACATCACAACATTGCTTTGCCTCCTGCTGCTTTCTGTCACTTCTTTGAAGTAGGCAGAGCTGATGCTATCAGACCTGCCTCTGCTGAACTGCTTTCCACATGGACTGTCAATGCAGGGTCAGCATTTATGGCTCTACAGGTGCCCCAGCAGTAGCTGGGTTATTTCCATCATAAGTTACTGTGCTCAATAAAAGACACGGGCCTATGGAATGTTTTCCCTGGGAAAGTGTCCTGTAGTCAGAGGAAAGAACTTAAAACATTGAGCGGGCAGAGGAAGGCATGTCTGTTTTCCACTCCAGGGAGTTCCTTGTATCACTCTGGAGCAAATGCAACAGCTCAGGAGATGCTTTGTGACCTTCCAGTTGCAGTAGGTCCCAGGGAAGAGTTCACTTGATGAGAACGAGGCAATGGGGAGACACCTCACAACCCAGAGTGTGTCCCAAACAAGCAAACCCTGAAGGGGCTAAGGTGGGCTTCAGATGTGCTCAGCCTCTATGCAGAGCTGAATTGCACCTGCTTGGTCACTCCTTGCCCTCTGAGTTGTAGATCTCCGTCATGAAGCAGCAAGAAGGAGTAAACATGGGGTTTTTGTTTCTCCCATGTCTTTTTATTCTTTTTGACTGCTTGCCACAAAAGCTAGCTGGAGAGACTAGGAACAGCTGCATTGACAGAAATTATTTTTACCTCATTAAAAAAATTTCAAATGAGGGCAGCAGAATGGAGATTAGAGCTTCTAGTGCTCCACCGGGTGTTACTTAGTACCTGTGGATCATTACATTGATAAAAATATGTACAGACTCACTTTTCAGGTTTAAAAGTGTTTTGTCCCTTTGTTTGCTTAGCTAAATAAAGAGGTTTTGTTTGACCTGTGCTTTTGAATCCAGTTGGCTTTTTAATATACAGTGACTCATACAAAGCAGCCTGCAGAGTCGGTCTCGTTTCCACCATCACACCACTGCTTTTGGCAGAAGCCCCACAGCAAATCAAGTGGTACAGGGGTCTTTTGGCTCCCAACCAGGTTTTCCTCACTGGAGCTGTGCTCTTCTTTCTTGCTTCAGCTCAAATGGGGGAGCTAATCACAGGGAGAGGCATTTGACACCCACCAGATTGCCAGGATAGGGCCTTTGGAAGCTCTGCAGGTCCCCTAAGATTTGCATGGCTGGTAATAAAGCATTACTTTCTAATCAAGATTGGAGCTAAGCCCAAGGACTTGGTGCCTAAAAATGGTAACATTTTTATTATGAGATATTGTTGTTATCTTGGCTGATATGCAATAGAACATCACTGGTTTTACTGGGAGCGGGCTGTGAGCTCCTTAGACCAAGGCTGACAGTACTTTATCTACTTCAAAAGAAGCCAAAGAGAATTTTTTAAGGGTGGAAAAGCACGAAATCACCTGTTTTCAGTAAAGGCTATGCATGGTAAATCATTACCAAACACTGAGCCTGATTCTCACACCTAACTCTGCCTGTGTGTTCTCCCCTCACTGACTGCACCACTGACACCTCATGAGAACATAAAAGCCAGTGAGCACAGGGGCCCACAGAGACAAGGAAGGATCTGAGCTCGCCAGGGGTCATGGCAGTTCCTATCGCACCTCTGCAGTCTGTGCAGGCAAAGTTGCTGTTGAGTTTGGGAATTAGAAGATCAGACAGAGTACATGGTTGTCCCCTTAGCTGAGGGTCACAGCTATGCACTGCCCAGTTACAGACAATAGAGGCTCCAGGAAATTTTGTCTTCCAATTACGTGTAAGACAAGGAGGTGACTGGAGAAGACAAGTGACTGGACGTAATCAACAGGGCTTCACCAAGAGCAGATCCTGCGCGAGCACCCTAGCATCTTTCTGTGATGGAGTAACTACACCAGTGGACAAGGGAAGAGCCATGGACATCATCTGTCTGGACTTCTGTAAGGCATAGTCCCCCAAAACATCCTTCCTTCTAAGCTGGAGAGATATGGATTTGAAGGGTGGACTGTTCAGTGAATAAGAAATTGTCTGGATGGTCACCTCCAGAGAGCAGTGGTTAATGGCTTGATGTCCAGATGGAGACTGGTGTCAAATGGTGTCCCTCAGGGGTCTGTGCTGGGATATGTACTGTTCAATATTTTAATCAATTATATAGACAGTAGGATTGAACACACCCTCAGCAAGTTTGCAGATATCCCTAAGCTGAGTGGTGTGGTGAATAAACCAGAGGGTCAGGATGTCATCTGGAGGGATCCAGACAGACTGAAGAAGTGGGCCATTATAAACTTCATGGGATTCAATAAGACCCAGTGAAAAGTCCTACACATGTGTCAGGGCAATTCTCAATATCAGTACAACCTGAAAGATGATGTGATTGAGAGCAGCCCTGCAGAGTACTGGGAGTACTGGTGGATGAAAGTACTTGGGGTACTAGCAGATGAAAGGCTGGACAAGAGCCAACAATGTGCCCTTGCAGCCCAGAAGGCATATCACACTCAGGGCTGAATTAAAAGGATGGTGGCCAGCAGGTTGAGAGAGGTGATTCCCCTCCTCTACTTCACTGTGACCACACCTGGAGTACTGTATCCAGCTCAACACAAGAAGATCATGAACTTTTTGGAGTGGGTCCAGAAGAGGCCACAAAAATGATCAGAGGTCTGGAACACCTCTGCTATGAGTATGGGCTGCAAGAGTTGTGGTTGCTCAGCCTGAAGAAAAGGTAGCTCCGACAAGACCTTATTGCAGCCTTTCAGTACTTAAAGGAGGTCTACAAGACAGATGAGGAGGGACTTCTAAGCAAAACCTGGAGAAGGGGTGACAATTTTAAACATATAAGGGGAGATTTTGATTAGATATAAGGAAGAAGTCTTTTACAGTCAGGGTGGTGAAACACTGAAATAGGTTTCCCAGAGAGGTGGTGGAAATCCTATCCCTTTGGACATTCAAGGTCAGGAGTCTGGATGAGGCTCTGAGAAACCTGGTCTAGTTGAAGGTGTCCCTGGTCGCTGCAGGGGAGTTGGAGTAGATGACCTTTAAAGGTCCTTTCCAACCCAGTGCATGTGATCCTATGATCAAGGAAAAATGCTGTCATCTGACAATGGGAGGAGCTGGTGGGTCCAAATACAGTAAAAGCAATACCACACTCTCCAATAAATATCTGCTCTTGCAGTAACAAACTTGGCAAGGAAAATACAGGCATAGCAAACACAGCTCCTGAACTTCCTCCACCAGGAACAGTAGCTCTTCTTTTCCTGAAGTGAGATGCTATTTGGGGAGACAAATGTAGCCTGCATGATGTGATTCTACTCAGGTATCCATGCAGATCAGAACCTGCTTTGAAATGAAAGGCTGTATGTTACTGCAGATGGGTTGGCATCAATTCCACTTTCAGGGCTCTCACAAAAACCCATCGAAATACTTTTCTTTCTCCTCAGTCTTCCCCAGAAATTATCAGTCAGTAAAAGCTTTCTGCATGTGCTGTATGGAAAACCCCCACATTTGTATTGTCCCGACAACACGAACGACTGCAATCACTGTAACCCAGATTTGTGTTCAAGAAGAGGGGGAACACTGAGGGAAATATCTTACAAATGTCACTTTTTTAACAGGAGGGGTCCAGTTTTATTTTGTAGATACAGTAAATCATGTGGGAAAGTGCTAAACTGAAAAGGGGATCATATAGTATGAAAATGGAACAAAGCAAGTAAACATGTTAGGCTGAAAATGGAGAAGTAACTCATCTCAGTCCTTTCACTCCTGGACTAAGTGGTTTATTACTGAATTAGGATTCTCCCCATCTAAGTTTTCTCTGTGTGATTTTCATACAGGTTGTCACTGCTTAATGAATTTATGGTGAAAACTCCTGATGCTCTGTTTCTGACAGAGCTCATGAAGGGAGATGGCATCAGGGGTGGTCTCCAGCAGATTCTGTCTCTCTAACATCAGGTTCTAAAAGAGGACCTAAGAGATGTCTCTGGAAGGCTTTGAAAGCCAATACTGGTTTTCAGAGGTTGCACAAGGCTCTCAAGAGCCTGCTCAGGTTCTACTCAGCATCTCATAGAATCATGGAATCATAGAATCATTGGGGATTGGAAGGGACCTCAAAAGAACATACAGTCCAATCCCCCTGACACAGCAGGATCACCTACACCAAGTCACACAGGAACACATCCAGGTGGGTCTTAAACATTTCCAGTGAAGGAGACTCCACAACTCCCCCGGGCAGCCTGTTCCAGTGCTCTGTCACTCTCACTGCGAAAAAGTTCCTTCTCATATTGAAGTGGAACCTCCTATGTTCCAGCTTACAAGCATTGCCCCTTGCCCTGTCACTAGATGACACTGAGAAGAGCCTAGCTCCATCCTCCTGACACCCACCTTTCACATACTTATAAACACTGATGAGGTCAGTCTCCTCTTTCTCCATGCTGAAGTGACCCAGCCTTTCCTCATAAGGGAGGTGCTCCAATTCCTTCATCATCCTCGTTGCTCTGCTCTGGACTCCCTCCAGCAGCTCCACATCCCTTCTTGAACTGAGGGACCCACAACTGGACACAATACTCCAGATGTGGTCTCACCAGGGCAGAGTAGAGGGGGAGAAGAACCTCTCTTGATCTGTTAACCAGCCCCATTCTGATCCACTCCAGGACGCTCTTGGCCCTCTTGGCCACAAGAGCACACTGCTGGCTCATGGTCATTCTGCTGTCCGCCACAACCCTCAGGTCCCTTTCTCCTGCACTGCTCTCCAACAGGTCAGTCCCCAACCTATACTGGTACCTGGAATTGTTCTTGCACAGACTCTACATTTACCCTTGTTATACTTCATTAAATTTCTCCCTGTCCACCTCTCCAGCCTGTCCATGTTCCATTAAATGGCAGCACTGTCTGCCTGGAAGCAGGTTCAGTGCTGGGGTGTGAGGACCTCGAACCCAATGTGGAAAGCTGCCTGAGGGAAACATTTAGGAATGGTACTGATGGTAGCCTTGCCCTGCAGTTTTACTGAGGTCCGCTTAGGATTTACAAAGATAAAACCTAGCAGGTGGCAAGTTTCCAGTTTTACCAAAAGTTTTACAGATTTCACCAGTTTATGGCAATTTTTTGTCTTTTCTCTCAGGAGAGCAATCACTGTGCTTGATCCAGCATCTTTGGCTGGATCTATGTGGGTTATGAGAGTCCAGATAGGATGCTCCAGCCAGCAGTTTGGTCCCTGGATTTGCAGTGGGAAGAGAGCTTGGGCACATTGTGCCACCTGACCCCAGGATTGTGGGGTGGGGCTTGCCCTGGTAGATACAGAATATAAGGGCTTAAAATACAGGCGCAGAGGGAGAAGGGGAAGTCTTTTTTTACCAGCAACTTCAGAGTTCTTAATCTGAGTCGCATTTTGGCATATTATAAGAGCTGATCTAAATCATGTTTGTGGTATCACTGCAAGAGTGTCCTGAGGAACTGGGTGCCTGAAGGTAGCCATCAGTTAAGTGTTACATCTGTGATTGCTAGAACTGATGAAACCAATGTGGATAGCAGTCTGGAATGCAGGGCTTTCAGAAAAATGAAATCTCTTAGTATTATGAGTGAAACAGTGCTGGTTTTACATAATACTCACACTCAGACAGCATTACCAATCCGCGGCCTTGCAGAGGTTGGTTGGATTCTTGTGGCCCCAGCTGCTCTAGGAGGCAGACGCTCAATGCATTTCCCAGTCGCAAACTGGGAAACACATCAGGCCAAATTTTTCTGTGGTGCTGTGCACACAAAGTAATCTGTTTTGGCCCTCAAACAAAAATGTACATTACAGGGATAAACTATAACATAACTGGGATGTAGCTGGTATCATAACTATAAATAAGCAGCAACACTGCTTCTGAAACCTGCTACACATGTTACTGCTCTAAACAGATCAGTAACCAGTGAGTTAGAACCAGTGTGAGGAAGTGCTTTCAAATGCTGACCACCACTGGCCTCCACGAGGCCACTATGCTGTGGGATTATGAGAGAACTGCACACTGCTCTCAGACAGGCAGACAGCAAGGATGCACTGAAATCATTTTTTTCTGCAGCACACAGCACAAAAGAAGGAGGGGAGAAACAATTCAGGCTCCCTTCGGAACTGCAGGGGAAAGTTGGTCCCCCTTGGAGCGTGAATTTATTGTGGCATTTACAGGCTTCAAGAAAAGAAGAATGCAATCTATCTTTTTTTTCTTTCATCCCTTCCAGTATGAGATGAAAAGAGATTTTAAAAAAGCCTGGCTCAGAGTCCAGTTTTCCCCCACAGTTTGATAACTTTGTAATGGAGCATTATCTTAATGAGCTAACTGAACTTGAAGATTAAAGCTACTGGAAACCTGGTGAGGAGCTGTAATTAGCCTATTTGTCTGGGCTTATTGTTTCTTTGGCTGCTGGAGAATACAAAGGAGTCTGTGCTCTGCATTACCCCATCTTTGCCAGACTAAAGAGAATAAACAAACAAGCAAGCCGTAAGGTGCCTTCCTTGGTGCAATATTTCATCTCCATAGTGAGTGATCATCTCTTTAGGCAGAATTACATGGGGACCTTTCAAAAGTAAACCAAGGGACTTTGCTCAACTGCAAATCTGCCAGCTCTCTTCTTTCTAAAAGCATCTAAACACACAGAGTTATATTACATCTCTTTTTTTTGTTTTTTATTTGTGTACAAAATGTTATAATTTATCGACATCGTGCAGCAGAGACACACGCACGTACACACATACGCCCCCACCTCCAAACACACACACACGTACGAACACAACACAAACACAACTTTCTTTCTCTCTGCCCCTCAGAAAGGCAACACTGTTGTGGCAGGTCAGCAGCTAGAAATAAGGTGCTATAATTAAGCAGTATCGGAATGTCTTCACCTCACAAATGTATGTGCAGATTTACATACAACCACATTTACTTTTTTTCTGCGTGGAACCCAAAACTCCTTACCCCGAACCACTCTGAAAGATACAAACATGTATAAAGTGCTAATACTTAAGCATGTTTCCAATGACCTCACGATGTAGTCTGACAGGCACTGTAAGAGTTCACTGGGTGGGTAGATTGTCACTTGGTGTGATACAACAGAGAGAAAAGTCACTCAGACATCACTGGGGGACCGGGAGCGGAAGGACACTTTAGCCTGAAAGCAGCCGCAGAAGAGCACCCACATGGACCTCTGGATCTCCTGATTTCTGTAGGCGTAAATGATGGGGTTGATCATGGAGTTGTAGGTAGCAGGTAGCAGCGTGGCGTACGTGTACACAGAGGGGTAGTCGGGATCTCCCACAACACAGTAGATGGCAAAAGGCAGCCAGCTGGCTCCAAAAGTCCCAAGGACTATGGCGAGAGTGGAGACTCCTTTTTTGGTGGCCACGTAGTGCGAAGCAGTCAGAAAGTGCTGCTGGAGGGCGATTTGGTGGGCATGCCTGCAAACGATCTTGCAGATCTCGATGTAGAGATGGAGCATGATGAGGAAAATGAGAAAGAAAGAGGCGGACAGCAGTGTCACATTGCTCTTGGTCAAGGGCCTGACGACGCTGCAGGCAGCACGGTCGTGGAGGCAGTTCCAGCCCAGGACAGGCAGCAGCCCCAAGCACAGCGAGACCCCCCAGGCGCCCGCCAGCATGGTGTGGACACACAGCACCGTCCGCTCCGAGTAGTAGGTGAGCGCGTTGTACAGCGACAGGTAGCGGTCCACCGTGATGGCCAGCAGGCTGCTCACCGAGGCGGCAAAGGACGAGACGAGGAAGCCCACGGTCAGCAGGCTCACTGTCTCCGAGCGGATCACGTACTGGAACACGAAGTTGAGGATGAGCCCGAGGCCGGCCAGCAGGTCGGCGGTGGCCAGGCTGCCCACCAGCACGAACATGGGCGTGCGCAGGGCGGGAGAGTAGCAGATGATGGCCACGACCAGCGCGTTCTCGCAGGCGATGGCGGTGCCGGACACGCAGAGCATCACATCCCAGGGGTTGAGAGCGGCGGGCGCGGGGGGCTGCGACGACAGCTCCAGAGAAGCGTTACCAGCCGCGGGGGCCGGCAGCCGAGCTCCGGCCGCTCCGCTCCAGTTCAGCGCCGCCGCCGCCTCCATGGCCGCCCGGGCCGCCTTGGCTGTGCGGGGGCAGAGGCGCGGGTCGCGCGGGGCCGCGGGGGCGCGCATCGCCGGCGCCGCGCCCGCCCTGTCTGTGGTGCTGAACCCGCGGAAGTTTCCCGCCGGAGCGGCCCCGCCCCGCCCCGCCCCACTCCGCGAGGCACTTTGGCTGGAGTCGGGGCGGGGGGGTCGCTGACGTAAGTGGCGGGGCGGAGCGGGAGGGGGCGCGGAGTGTTCTCTTTTAGCCCGTCAGCGCGGCTCTCGCAGCACTGAGAGACAAGAACAGGTGCTCCGCGCTGCCGCACTGCATCCCCCATCAAAGCACCTCTCATGCCCCGCAACATGCTCCCAAGGTAACGGGGCGAGAACGGTGCCTCTGGGTGCCATGGCTGCCTCCTGCTCAACGTGGCTGCAGGGGGGTAGACACAACAGCCGGGGTGAGCCGGGGCAGTGAGCTTGAGCGCTCGTTTGGTGTGAAAATGGGAGTCAGTCATCTCCCATCTCCTCCATGGAGCGGGCAGCCCTGGAGCTTTCGGAGCTTTCCTGCACGGATAGATGCAGGACACCTCCCAAGGATGCTTCTTTGGGTTGAGAGATTCCTTGACACGAGAGACCCTCGGCAAGTGACCAGCATGCAGATACTTTGAAATTTCACTGAGGTTACGATCAGGAGATTATACAAAAGGCTAACAAACTGCTGGTGGAGTCTGAGACTGGGAGTTGATCCTGCAGCACCTAAGATGAGAGGCAGTTTAGAAGCTAGGAGGTCCTCTCTGAATCGCGTGAGGGTCTGTGTGTGATCCTGTGCTCCATGTATTTCAGTGATGCCCAAGAACAGGACAAGCAACAATGGGTGTAATCTAGAGCATAGGAGCTCCACCTCAACGTGAGAGAAATTTCTTTACTGTGAGGGTGACAGAAAACCTGCCCAGATACACCCCTGTGTGATCTGCCCCAGGTGATCCTGCTCTGGCAGGGTGGTTGGACTAGATGGTCTCTAAAAGTCCCTTCCAACCCCCCAGCATTCTGTGTTTCTATGTAGTAAACAATCTGGTGTTCCTCACCACCCAACCTTGTTAAAACTAACAATTGTTGATAATTTTTTTAAAAACCAAGCTGCTTTACATCAGTAAATACAGTGTTACTTGCCTCTTGCAAGTGAAGTACCTATCTCTATGCGAGACACCCCCTCAGTCCAGGAGAGCGTTTGTGTTGTGAGCGCTGAAGAGAAGAATGTGGGACTGATTCTGAGAACATAGTAATGTGTTGTGGGAACAGCCTGCATACCAGTTAGTCACACCTGGGAAAAGTTCATTAGGAGAAATTAAAAACGACACTGTTCAGACTCAGCAGGTCAGGTTTACAAAATGAACCAGCTGGGCTCCGCAATGGACCGGTAAGATCTGCAGTGATTTTGTGCACAGAGACATACTCCAAAGCACCAACATGTCATTGTCTGCTTTTCAGTAATAAAATGTGGTGTGAAAGGTCTCAGCTGAGATGATTTGTCACATCTTTGGCCAGCCTGTCAGCTCTGGGGAAGAATCACAATCACAGAATGGTAGGTGTTGAAAGGGACCTCTGGAGATCATGTAGTCCAACCCCCACCCCGCCCCCGTTAAAGCACCATCTAAAGCACATCACACAGAACAGGAGGTGGGGTTTGGATGTCTCTAGAGAAGGAGACTCCAAAATCTCTCTGAGCAGCCTGTTCCAGTGTTCCATGACCTGCACAGTAAAAAAGCTTTTCCTGATGTTGAGGTGGAATCTCTTTCATTACAGATTTTACTTGCTGCCCCTCATCCTGTCACTGAGTATCACTATGAAGAGACTGGCTCTTTCCTCTTGACAACTTTTCAGATATTTGTAGCCATTTAGAAGATTCCCTCTCAGCTGGGGACTAAACAGCCTCAGTTCTCTCAGCCTTTCCTCATAGGAGAGGTGTTCAAGTCCCTTAATCATCCTTGTAGCTCTTCATTGGACTCTCTCCAGCAGTACCCTGTCTCTCTTGAGCTTGGAAGGCCAAAACTGGACACAATACTCCAGGTGTGGTCTCACTAGAGCAGAGTAGAAGGGCAGGCAAACTTCCCTAGACCTGCTGGACACTTCTCTTGATGCACCCCAGGATACCATTTGCCTCCTTGGCCACGAAGGCATGTTGTTGTCCCATGGATATCTTACTGTCCACCAGTACTACAAGATTCTTTTCTGTGGAGCTGCTTTCCGGCAGGATAACCCCTAACATGTACTGGTGCGTGGTGTTACTCCTCCCCAGGTGCAGGACCCTGCACTTATCCTTGCTGAATGTCAGTAGTTTCCCCTTCATCCAGCTCTCCAGCCAGTCCAGATCTCACTGAATGGCAGCACAGCCTTCCAGTGTATCAGCCAAGCCTCCCAGTTTTGCATCACCAGCAAGCCTGCTAAGGGTACACTATCTCCTCAAGAGACATGTGGCAGGTCTTTTCTAGAACAGCTTTTCATATTCTGGCTATAGGTAATGTTAAACTTTTATGGTCTCCAGTACTTTTGCCTTAACTGAAAACACTGGGAGCCAACGCTATCAAAGCAGAAGTCATTTCATGTGTCGTGAAGCCTCAGGAGAGAGTTAGGATTTCAGACTAAGATGTAAGAAGGGTTTCTAACCTGGGAGCCTGCTCAATCTCCAACCCCTTACCTATTGTCATGTATTTTGCTCAGTGAAATAGTTGCTTAAGTACCACAGTGTGTCTCTGAAAGGCAGATACACACGTCCAGTTTGACTTTGCTCCTTGCTGGCAAGTGCTTTCCAAGTTCTTCCAGCTCTTTAGTCTCTGCATTTCTCTGCATTAACCCTTTTGAGAGGAGGATACCCTTACAGCCTTTGTCAGGTTCGTATTGAGCAGAACTGTGCATCTGCATCATCTCCCTCATGTTGCTGAGTATCAACTGACTGCATTTATCATCAGCTGCACGCTTTTGAAAGTGGCTACATGTCCTTGGGAACGGTTTATACTTCCAGAGCTATCATTAAAGGCCTTTCATCCTCTTAGTACACCTTCTTGCATCAGCCATTCCAACTAAAGGTGAGCCATCCAGATTGCTCTTCATTTTAACTCCTTGTGGGAAAAAAAGAATTCAAAGGGTAGGTGAAGCTGGCATAAAAGTCACACTCCTTTACTACAGCGCCATTAGAAGCAGTGAAGAGAGAAGTCTAGCCAGACCTCCTGCACTGTCACCAGCGTGTCTTCTTCTTGGCTTCCTAACTGCAGCTGGATCCGCAGACCCCACAGAACATACAAGTGAAGTTCTCTGTTTCAGCAGTGCATACCTCAGCACAGCGGATGGTACGACTCAGTAATTATCTCTTCAGATTTTTGAAAACTAAGCTGCAACTAAATTAAAAAGTTGCTGAAGTAAATGATCTAAGAACTCTGCTTGAGTTCTCCATCTGTTCTGAGAGCTGAGCAATATTGTGTTGTAATTCCAATATGTTATTACTTAATTTTGGTTCACTATGGATTATTTTGATGGCTGGTGTTCTTTAATAATCAATAAATGGGCTGAGTAAATGCTAAGTATTATTAAATGTGCTTTACATAGCATGAGTTGGAACAAAAAAAAAGCTACTTTGAAATTTATCATCTCAATAACATGTTGAAAATATTGAAGAGTTGTTTTCCTTCTGGCAACATAAAGGAGCCTTGAAATAAAGGCAGGAGGAGGGGAAGAGAGAGGGAGAGAACACAGATGGTGAGCTAACCAGCGTTGACATTTCAGAGATTTCTCTGCATCTGGTGTGGAAAGATGTTTTAAACACTTAGCAATCCATTTAGGCACCTCTTCAAGTTGATAGTTTTCCTGACTTGGTGAACTTAGCCTCGTCACCTGGTGTCATTGATGACTAGATCTTTGCTAATCAAACCCTTTGGCTGATCCTTCAGATTTAGACAGGAGTTCACCTGCAAACATGCTGCAATGCAAATCCTACCAACCACATAAACCTCAGAGGGCTTCAAGCACTATTTAGAATTTCAATCACAATGACTATTCTTCTTGGTGGAACACTCATGGTGCCATCAGTCCCCTTACATGAGTCTTCACCTTCTTGGCTGCTCTGTCCCTCATGCAGCTAGAGTCCAGCAAACAGCCTGAATGCCTGTAAAATCTGTTTTAGTTGTGCAGTAAGGCTGCACGAGACTGTGGAAACACATGAGCACCACTAACAGGCTTTTTCTAGCTCATGCTTGGGATGAAAACCCTGGTTCACTCTGCTGTATCACAAAGCTGCATTTCTCCAGCAGAGTTCCTGGGTGCTTTGGGAAGCAGTACGATGCCCTACGTTGTCTCTGAAATGCTAGCAGAGAGTAGAAGGACAAACTTCATCTAAGCGGGTGAAAACCTGCTTTAAATACTGTAACAGATATTTATCTTCAGAGACAAATTCAGACTGAACCTTAGATTGAAGTCTGCAGAGTCTGAGCTATTGTGCTGCTCTTTTTCAGTCAGAAGAAAATGTAAATGAGGGTGCATGCGGAAAAATAGACAGAAGCACTTTGAGCTTTCACTTGCGGCTTTCAAAGGACTTGCAACAATTTAATGCAAGAGTCTCTGGTAATTTGAAATGTGAGGTTTCTTGGCCTGAGGCATTGGGAAGTTGCTATGGCAACTTGTGAAATTTTTAAGCTCTGCAAACAAAAAGGAGGGGTTCAGAGCTTCCGGGTTTGGGTTTCTGCATCCTTCTTCTTCTGGACTTTACCTTTTGTCTGTTGTTTGGAGAGAACACATGGCGCTGGACGGAGGTGGCAGCCATCCTTCACTGGGAACATGGTGAATGGAGAGAGAGAGAGAGAGAGAGAGAGAGTGGAACTTCAAACATCAGTAGTAGGAAGGTTTCATCTGAATTACACTTTGCTGAAATGGAGGGGGTTCATGGCTATAGGAATTGGCATGCTGGAAATGGAAGACTGGCTTGGAAGCACATGGAACAGGGAACTGGACTTTGAAATGCCTGCTAGTGCTGAGGGACATGTGCATAGACTGAATGGACTCCACATTTCCACAAGGAGTGAGAACTACCAGAAATCTCTTCCCTTTGAGGGGGCTGGAGATTGCAGTTTGGGCCAGCAATGTGAGAACATGAGATTAATCTCCATACGTCTTTGTGTGGGGTTTTTATATGGGGTGAATTAAACGTGTCTTGTTGTCCCCAAGTCAAGTTACTTTTGGTTTTGCCTGCAATTTGTAAGTAGTTTTTGAACCCTCCTTACTTTGGGGGGTTTTTTTTGCCTATCTGCACATTCTTCAAAGTAATTGATTAGTTTTGTCTCAGGATAAACCCTTGGCCAAGGCAGAGTTGCTGGCTTAGCTTCTGAAGGCATACCGTTTCCCAGCAATGCTTGTATGCTAGAAGAGCTGCACAGGGGTTTGTGTAGAGTTCATTAGGAAAGACACGGTCACTGCTTACCTTTATTAGAAGAGATAGCCTCTGGTCCAGTCTGTTTAATTCCAGAGATTAGTGATGAATATACTGAAGATAAATACATAGATTTTGCAGCTTTCACCTCCTTGCCCTGTTTGTTCTGTGGATGGAAAGAAACTGGCAGCAGCAAAGGTCATTCATCACTAGATGTGTCATCAAGTGCAGTGGAACAAGGTTAGTCCTCCCAAACTTTCCCAATACCTTGTTTCTCAGTTTTTAAATGGCTTCAAACCACCATTCTTTAAATGTTTTAAGGGCTATCCTGCACATGGAAGCAAGGAAGTCCTGAGCTTACCTAACCAATGGAGTTTTGCAGCTCTATTGGAAGAAGAAGCAAATTTATTTCACTAAAACGCTTGTGTTGTTTCATGAGATCCAGTAAGTCACTGGTTAGTTCGTACACAGGAAGATGTAGATACGTCTTTAAAATTATCATTAATAGCAAGTTTGAGAAAAAATTTTCTAGTTACTAGAATGCAAAGCTAAAGCACTTTGCCCATCTTCCCCTCTGAAATTGCTCTCTCAAAAATTGCAAGAAGACAGCCCCATCATCAGCCACAACCAATTTCCTTGCCCACAGCATAGAACTGGGTCTGTGAGTCAATCTCTGTAAAAGGCTTGGGGAATTACAATAAGGTAATGTGTCCCACAAAATAGCAAAAAAACCTATTTGTAAGCCAGGATGACTAATGCTGAGGATCCCTCAAGCCAGTAGAGCTCAGGAAAACATCTAAATAGAAATCCTTGACCTCTGTGGCCAGAGAGAGAGGCTGAGGAAGCAGAGCTGCACCTCTGACCGAGAAGAACCTGTATTAGAACTCTCTCTACAAAATTCATAGCCATGCACTTGCTTTAAGAGATCTAAGCAGGGCTTATTCCCACGGCCCACCAATAGAAATGTTGTCCTGGGGTGCTTGGCTTGGGAATTTGGCATCACAGGTACATAAGTCTCAGCCACCCGGAGGTGTTAATGACTCACATTTAAACCAATAGCATCTACATATTATTATAACTATACATTTATTATTAATAATACTCTCATTATTAAAATGTTCAGCACTTTACACGTTTTATTTGAGTCTTCCAGTTAGGAATGAAGTTTCGTATTTCTTCACATGACAGCTTGGCAGCACTTAGGATAGACATTTCTTCTAAGAGAACAAATTAATGCAACTTCAAAACAAGCCTGTTATTGCTCAACAGCCTGGGTCCCTGCCAGCAAGAAATAAATTGATGATTATTTAGCAGTGGCAGTAAAAGAAAATTGTAAATTCTCAGAAAACTTTTCTTATTCTCTTTTTTTTTTTTTTGGTGGTGGTGGTCTCATTTCAATATAAAAGTAAACAGCTGGTAAAGACAGCGAGGTTGAACATATTAGCACCACAGGGTCGTTACAGAGAAGAATGCAGGGGCCAGGAGAGTTGCATCTGCAGGAAAAGCTGGAGAAAATCCACTGGCAGAGCATCGCTACGGTGCTGGCAGCAAGCAAAGCTCGTCACCCTCCTGCCAGCACCCAGCCCGTGCTCAGCTCAGCAACGCCAAGTGCAGGGGCAGGCCCCATTTGGACAATCGCCACCCCCCTAAAATGCTCTTGCTGATGTAGGTCACAACTGAGTAGTTCTCCAGGCACATGGCTTAATCTCTGTCCCTGCAGAGGGGCCCGCTTCCTGGGGTGACCATTTGAATGGTGCCTTAATAGACACTATTAGGTTTTCGCTATTATTTCCAAACAGCCCTGTGATATATCAGGATGGGTTTAAGACATGGTGCTAGAATACAGAGAGCTTTAAACTCAACATTATGGTGTGAGTCACTAGCTCAAAGTTCACAAAAAAATGAGGGAGATTGAAAAGTTGAAGGTAGCAATGTGTTCTGGGAGCAGAAGGAAAGCAAAATGCAAGTTGAGCATCAATACTTCACCAAGCTGTTGAATTATGTGCTAATTGGTAGCATCCACTTTCTATCTAATCAAGGAAGTGTGTATATGTGCCATAAAAAATAAAAATCGATTGCTCCCTGCTATGGCCACAACACAGCAGCACAATGTGCAGGAGCTGAGCTAAGCCTTCAGTTCCCCTTCTTGGGAATCCCAGAGCAGAGGGGCAGCCTCCCTAAGAGACTGCTGCCCTCATGAACACCAGCATTTCAACCAGGAGAAAATGCAGCGCGCATCACTCTCTGTTGGTAATAATGGCTTTGGCAGTTAAATATAGCAAGGAGGCCTTTTTTCCATGCAGAAAGTGCTATTTTCAGCAGGAGATAATGTGATGGTAAATTACATTCTGACAAAGAAGAGTTAATCACTGACCTCAAAATTAGCTGTTGCCTAGGTACCCCTGGTAGGTCTCTGTTGACATTTATGTTGAGCAAACACAACCGGCAGACATGATTTTCTGGAAAGAATATTGTTTGATTCACATTTCTCCATGCTGTTGGTTACCCTTCAAAGCACCGTCTGGGGGCCTGGCATGGCTGGCCTCTGTGTCAGAAACTTCATCATCTTCAATGAGATTCTAAAGAGGTTGTGAAGGGAGTCACAAACCCAACATGATGAAATATGGATTTGAAAAGCATATGGTAAAGAATGTTCAAACCCTAAAATCCACCCAGCACACTAACCAATACATTCTCAACAAGCCATAGTGGGGACGGCTGGAGCAGGGAAAACCTTTCAAATCACACATGTCTCCACAGCTACCCTTCAGCCAGCACCAGCAGAGCTGGTGGTTTTCCTGGCTGCAGCTTGGGCTGCTTGCTGTGGGTGCCCCACCATGCTCAGATTTGGACTAGAAATCAAAAGAAAGCAAAAAAAACCCAAAAATAAAGCTCTTCCTCTTTAGAGGGTTTGTAGCTTTTCTGTGACCTCAGAAAGGAAGAAAATGTCCCTGAGGTGGCCAGCAAGAGGGCTATAACCTGTGTGTCACTGCGAGACAGCTGTATGGCCTGGCTGGTGAAGTGATGGGTACAAAACACTCTGTGCCACAAACAAGAATGGAGGGAACAGGGGTTGCTGCTGTGATTCTCCCCAGCCTGGCAGGGCCTGTGGCTCCACTTCCTTCACCATCCTCGCTGAATGGCAGCACAGTCTGCAGGGGTGTCAGCGACACCTCCCAGCTTTGTGTCATCAGCAAACTTGCTGACACTGCACCCTAATCCGTTGTCCAAGTCATTAATGAACAGATTGAACAGGACTGCTCCCAGCACTGACCCCTGGGGCACTCCACTAGTTACAGGCCTCCAACTAGACTCTGTCCCATTGACCACTACTCTCTGACTTCTATCCTGCAGCCACTTCACCATCTACCTCGACCACCTGATCATCCAGTCCACACTGCCCCAGTTTGGCTGTGAGGATGCTGTGTGAGACTGTGTCAAATGCCTTTCTGAAGTCAAGATAGACCACATCCACTGCTCTGCCATCATCTGTCCACCTGGTTATGCCCTCATAAAAGGCTCTGTGGTTGGTCAAGCATGAGTTCTTCCTTGATGAAGCCATGCTGACTGTCCCTAATGACCTTCCTGTCCTTGCTGTGCCTGGAGACAGCATCTAGGACAAATTGTTCCATCACCTTTCCTGGGATGGAGGTGAGGCTGACCGGTCTGTAGTCACCTGGGTCCTCCTTTTTACCCTTTTTGAAGATTGGAGTGACATCTCATGAGAGCAGGGAGGCAAGGTGGTGAGGCAGAAAATAAAGGAATCTCTTCATCAAAGCTGCTGACAGAAATTTCCCTTTATTTCTGTTGCATACCCAACTTGCTGTTATCTCTTTTGTCCTGCCTAAACTGAGATTTCATACTTGGAAGTCATCCACGCTCCAAAAATATCTGGATACAGAGAGAAAGGCACAGGATGAGTCACCAAAAATCCAAGACGAAAAATTTAAGAATGCATTTTAATTAACATTAACATTAATGTAATGCAGCCTACAACGACTTCCATTACACACTCATTTATTTTTAGCACCAAAATACCACAAAATATCCTTTATTTTGGAATATTTGACTGATAGCACATCCAAGGTTCAAAAGGGAGATCCACTTGTAATGATTGTGATGTAGTTTATGATATGATTGTTTCCCAAATACAGTTTGCTTTTGGAAGGTCATCCACAGGACACCTGAAAAACCCAAGACATCAAGAATTGAGGACACTGGAGCTCAGAAATTAACTTGGTCCTTGATCAATATGAAGCAGCACAGTGAAAAGGCAAAGCTGCTGAGTTTTAAAAAGCTGTTTGCAGGTCACTTTTAAAAAACAGTTCTGGTCATGCCTGCTTCCAAAAATCTACTTTTGAACCTGATGGCTTAGCAAATAATCATCTTGTATCAAATACCCCTTTCAGAGCCTTAATGCTGGAACAGGCGGTGCTGATATGGCTGAATATAAGCACTTAAATAAAGCTTATTATTGCCAGGTCTGTGGAAAAATAACAGGGCAGCAATAGGGCAGCTGTGTTCAAAAGACGCTGAATAAACTTGTTAAATGCTGATTCTGTTCCCCTCTGTCAGTCTGCAGCCAAGGCCATGAATGTTTCATGCACACTGCTCCAATGGCACTGGCAGCGCCTTCCTTGACAGGGTCCAGCGGCACCTCTGCCCCATTTCCATGGAAGCCAATGCACCCCATGTCCTTCGTACAGTCCCAGCTCAGTGCTACCAGCGCCTGGTGGCAGAGCTCATTCACACAGTCAGCTCAGATAAATCAGCCTTTTGTGGTGTAGACACCACAAAATGCAGATGTTTGATTCTCTGTTGGGAATTTTTTCTTTTAAAAAGTACTGATATGGTCCTATGGAGTCTTCACTGCAGCCTGAAAGCAGCTGCAGAATGTTTTTGCTCCTGTTGTTTCAAGCCATTGCTATACACTGTGCATGGCATCAGACACCTCTGAGGTCTGCACAAGCGAGCTCTCTTGTCTCTGTATCTGGGAAAGCACCCACAGAAGTATGTGTGTGGTGTGCAGGGAACCCAATCCATGCCAAGCACAGCCGCTGCATGGCCTGGATACCTCTTCTGATGGCCAGCCAGACATCATTTTGATTTCCTCCATCTAAATTAGATTCAAGGCAGAGGATGAAGAAAAAGACCTGCTCACTGGCCTGACTGTTGGGGCTGCAGTTTGAGTCTTCAGAGCTCAGATCGTTTTGGACTTCTCTAGCCATTTTCAAGTTCCTTTCAGCCAGTTTGCACTGTAGATCTTTAATGAGTGATCGGTGACTCTACACACTACTTTCAGACAGGGGCACACTGCTAAATACCTGAAGAGTAGCTACTTCATTAAAGTCAGTGTAATGCTGGGACATAAAAATGGCTGAGGAGTATAAAGGTTCCCCTTTGAGGTGTTCCTGTCAAGTGGTTTGGTTTCATTCTCTCCCCTAGCTTGTATTTTCCTTTAGATAGCTGTGACTGAAGGATATAGCTGATCCCCCTCCCTCCCAGCGCCATGCCTGGCAGCCAGGGACACAGCTCAGCCCAGCCAGCTGCCAAGAGCCCTCTGTCAGCAGCACACAGACCACATGCTTGTTTGTAGTAGTTACGCACTGCCATCGACAGGAAGCCCATAGGGCACAGCCCTCGGGATCCTAATCAAAGCTAAATGACACATGCGAGATCTTAAAAGGCCATTTTTTCCCTTCCCAGCAGTGATGCAAAAATTGCCCAGATGACCAAACAGAAGTGTCCTGTTGTATGGCTGCCCATCTGGCCCATCTGCTAGGTGGGCTAGGGCAAAGCATGCTGCTCATCTAGTTCAGGTTCTAATGATATAAAGGTATAAACCCTTGCTAGGTTTACATTATGTTACTTTATAGAATTTTATTTACATTACTTTTGGCAGCAACCAAAACCAGGATTCTGGCAATGATCAGTGAAGCGCAAGGGATGTCACCACCTTCTGCTTGCAAAGAAGAGCTGGAAACACAACCTCAGCCTCAGGTGCATCTGCCTCCACATGTTTCATAACTGGGCACAGCTCGTGGGCTGCATTTCAGAGGGCAGTGCAGCAGAGCTGTGACAGGTTGCACGCTCCGGTAATTGTCATGGCTGTGCGCACCGCGTGGATAACGTGCCACAGGTTTTGCAGGATAAACACTCTGAACTAGGCACATTTTCAGCTCAAAGTAAGTGAAAGGTAAGAGTAACCACTCAAAATTCAAACCAAATGCAAGTCGGTGCTTTTCTATTGAGTAATCTTAAAAATAAATGTCATGTGTGTCATCAGCTCCTGATGATTCACTACTAACCTGGACTATTTCAACCTAGGTTTAAGTGACATTTTCCACCATGGCTTTTGTCTCATTGTGGCAGGTCAGCAGTGCCTGTATCTTTGAAACCACTTGTGAAATTATTGACCAGACTCTATCATCTTCTCTGTGATTTCAAAGTCACTAGAAGTCAATTTTTTCTAAGCAGAGTGGTCTTTGGAGCTGAAGGAATGAACTTCAATCCATAAAAAATATTGCTCCTCTTTCCCAGAAATTAATGATTTTCTTCTCAGATCAATGTGTGGTTGATTTGACTCTCAGCTCTGAAAGCAAGTTAAGGTCCTTACTGCTTAAGAAAGTGATTTATTTCATGCCTGGTAAGCCTGAGCCTCGAAACAGAGTTCTCTTGTAATGTTATAGCTAATGGTTGGCTGGGAAGAAATCAAAAATGTCTCTTGCAAATCCACCCTGGAGTCTCCACCAACCTAAACACAGCAATGGCTACCCAAACCTACACCACCTGGCTGTGTCCACACTGCACTCCCTCTTACAGCCCAGATACATCCGTATGCCCCAGCCTCTGCATCAGCATGGCCCAGTAGGTGATGCAAGGGGCCAACATCACCTGATGGAGATGTAGACCATAGTAGGGACATCTTAGGACAAGAGAGTGTAAATACCAGAGTGAAAGCAAGTGGGTTGCTAACACCAGGCAGAAGAGAGGAAGCCATGGCAAAAAGGGGCTGGGGAGAATGATTTCACCGCATTCCGGGGGGGTGGGGGGTGGGGGTGGCTGCGGCGGGTCCGTAGACCCTTTGACTGAAGCAGAAGAGTTTAACCTTGGACAGATTAAAGTGTATCCATGAGAACAAGGAGTCAGAGATAGCTGAAGAATGTAAACAACTGACTGTGCTGGGAGAAACTTGGTAAGAGATGAGCAAGGGGCGTATGAAGCTGAAACGCCAACGGCCACTTGTTTATGTATGTGTTGTACCAATAAAACAAGGACACCTGTGTGCAGAAAGGGTACAAAAAGGAGCTAGCTGCGTTAATAAAGCATCTTCTTTTAATGCTTGCACATTGGTCTTGACTGTGTCGCACGTCCACCCCACCCGCGACACATTCCTACTAGAACCTGAAATAAACACAGGATACTCTGGACTGGGTGCCCCCGTGACAGAGGCTATCAAGGTTGGTGCAGATCACAACATGCAGTGCTGATGGTCGCTGTGTGGTTTGAAGTGGTAAAGGGCCATGAATCCAGTGCCTCAGCCGTGGCCATAGCCCCTGTGCAGCTGGCAAAGTGACAACACTGTGAACCGAAGGAGAACAAGAGCAAAAGCACAGAGCCCCAGAGGAAGTGTTTGCAGAAGCAGCAACAGGTAGGACTGGCCCGTGTATGACTCCTTGAACACTGAGCATCCCTGATGACGGCAGTTACCCAAGGCAAGCACAACACTTCAGCCACCTTACACAAACCTGAATTAGTCCCCTGTCACACACAAAATCCTTCATACAGTGGGCAGTGAGTTGAGGCTTACAGACAGCCAGGAACACTGTAAAAGACTCTTCATCTCACAATAAAATGCTGCTTATCTCAACCAGCACTGTTGTAGCTTGATGCTTTGCTACATCCGAGCCATCAGCATGAGAGGCGGGTGCTAGAGAGCTGCTTGTGCGTGTGCAAGATCCATGTCTGATACCCAGAGACATTCCTCATTAATTTTCTAAACCACTTGCAGACTGTCTACACAACGTGTTGCTGTGTTCCCATGAGCAGAAAGGCTATCTACAAAAGCCATTTTGTGCATGAAGTCCTAGCTCAGAAGTGCTGCTGGACCACAGCATGTCTGACAGGAATCCCCACTAAGTAAAACTGATGTTCAAATCTCCATGCTGTCTACTGGCATCAAAATAAAACATAAGCTGAACATCTAAGAGGTGCTTGAACACCTACTGTATGATTACAACAGCAAAGTGCAGGCTCTTCTTAATGCAGTGCCTGCAGGCACAGCCCTGGGACCCTGGGAATGGTTTCTGCTTCCTTCTGGCCCCCACACTGGCTTTCTTCTCTGTCCACCTACCCACCTAGAAATGGTGGCTTTATTATCCAGCCACTGCGCTCTCCCCACTGGAGAAGGACAAGACCACTTCTTTTGCAAAGGCATTTTTGGAGGGAAGGTGGCTTGGTAGTTTTTTTGGAGCACAAGTGATCAGAAGAGAGGCTCACAATAGTTTTTATGTTACTCTTGCCTAACATAGGTTGAAAAATCGATGCTTTTGCAGCTGACTAAGGACAAGTGTAGCCCACGGAATCTTCAGGAATTCACTGGAATGATGTGCCTGGATAAACCATAAGCTCACTGCTGTTGGTGTGATGCTGCTGCTGACAATATGAAGACAACGCTGTGCCTGTGCAGGATGGACAATTCTACCCGTCTATCCCAGGTGTTAGAACACCTTTACGTCCACTTTTTAAGCTTGATGGTCTTCCCACTGAGCATAGAGCAATATTCCCACAAAGCTCCAGGTGAGAAAGACTTGGGCCTAGGTATCCACATCCTTAAAAACGAGTTCTTGTTGATGGAGCAGAGAAAATGCCCTATGGACACTTCCCTTCCACTGCCCTGCTTCCAGAGGTGAAAGTCCACCACAGCCTTTGTAGCCGAAGGAACAAGCACCTTCCTTTGCAGTGGCATCATGCAAAATTAAGGATGTTCTCCTTAGACTGCTCAGGCAAGTTAAAGTGAGCAGCACGTCTTCAAACGCCCTTGACGTTGCTGGAGTACTGAAACAGCCCACAGACAGCAAGAACAAACCCTGCAAGAGAGGAAGAAAAAGAGAGTACAGCCATGCTGGCAGAACCCAGACTGTCAGCAAAAAGGAGATTTACAGCCTTGAAGTTAGGACTCACAGAGCAAGTGACTGCACCATGGCCCACCAAAGCAGGGGAAGAACACAAAACCTGGGACCGGTTTTTGGCATAGATGAGAACTGGAGTCTTTATAGACTCACAGAATGTCGGGGTTTGGATGGAATGTCTAGTCCAACTCCTCTGCTACAGCAGGATCACCTAGAGATCTCACAAGAACACATCCAGGTGGACTTTGAAAGTCCCCAGAGAAGGTTCCACAACCTCTCTTGGGCAGCCTGTTCCAGTGCTCTGCCATCCTCACAGTAAAGAAATTTCTCCTGATGTTGCGATCTGGGCAAGAACAACCCCAGGTACCAGTATAGGTTGGGGAGTGACCTGTTGGAGAGCAGTTTAGAAGAAAGGGACCTGGGGGTCGTGGTGGATAGCAGGATGACCATGAGCCATCAATGTGCTCTTGTGGCCAAGAGGACCAACAGCATCCTGGGGTGGATGAGAAGGGGGGTGGTTAGCAGATCAAGAGAGGTTCTTCTTCTCCTCTACTCTGCCCTGGTGAGACCACATCTGGAGTATTGTGTCCAGCTGTAGGCCCCTCAGTTCAAGAGGGATGTGGAGCTGCTGGAAGGACTCCAGCAAAGAGCAATGAGGATGATGAGGGAGGTGGAGCACCTCCCTTATGAGGAGAGGCTGAGGGAGATGTCTCTCTTGAGCTTGGAGGAGACTGAGGGGTGACCTCATCAATGTCTATACATATGTGAAGGGTGGGTGTCAGGAGGATGGAGCCAGGCTCTTCTCAGTGTCATCTAGTAATAGGACGAGGGGCAATGGGTGTACGCTGGAACATAGAAGGTTCCACATCAACCTGAGAAAGAACTTCTTCCCAGTGAGGGTGACGGAGCACTGGAACAGGCTGCCCAGGGTGGTTGTGGAGTCTCCTTCACTGGAGAGGTTTAAGACCCGCCTGGACGTGTTCCTGTGTGACTTGGTCTACGTGATCCTGCTGTGGCGGGGGGATTGGACTAGATGACCTTCCGATGTCCCTTTCAGTCCCTAATGATTCTGTGATGCTATGAAGTGCAGCGACTTCTGTTCTAGCCTATATACTTGTGCTGCTGGCTATACAACTGTTGAACTACAAACAGGTCAATGTGCAAACTGATCCTAAGCCAAGTGCTCTAAAATTACAGCACTTACAAGAAAAGGTTTGGGTTTCTTTTCCAGTAAAGAAAAAGGAATGGAGAAATACAATACTCGTTACATCCAAACACAAAAGCATGTTAATTTCTTTGTAGTTGCTTTATAATCAGCAGCTGAATTGGAAGCCATACGTTTATGAAGAATATGTCTCCCCTTCCCAAAGTCATGGTGCCCACCCTGAAGAGACATTTTTGGAGGATTTACAGACTAATCCAATAGTCAGTTCCTTTGAGAAAATTCATACTGTACCAAACTCTTTGTAGAACTGGTGTTTTAATGATATTTTTATTTTGAGCTGGAAAACTTACCTTCTAACAAAACATGAAACCATTCAGCTTCAGGGGATTCTGTAGGGAAAATCTCAAGTCTCTTTCAAAGTGCCTCCTGCTGCAATTGAAGCAGAAACCAGCCCAAGGTGGCCCATCTATGTTGCATGCTGATACACAGCCATGCAGACATCCTGGGGCTGAAACACATCCGTGCAGCTGAGGAGACAGGTGGGATCTGGGAACACTTTCCATCTTCCACAGGAACATGCAAGCGGGTCTACCCGTGTGTGCATGGAGGTGAAGAGCTCTCAGAAACTTCAGGTGGCAGCAGGAGGTTGCTGAGGCAACTGCAAGACAAGTGTCTGGTGAAGTTCAAGTAGAACATTTTGCATTTATGTCTCAGGCTTTTTCTGAATAGCCTTTCCTCTTATGAGGATGTGATGAAGTATCTCTAGAAGGGTATTTCAGGGCTGCACCCTCAGCACTGAGACCAAGCTGCAATGTTAGTTATGGGAAGGGTGTAACTACCTTCATAAAATGGAATGAAAGCAGGCAAAAAGAGAAGTCTCTAGGTTCGAGGCTGTAAGAAAACAAATGTACAGTGTCCATCTGGACAACAACAAAACCAGTGGAGCATCTGTGCTACCACAGCTTGCTCTGCAACCAACATCTACCACATAGGAGCATGGAGGAGAGGAGTGGCTCTGAGCAATGCGTTCTAGTTAGAGACGTTCGTACATGTCAAAGGGGGGTTGGACTAGATGGCCTTTGGAGGTTCCTTTCAAGCCAATACATTCAGTGATTAAAACAAACCAGCACATGCAGTGATCTGTTGGGCACATACAGTACTGAACATCCAAAAGTGGGATACAGGAGGTAGATGACAGGTACAGTAGCACTTACATGGCAGATAAGTGAAGATTCCCAGTTGTGACCAAATACTTCTGACCAAAAAATGCAGGTAGCCTCATCTTCAGGCTGGGGATGCTCTGCTGTGCTTTGGCCAGAGTGGAGCTCCCCCCGGCGAGCACATGACTTGTGCTCAACAGCCTGCAGCGCAAACCAACACTATCCAAACTCAGCCTTTGAAGGAAAAGCATTTACTGAGCAGGAAGTGGATGGGACTGTGGACTCTCTAATGGTGTAAATGTTACTAGAAAAGCCATTCCATAACATAACGTCCATCACAGATGAACACTGATGTTCATGCTGCAGATGGAGAACACACTAGCAGCAGGCAGAGAAGGAGAGTTAAGCTTTGTGAATCTTGGGGAAGTCACAGACAGGTGATCCCTGAACGAGGCTCTTGACATGGAGAGGTGACTACAACCTGTCAGTGATGGAAACACAGACAAGTCTTGTTTTGGTCAAAGTCACTTTGGTCAAGCTCTGCTGAACCTGAGCAGCCAATGGCTGATGACAGAAGCCCTAGCTTCTCCTGGCAACCTGTGGTAGCTCTTAAGTGGCAAATGACTTTGTTCTATAGAAGCACTGTGCCAGACACGTATCTAGCTGTGTCTGGAGCAGCTGAGACAGAGGTTAAAGCCATAAAATCCTTTTGTAAGGAAGCCATTTTTGACTGTGATGTTGTAGCTCTGGTCACTTATCTCACACCTTTGCCAGGTTTTATGACAGCTACCAAGACACCCATCTAACTTCAGTTTGTTAAACATAGGTGCCTGGGCCAAGCCAGTTGTGTAGGTTCCTCTAAGATGGCACAATGGGGAGAAATAAGCATATCTGGAAGACTTCCTCTCTGTTTACAGCCCACCTGGCTTCGATGCTACTGCCAGCAGTTACAGCAGACACCTACATAAAGCTGCTTTACAGGTTCCCAAAACCCAGGTAAGTCAAGCCTGCTGGGTCAGAATCTGCGTGCTGTGTACTGTGCCCCGCTCTCCTTGAGCAGAGAGCCTGAGGTCCCGGTGGCAGCCCTTTGCTGCACGGCCTGGGTACAACAGCACGTCCCGAGGCCATCACTCAGCACCAGCCGGTGGTACGTGTTAATGAGAACGCTGGCACACCCAGGATGACAAACATAACCTTTGCAAATTCAAATCAGGCTTGCCACATGTATCTTCCAAATGACTCCTGTGGCTCCCATCGGGGTTCGCGTGGATAGGGGCTATGTCAGAACTGCAGCCTTGCTGCTTGTCTTACATGTGCTGTGCCCCAGCTCCCGCCCGCCTCGGCAGCACAAGCCCTTGGCTCCACGTGTCTCAGTGCGTGTTGGCCCAGGCTCACTCGCTCAGCTGGGGCTCAGCGACATGCCGTGCTCTGCCTCTGGAATGGCAACCTGCCCACCTGCCTGACAACGTGCAAGCAGGCGATGTCCGTGTGCCCGGGCTCATGCACAGCTCTCCTGCACCTCCTAGCAACTAAATTATGGCCTCCCCACAGGTCTACTCTGCCCTGTGCATCTGCCTGGTTGTTCAAATACACCTCATGGGACACAGCCCTTTGTTTTCACCCAGACAGCGCTGGTTCTTCTGTCATCTGCCCTTTTCCCTTCCCCTGCTCCTCACTGCGATGCACACTGGCTCTCGCTCACCCATGGTACTAAGTCCACTGTAAGGGACTGTGGTTTATGGGGAGAGAAGGGAGAGCATGAGGAAAAATACCTAAAAAGCCCACCTAGGCCATCATGAGGAAAGGTTACGATAATTCTATGGAAAAAGGATTCTTTGGCAGATGACAGATTTAACTCCTCAAACCCCTTCCTACGTTAGCTGGGGTTGTCTCTCTCCTCCTAAGCAGGAGTTCATCATCCTCCAAAATGCCCTTGCAAGCTGTGGAAAAGCAAAATAAAACCTGTCAGAATGAAGTGCATTGCCTTAAGGCCAGAATCAGGCCTCATAGCCTGGGCTTGTGAACATCTGAGTTTGATCAGGGAAAAACCTGAGAAGACAGGAGCGCAGAACATTTGTCATTAGTACAGGATAAATTATTATGGGATCTCTGGGCTTCAGAGGATGTCTGCATGCAAAGAAAAGGGTTTCAGGTGAAATCTTGGCATTTTCCTTAGATTCTCCTTTTTCTTTCCTTTCCTCCTTACATGATCCACACTGCATTTCCAGGGAAGCATGTGGAAAATTAAAGAAATGAAAAAAATTAACCTGCCTCATTGATGGCAACTCTGAACACACCAGTCATAAAATGAAGCAAGTCCTAGAAAAACACAGTAGACAAAAAAGGCACATACACTGCTCTCTGTTAGAGTAACACGGAATTAGGTTTTTACCACTCTGAATTATTGTGTTGGGCCATCTGAATCAGACATCAGGAAACATGGAAAGGGCCTTTGTGGAATGTGAGATACCATCCATTTATAGGCTGGGGACCGAAGAAGCAGGTGTGCTCTTAGAAATCTGCACCTCCCTGTCAAGCATCTGTGCCCATCTAAGCATTCTCCCATTCTGGTCTCCTCACAAGTTTTGCTGATGCTGAAGTTTTTCAGTTATTTTTGTTAATTATGCAGAGAAGAATGTGAGATGGACAAATCTTCACCAGATATTTCAACTGCTCAGTCAGTAAACAATTGCTTACTGGAATTCAACAGTATTAGATGATGACCACCGTAGCTGGCGGGGTGGGCTAATGCTATATAACCATCTATGAACCAGCTGTGCTTTACCTGCCAATGGGACAGGACCCTCAACACTCTCCTACTTTCCATAGGTACCACCAAGGATTTCAGTGCAATTAAGGAACTCTGTTCCTTCAGAGTTCACTATTATTGAGGCAAATTAAATATGAAACTAGTGATTCATAGATGCTAATTTTGAATGCCTTAGTAACAGGCAAACAAAACGCCCAGAAGGGAAAGCAGGCTCGCAGGTTTAGCAAAAAGCACCATTTAACCTTCGTATCAGCGGTTTACACCAATTACAGGAAAAATGACTGTATTACCTATTGTACAAGTCTCTGCTGGCGGAGTAACTCCACTCATGTGCTGGTCACAACTCTGCAGAGTCTGAGTTGGGCAGTTTGCAGGCAGCAGTTAGAGCCTGCACAGGCTGGACTTGATTTGGCCTCCTTTGTTTGGGGAGAGGATGATGCACAGGGCAGGTCTCAAAAAGTTTCACAAAAGGCTGTTTATTCCTGCAGAAGGCGCAGAGGGGCTGTCAGTGGTCCCCTGTTGGCAGGGCAGTGCAGTCCCATCATTCTGAGCCAGACAGGTCAACAGCGAAGGATACTATGGCCCAAGATGTGAGTGAGCTATATCTGCAGAAGGCAGTTTACATTAAGTATTTACTAGGCTAATAGTTTCAGTGAGATTTTGAGTTGCAACATTTCTGCAAAACCAGGTCAACACACAATATCAATATATCTGAGATATGACAGCACATCCTTTAATGAATGAGTCACTGGATTTTAAGTGTGTGAAGGTGCTTTTCAATCTGAGCTTTTCTTCACACGTGTCAATATGTACCATGTATCTTCCCAAAGCTAACAAAACACACTCTGAGTGTACTCCAGGAGTACCAAGCAGTAACACAATCAGCAAATCCTTATTTTCCTCCAAGAGACAACGAAGTCCTCTCCCCTGTAACCAGCACAGCCAGGAACTCCCTGGTGGTTTGGGTGTGCGCAAGCTGTCACCTGTGTCTGCAGGCCAGGTGGGAGACGTACTTGGTCCTGCAGAATGAGTAGAGCCTGCACTCAGCTGAACCCCAAGCAGGGATAACTCCGGGTTCAGCACAGATTAATGGCCATACAGGGTGGCAATGGAGTGTCAGCTCTTTCCATGTCTGAGCCCATCAGTAAGGTAGAAGCAGTGAGAGGGGACAGAGGCATTAGAACTGAGTGTCTGAATGGGCTGAATCCACTTCTGTTGAGTGCACAAGCGAAAAAACACCTCCCTCTCCCACTGAACAACTCCATGCACTAGGATGCAGAGCACTGCTGCAGCAAGACTAAAGACAATCAGAGGGGATCTCTTTAAATACTCTCTTAACTTCCTTAATCAGAGCAGCGATTGACTTTCTCTAGAGGCCAAGATTTTAAAGCGATGTGTCCAATTTGTTGAAGCACTAACATCCTGTACTCAAGCAGCGCACTTCTCAGGAATACGTTACCAAGACACAGAGAACCCAAGAGAGACAATACATGGTCTGTTGCCACCGCGGGAGGTAGGAAATCATCCGGCAGGGCAGAGAACGTACATCCTGAATTTAAAAAGGAGAGATGGACTGCTGAAGAAACGATTCAGGATTTTTAAAATAAAAATATAAAATTCACAGAGTTTTATCCTTCAAGAAGCAAAAGCTTCAGAAGGTTATGGGTATAGTGGGCAAAATGCAACTTGTGGTGAAGTTCTGGGTAAGGGAAAGGATTCTGAACCACAGGTAATAAAGAATAAAGGGGATGGGAAATCAAACTGTCAAAAAAAACTCTAGGTGTATACTTGGGTATGATACTGTAGTGTAATCTTCAAACATACTGAAACCAACTACATATATGTTGAAGGAAAACATCTCATTGATCTTGTATTTGTCCATATCTTTAAGACAATAATTTGCACTTAAGAGTCAAAAGGAACACCATGCTAGTCTCCCCAGCCAACACAGCTTGTTTTTTCAGTGCTTAGACTTACCTTACACACTTTCCTCAGCTTCTGAAAGGTGAATATACGCACCTATTCAAAACTTCTAATGCAGCTGAGAACAGAACCTTATCATCACAAGCACAGAATAAAGCAGACGGATTCAAGGGCAGCATCTTTGAAGTCCTGTATACAACTGAATTTGTTAAAAGGGTGCTAAGCGTACTTTCTCTTCAAATTAACCCTTTCTGTGCTCCTCAGTTCAAGAGGGATGTGAAGCTGCTGGAGAGGGTCCAGCATAGCACAATGAAGACGATGAAGGAGGTGGAGCACCTCCCTTATGAGGAGAGGCTGAGGGAGCTGGGTCTCTTTAGCTTGGAGAAGAGGAGACTGAGGGGTGACCTCATTAATGTCTATAAATATTTGAAGGGTGGGTGTGAGGAGGATGGAGCCGGGCTATTCTCAGTGTCATCTAGTAATAGGACGAGGGGCAATGGGTGTAAGCTGGAACACAGAAGGTTCCACATCAACCTGAGAAGGAACTTCTTCCCACTGAGGGTGACGAAGCACTGGAACAGGCGCCTTGCCCAGGGTGGTTGTGGAGTCTCCTTCACTGGAGATGTTCAAGACCCGCCTGGATGTGTTCCTGTGTGACTTGGTCTATGTGATCCTGCTGTGGTGGGGGGATTGGACTAGATGATCTTTCGAGGTCCCTTCCAATCCATAATGATTCTGTGACTCTGTGATTAAACAGCAGATTAACTCCAATTGTTGAAAGTTGGTAATTCAGACAGTCTTGGTTTGTGAGGTTTAAGTTTTTTAAACAAGCCTAGAAAAGAGCTGACATTCACCACCTGACATATTATTAGCAGCTGACAGGAGTACAATGATGGTAAATCATAGAAGCTATCACCTGAGTATTAACACCCAGGTATTTATGCACATGGGTGAAACCCTCTCAAGCATCTACGAGAAACAGGCAGCAGTCCTACATACTCTAAGATTTGAGAGGATGCCATAGCAGTACACAGCACACACTGAGAGACACTGAGAAGCCTGGCACTATGTTACAGATAATGAATGGAGATGGCACATGCTTCTGGGAAACTGAAAAAACAAAACCCTTTAACACTCCTTTCCTGAAAAGAGTTTGAATTGCTGAACATATCTACTCTTAGAGCTGTAAAAATGATTAGATTTCCCATATTTTGCAACCACATTAGATGTTACAAAGGAAGTGTCATTATCTGTGATTAAGCAGTGCACTTTCAAGGGCAATTTTTTTAATTGTCAGTATTTATGAACAAAAGGACAAAGACTGTAAGTGTTTTGATAGTCTGGAAAGCATTATTTGCAAAAGTTCCAGTGTACACAGCAAGCAGCACATGCATTAACCTCCTCAGAATAAGGACTCCACCTCCTTGTTTTTCCAAAGTAAGAATTTATTCAAATTTGCACAGTGAACAAAAGAATTCAGTACAGTTTTTTTTTCCCCCAGAGAAATCAAAAGCTGAGAGTAGCAATGAAGAATTATCTGAAGTGACATTTCATTCTTGTGTCTCCTAAAATGCATCAATTTCTGTCAAAACAATATTAATCAATTAAGAAAAGAGACTGGACACCAAAACGTTTTGGTAGCTTGTGGGGCCACCTTCTCTCATCAACTGCATACAAGTCACTCCTTGAAACACACAAACGTCTATCAAGAAAAACCTCTATATTTTCCCTTAACACACTGCATCATCATTTCTTATATTGCCTTACCAACAAAAATGCGACTCGCTGCATAAAATCCTCATTTGCCTTCTGAAATTGCATGCAGCAAAAAATCTGCAGTATTGCACAGAAATCTCTCCACCTAGTACCTGCAGTTGTCTAACATTTATTCCAGAAACTTCTGAAATATGGTCAGTGAAAGCCTGCAAAAAAACTTGCTTTGTTAAGAATGCTGCTGATACTGTCAGTGTTCAAGTCAAAGGACTAGGAAGCAGTGTTGGGAATTTCAGCCTGTAACTGCAAGTAATAGGCTTCCCTTCCCCCCTTAATTTTTTTTTAAACAAATGACAGGATGGTTTTGCACCCTCTAACAGTCTGAACCCAGGAAAGCAGAGACCACTGCCCTTCATTTGAAGATGCAGTCAGTAAGTGATTCACCTCAGATTCCTACTAGAAGCCGATGATAATTAGTCACAAGCCATTTCCACCCTGCATGTGGCACAGATTCTGTTGCTACTAGCACAGGTGAGAATATTTTTAACACAAATTAGGGTTACAGAGGTTGTTAGATTGGATGTAAATTTTAATTGACATAGATCACACATTTTTCACTTTTGCTTAAGAAAGTGGAAAATTTTAAGGAATCACTTCATCTCTCAGTTTGCTAAAAACCTGAAAACATATCAAAAAACATTCTGCAGTAAAAAAGATTGCTGTCATGGAACGATGAGAAAAGGAGCTATTGTCTTTGTAGCTGTGTCTGAATCCCTTCAGCTTCACTAGGAAACATAACAATGTAAGAAATTAATATAAAACCCTAAAGATGCAACATTTGCCAAAAACAGCTTCTTTCTCTTTGTGACGCACGTCATGTGGTGACTATAGGTGCTCTGGTTATTTACTTTATCTCTTAAGATACATTTTCTCTTCCAGTGGAAGAGCAGATATTAAACTACTACTTTCTTAAAAACATGGTACTCTAAATGGGTAACAGTAAAGATTAATAAATAGAAAGGTTAGATAATAAATTTATTACTGCAAAACAACAAATCTGCATTTCCTTTCTAAAATTATTTGCTTGGCCTATCGGTGCAGTGGACTACACAGGAGCATCCAGCTGGTGTTTACATGTATCTGTTTCGAATGTACTCTCTGTACATAAGGAAGTCATCTTTTCCCAGGGGCTGCATGTTTCCTCTTCCAGCCTGAATGTGCGCATGAAAAATCTCTATTGATTTCCGATCAGCTCTTGGAGGCTGGACTTCGTAAATATTGTCTTCAGAAAATGAAGAGATGGGTATTCTGGAAAAAAAACAACACAACCCCCCGACCCATGCAGAGTAGTTGAAACCTGAGGTAAAATTTTTTGCAGAGAGCCAGTATTTCTGTTCCTTGCAATATACAGGAGAATCAATGAAAGGGCAACTTCCCACTAGAGAAGCCATTTTTCCTAGATTTTATCACTAGTGCAGATCTGATATGCCCCAGCTTTCTAAGTAGGGTAATTAGGTAAGTTGTCACTAATCACCTCCCAGAATACTTTATCATTTCTCTTCACTCTGCCCTCATTTCTTCATCTTTCCTCAGATCTGCCACTTAATGCTTGTCTTAAACAGCTCAAAACCCTAAATTTGAAAGACTTGATGATGGTTCGAATAGTTCAAACTCTGTTACTATGCTCTCACTAAATCAGTGTTTTATTTTAGGTTTTGTTAGTAAACTATGAATAGTACTAGAAAAATTCTATCATAATTAAGCTTTTCTTTCTGTTTTATTTCTACTGTAGTTCCTTACTATCACTTCTACTTTACTATAAAACACTAAGGTGAATGGTTTGTGAACTGGTATCAAACATTAGTCTATGTAATTTTGTATCTCCTCCTCTGGAGGTACCAAAACCCACCTGGACACAGTCCTGGGTAATGTGTTTTAGGCAGTCCTGCTCAGGCAAAGGGGTTGGACTTGAGGTCCCTTCCAACTCTGATGATTCTGCAATTGTGCAATCTAGATGCTTTAAAAGTAGATTACTTTTCAAAGCGTCTGTAAAGCGTCCGTAATGTCTGCCGATACTTATCTAGCTTAAAGCATTTGGGCTGAGCTTCTAGCAAAGGTATTTGACACCATCACACTGTACTAACCTACCTATGCCACTGCCTAACACCAAAAGATGCCATTTACTGAAACATAGGTACTCTGTGTCGTCCACTAGCAAGGGAGAATTAAGCAAAAGAACAAACCAAAGCCATAACACGACTTTGGTGCCTTGTCTATTTATTGATTTATTTGCTTCTAAAGACCTGACATTCCCGAAGCAGTAATGAGTAAAAATCACCTTCTTCAGTAATTTCGATTTCTTAATGGAAGCTGGACAGCAACACTCACCGTTCCAAGTATTTGGTAACTAAATCTCAATTTTTCACCGACCTGGTTCAACGCGGTAAAATCGCATTGAGAAGGCTGCATGTTTACGCAGTTCTGTTAATAAACCTGCATTCACCTGTAACTACTTGTGGAGTGGTTGTATTATCCAATTATTTAATTAAAGCTATTTCTCTAACACCATTCATGTAAATATCTAAATTACTGAATAAGTTTAGTATCTTACAGCAGAGTCATGAAGGAGAGCATGCTATTTATGACTTGGCTTCCCAGTGAAAATTAGAGAGATAGGAACAAACATCACATCATGAGGGACAGCACTCTTGACAGAAAGAGTGCAATTACTTTCGTCCACTTCTGAGCAGGCTTCATGGTGCTAGGGTTTCACCACGAGTAGCACTGTCTCCACAGTAAAAAAGATAACAGCTAAAATCTTCAGTTACAATGAGGTTGTTCCATATTTTGAAAGGAAAGCGCACAGTGATGTGTGTAGCTCATCACCAGCCAGCCACATCTGTTTCAACACTGATTAGTTCTCCTCAAAATTGTAAAGTATATGTAAAAGGGGAAACAAAAAAAATAACTGTTGCCTTGTTTGAATCCTAAGCAAAAATATCTGACCTCCTGAAAAATCTAAGTTTTGGGGTTTTTGTTTATTTTGGTTTTCTTTTATCCCCCCATAAATGTTATATCTTAAAAAAAAAAAAGCTTTCAACAGAACTTCCTCTCCTTAAGCACCAACACTTCCATACAACAAAGCCTCAGTAATGTTCTCTGTGAGTAAACTGAAAATCAGGAAGCCTTCTCTGTCATAGTTCACAGGAATTTATTACAGTAATGTACTAAGAGATATAATAGTTCTTTGTAATTTGGAAAAAGGCAATTTTAATAACAGACTGTATTCTGACACATTAAAAAGAATAATAATCTAAGGCTAGTTACAAAAGTCAAAAAGTTGGGGTTTTCCTGATTACTGCACTTTTTAACACACGACATAGAAAAATGCTGAACCAGGTGGACAGCAGATATGGAGAAGTTAATTTTTATGTGTGCTGCAGTAACAACAAGGTCCCTGTCAGATCAGAATTGTACTGAACTATTGTTTTATAGCTCAGGGTGCTTTTTCAGGCTAAAGAGAAGCCCTTTGGTTTGGAAAAGCGACGGCTAAGTTTGATCACAGTTCATGTATCATTCTGCAGGTGTGCATGACACTGTCACAGGCTTCTTCTACTTCAGTCAGTGGTATGACATTTGACATGTAGATTTTTAATTAGTATCTGGTGTATGTAGGGAGGAAATACGGAGGATCCAGAGAGGAAGTGTGAACATTTGGGTATTAAAAATGTTGGTTTATTATTTTTAATTTGAAACTGACATCAATAAATGGAAATTATTTCCTAAATCTGTAAGAGGCAGAGAAATACTAACAAATATTAAAATAATATTCAGTATCTCAGCTGACAACTCTATAAAAATGCTAGGCACATAAGCTTTTTCATATGAAAAGCTCAGACCTCAATACTTACAGGATAGATGAGTGGGAAAATTCATCCTACAGTCATGGGAATCTGAATCACAAGGAGTCTCCCCAGATCCCTAGAAAAAACCAGGCTCTGCTCCCCAGTCTGTCATACAAGTGTCATACAAGATGCCTGAGTCAATCTAGCAACTTGCCATCAGCTGCGTAAGAAACCTCTGCTGCGTTTGACCCTGCGGCTCTGTTTTAGTGCTGGCCTTGGGACACTTGCTGGTCTAAATAATCTCATTGATGACTGCTGAGCTGAACTGATTTATGGAGCACTGTAACAAGCAGTAAAGCCTGCACAAGTAACTGAGAAAGTACAGTATATGGAAGGAGGGAAAAAGCAGTACCTCCCTCTTTTGGTGGCAATGAGCTGCTAGAAACGGATCAGCTATTTTGTTAGCTTGTCCCGTCACATCCAATCATGCTGTGACTGAAATCACAATGCCAAACCATTTCAACTGTCAAAGATCAGTAGAACATTTCATAAACCATCACAACATGGACATACTTATTTTCCGCAGTTCCCACCAGCTGTTCTCTCAAGAGTACCACAGCTGATCACTCTGCTGCTTTTCCCCAGACCCTTCCCAGCAGTATTCTTTTTGACACAAGTTGAGTGAAAACAAACAGAGCATGCAAGACTAAAATGACAAAATTATTCCTTTTCTGTGACTCTCTCTTGCGGTTTCTCGTCCACTTGAAGTATTCAGTACTTCCAGTGTAAGCACCGCAGCTACTTAAAAACTTTAAAAAAAACCCCATTATTATGAAGATAATGAAGATTTTCTTCCTAACAGCTGCTTAGTCAAGCCATTTTGCATTCACAGTGCTAAATTCTGTCAGAATCCTAATGAAGGGCAATCTGTCATCATCAGACAGAAGACAACATCAAAGTAATTCATAAACAGCCTAACCAGTGAATTTCAGGAGAATTCTTACAGGCAGTAGATGCTACAGAATCACAGAATTGCCTTGTTTGAAGAACTGAGAGTTAAAAAGAGGAAAGAATTCAATTTAAGGGAGGAAAATTAATCCTTACAGCTATTTTTATAATACCAGAACAGTGAATATATGTGAGTCACAAGAGTTAGAGAAATTAAAGCTATGAGAACACATCTATGTTAGATCAGTTAACCTAAAAATGCTCATTACCTTCAACACTGCTCTGAATCAAGAGCTAGTAGTAAGCTGCATTCTTATTTTAGAGTGATACGTGGTCTAGATCATATATGTTTCTTAATATATAGCTGTTAAGAATATTTAGATCCAGCACAAGACATCTCAAAATGAATCCAAACAGGAAAGAACTTAAATCTATCAAAGAGGCAAATATTTTAGTTAAGGAGCAAAGTAAGGTTCTGCACTGCACTCTATCGTCTTTAACTGCGGGGCCCAGAAGTGGACGCAATATTCTAGATGCGGTCTCACCAGGGCAGAGTAGAGAGGGAGGAAAACCTCTCTCCATCTAGTAACCACCCCCGCTTCTGATACACCTTAGGATGCCATTGGCCCTCTTGGCCATGAAAGCACATTGTTGGCTCATGGTCATTCTGCTGTCCACCAGGACCCCCAGGTCCCCTTCTCCTACACTGCTCTCCAACAGGTCAGTCCCCAGCCTATACTGGTACCTGGGGTTGTTCTTGCCTAGATGCAAGACTCCACACTTGCCCTTGTTACAGTTCATTAAATTTCTCTCTGCCCAGCCCTCCAGCTGAATGGCAGCACAGCCTGCTGGGGTGTCAGCCACTCCTTCCAGCTTTGTGTTATCAGCAGACTGATAGTACTGGTGCCAGTGCCAACCCTTGGGGGACTCCACTAGAATACCATGTTCACAAATACAAAAAGCTGTTTCTATCTAATCTTCCAAGAAACAGACCTTTTACTAACAACAAAACCATATGGAAGTACGAAATGAATAAGATAATTGTTCTAAGCAGAGGTAATACCTTTCGAAAGGAACTAGGATTCTAAACCACTTTAAAATTAGAAAGTGTACTACTCCATTACTTTTACAATTTAAGGTTAATTTTAAGGAGTTATACTTTATAGATTAAAAAATACTCCAGGAGAGCATTTAATTAACCAAAATGGATATAAAGTGCTTCATTGTTCACTGAAATTTGCTTCATTACTTTGATCTTAGTGAGAATATAGATATAAATATATATATAAACAAAAAGTAAAAAGTGGATATACTACTTGTGCATAGTTAGCTGAAATCTTATAGATAGCTGACAATCAATGTGAGTGATATTTGATCAATATTTTGATGACAAGCACAATCTATATAGTATTGATATTTTAAAAAGTAAAAATTACACCTTTAACACCCAGGGAGCTTCTGAAAACACAGACTGTACAATATGTCTTTGAAGACAGGGCATGTTTTTAAAATAATAAAGGAGAACATAAACCTGGGCCATGCTGCAGATACCATTCACCAAAGCGTTCTCCTGCTTGAGCATCAGCAGCACCCTACAAAACCAAACTGGAGAGTAGATACCTACAGATGCGCTGAAGCCAGTGTGCAAGCACTGTTGCTCTGTGTCACTGTGGCACAGGCCACAATGGGCACCAGCTACACTCTTCTCCAGAAGCGTTGCAGTGAATCCAAACATGCCCTGTTCAGGACATACTAAAATTTCTCATAGTCTTAGGTGTGAGAAATACATTTGAAAGGTGGTTGGGAATATATTTTTCTACCGTATTATTTATAGCACACCACAGCTAGTACTAGAAGCTTGGAACAGGTGCACTGTGTCAGCCAACTGTGAGAATACTATGGTACTCAAGTCTCTCTTCACATACACAATAACAGATTGTGCTAAAAGTAGTCCAGCTCTCTTTACCTCTAATGAGAATTCTACCCTTTATCCATTCACAAAATTTCTATGAACAAAATTGACCTTCAGTATCCTACCACATTCTCAACTTTGATACTATTTCCCTGCATCACTGCAGTCCCTGTTCAAGTATACAATTTTTTGCTTCTAATCTATAATTACTGTTTCTAATTTAAGCCAGAAACTCTTCTTCAGTATTTATACACTGCATATTTGAGGTCATAAGCATCACTAAAGCGACACTGTAAAATAAATCTGAATGTATTTCTTTGTGCTTTGGTTTTATAGATTTGATAAAAATGGCTACAGGTTTTAAGGTGGTGAGATAGTTTAAGGCTGTGAGTTGGCTTAAGGTCAAAAAAGGGCATTAAAAAAATTTTCAAGAAAAAGTATGGAAATGGTAGCAAGAAGCCTAAGCTTTATATCCCACTGCTGATGAGAAATCAAAGTTCTAGACCAGGGGTCCTCAAACTTTTTAAACAGGGGGCCGGTTCACTGTCCCTCAGACATTGTCAGGGGCCGGGCTATAGTTTGGAAAAAAGTTAACTAATTCCTATGCACACTGCACGTATTTTATTTGCAGTAGTGCACAAAAAACAGGAAAAGGAATGCAATATTTAAAATGAAGAACAATTGTAACCAACAAAAACAAGTAACATTTCAATGTGGACTATGGGCCTGCTTTTGGCTAATGAAATGGTCAATGTTAGGTTCCCTATTTGTCGCTGCTAGTCATAGCAAGTGTTCACCAGTTAGTCTGGATCTGATTGGAGATTTCAGATGTTTCATTGGGGAAAAAGTCTGCTCACAGACACAGGTGCTGCCAAAGATGGTTGTGATTTTGAGTGCATGGTTCCTGAGATTATGATGTGTCTCTGAGGGGAGAGATGCATAGACATTAGTAAGGCTGCTTGACTTGAATGCATCTTTCAGCGAGTCACAAGTCTGTAGTTCAGCCAATTCC
>VXBP01004055.1:132128-154865 GCA_013400115.1 Rhinopomastus cyanomelas | reverse complement strand
TTCTCATAGATATCCTCTCCTGTAGTTGTTCCTTTGATGCTTTTCAGTGCAGCAAGCTCCTCTGTGGCTTCGAAAGAATCATTTGTCCCACAAATGAAAATCAGAAGTTGTGCAGAATCACAAACATCATTGCTTTTGTCGAGTGCCAATGACAAATGGCAAAGTTTTTTTGAGGAGTTTTGCAACTGCAGATTCAAATTTTCCCCCATTTCTTCAATCCTTCTTGTAATTGTAGGTCCTGAAAGACTCACTGTACTAAATACATCTGCCTTCTCCTGACACATCTCTTTGGCAACAGAAAGAAGGCATTCTTCAACAAATTCTCCCTCTATGAATGCTCTGCTGGTGCGCCCTATGAGCTTGGCAACTTGATAGCTTGCTGGAAGTGATGATATATTGAGCTGCTTTTGCTTCACAAAAGTATTTTGCTGAGTTGCCAATCCATGTTTCAGTCTTAATATTTTATCTTTTCTCACTTGTCTGACCAAAGAATCATATTTATCTTTATGTTGAGTTTCGTAGTGTCGATGCAAATTGTATTCCTTGAACACAGACACTGAATTCTGGCATATGAGACAAACAGCTCTTTCCTTGTACTCCGTGAAAAAATAATCAGAAGTCCACTTTTCTTGGAATACCCTGCACTCAGAGTCCATTTTCCTTTTTTTGACATGATGGTGTGCGCACTGCCCACTGGTGCTGGCTGGTTTGTGCTGCCTGGCTTGTCCTTCCTGGGAGCTGGAGGGAGGGAGGGAGAGATGGGGGAGCTGCCCACCTCACTGATGCCACCGCCCCTCTCCTCAGCCCAGCCATGCATTCAGCAGGAAGTCATCTGCAGCTGCTTGGTTTCCCTCCCCCACCACCATCCGGAGCGGGGGGGGGGCGCGGGGGGGTTCTGTAAATACCAGTGGGCCGCATTGGAGACCCTGGGGGGCTGTATCTGGCCCGCAGGCCGGGGTTTGAGGACCCCTGTTCTAGACTGAGTACTTCATTTCACTGAGAAATGGACTGGCATTTAATTTCATTTGTATCCAGCAGGAGCCACTGGGTAAACAAATTTGCCAGATTTTTTTTCAATTTAAAATGCACCTAACACCCAATTAATGCAAGTTACAATAATTTTTCAATTTCTTTAAGTGCTCTTTGAGAAACCAGGAAATGCGCAGTCCAACAACCCCAAGATGTGCCCCCACTGCTATAACTGAAAACCCTTTTTCAACCTAATCTTGAGTACATTTTGTTCATGTTACTTTACGCCTAAAAAGGTAGTATTCTCCTACGAAATTCCTGATTCAGAGCAGCAATTCAAACTCAGTAAGCCAAAGTGTTTCTCTAATGAATTATAACAAGAGCAAGTGTAGAGTCTTGCATCTAGGCAAGAACAACCCCAGGTACCAGTATAGGCTGTAATTCTGGGATTCTTTCAGAATTGAACAATGTGCCTTTAAAGAACACATATTTGACTTTTCTTGAAAGAAAAATCTGCCACTGTCCAAACAGTAAGTTGTTATAAAAAGGTGCAGAACAAAAGCTGAAGACAAATTTTAAGCTATTTGAAGATATTCAGGAAAAAAAAAAGTAACTTAGCAACTATAAGAGACACTGTTTTCTCTCTGATCTGCACAGAAAAGCACACTTGGTAGAACTAGAAAAGAAAGATTATTTACATGACTTTAAGATAAGGAGTGACAAGAGGCACATATTTGTGTGTGCTATGACTTTAAAATTTCCATGACTTGGTAAGACATGGAAATTACACTTGGGAAAAGAGGAAAATTAATATCCGACTATTCAAACCCCACCAGAATTATGTGTATAGACTCTATTTAATGTGTTCATTTTACAGCAGCATAGCACTGGGAATAATTAAGAGAACAGGATCAGAATTATTATCTCCTACACTGTTAAATGTGCTGGCAGATTTTACAATTACACAAGAGGAAGTGCCTTTGTTCATAGCAAAAATATTCCTGTTATTATAAAATAATTTCTTAAACCATCTTCCTTCAAAATATTGAGGGTTATTTCTTTTATTTAAAAGAAGTTTCACACATTGTTAACCTAACTTACTACTGTAATACCCATCAGGTCTATATTATAAAAAACCAGGCACTTACACCTGAAAAGTCTAACCCTGAATAGAATATATATCATAGAATCATAAGGGATCAGAAGGGACCGCGAAAAATCATCTAGTCCAATCCCCCTGCAACAGCAGCATCACCTAGACCAAGTCACACAGGAACACATCCAGGTGGGTTTTAAACATTTCCTGTGAAGGAGACTCCACAACTTCCCTGGGCAGCCTGTTCCAGTGCTCCGTCACCCTCACTGGGAAGAAGTTCCTGTGGTCTCACCAGGGCAGAGTAGAGGGGGAGGAGAACGTCTCACCATCTGTAACCACCCCCCTTCTGATCCACACCAGGATTCTGTTGGCCCTCTTGGCCATAAGAGCACACTGCTGGCTCATAGTCAACCTGCTGTCCACCACGACCCCCAGGTCCCTTTCTGCTACAGTACTCTCCAACAGGTCAGTCCCCAACCTAGACTGGTACCTGGGGTTCTTCCTGTCCAGATGCAAGACTCTACACTTGCCCTTGTTATACTTCATTAAATTGCTCTCTGACCTGTCCAGGTCTCACTGAAAGGCAGCACAGTCTGCTGAGGTGTCTGCAACACCACCCAGCTTTGTGTCATCAGCAAACTTGCTGACAGTGCATCCTAATTCCTCATCCAAGTCATCAATGAATGGATTGAGAAGGAGTGGTCGCAGTACCGACCCTTGGGGGACCCTACTAGATACAGGCCTCCAGCCAGACTCTGTCTCATTGACCACTACTCTCTGGCTTCAATCCTGCAGCCACTTCACCATCCACCTCACTTACCCGATCATCTAGACCACACTGCCTCAGTTTGGCTGTGAGGATGCTATGTGAGACTGTGTCAAATGCCTCACTCAAGTCAAGATAGACTAGATCCACTGCCATCTATCCACCTGGTTATGCCCCCATAAAAGGCTATCCATGTTGGTCAAGCATGACTTTCCCTTTGGTGAAGCCATGCTGACTGCCCTAATGACTCTCTTGTCTTTGATGTGTCTGGAGACAGCCAATCATTCCATCACCTTTCTTGGGATGGAGGTAAACTGACCGGTCTATAGTTACCTGGGTCCTACTTCTTACCCTTCTCTGACTATTCACTCTTGACAGGGTGACCTTCCAGTACCTGAGGGGGCCTACATGAAGGCAAGGCAAGGTCTTTTCAAGAGGGTTTGTACAGACAGGACAAGGAGCAATGGGTTCAAGCTGGGAAAAGACAGATTTAGGCTGGATATTAGAAAAAAGTTCTTCAGTGTGAGGTTGGCTGATAGCTAGAATTGGTGGGGGCCCCATCCCTGAAGTCATTTAAGGTTAGGCTTGATGAGGCTCTGAGTGGCTTGACCTAGGTAGAGTTGTCTCTGCGTAGGGAAGGTGGACTAGATGATCTCTAGAGGTCCCTTCCATCCCAGAACATTCTATGATACCATGATTCCATTCTATGATGAACCATGCTTCTGTGAGGCATCACCGCTTTAGATGTGCTCAATATCAAATGACTTAGCACTGATATTAGGCAGCTGTGCTTCATATATTATACTAAAATCCTTTTGTGTTATCCTGCTCTCTCAGTAGCACTGAGACACCCCTAGTCTCTGTCCTTACCTGGCTAAGTGCTATGTTCAAGGTTCCCCCACTTCATCAGGAAAGAGGGAATGAACTTGAGTCAGAGCAGGAAAACAAAGCTTAGACTTTTTGGTCTGGGCTACAAACCTCCAAAACCCCAACAACACTCCCTTTCAGAAAAAAAAACAAACCAAAAAACATCCAAGAATAAAACATAAAAGCCAAGGCAGTTTTAAGTTACAAGGGAGAAGCAGGATGGTAATTCGTACATGCTATGCATAAAAGAAACAAAAGTATGACTTTCAAGCAATTTAACAGCAAATTTACCTGATGATTTTTCAGTTCTAATGAAAAAACTCAATAGGTTAAAGGGTAAAGAGTACTTACAAATTTATAACCCTATCCAAGTGGTGTTTTGAGCAAAGTTGCTGGCTGCTCTTGTCTTGTTTATGTTGACTCTGCCCCAGCTGAACAAACCTGGAAAATAACAGTAGATAGAATAAATCTAGAAAAGTAACGTAGTATCCTGCAAAATTCAGCAAATGGAAGACAAAGGCATCAAAATATGAGACTAAGTCATGTTATGTCTGTTACTCATCATGAACTACTTCTCTGGTAAATAACAGAGGTTTTTAGAGATTTGAAGGCTGGGCATTTGAGAACTCAGCTTCTTTTAGCTTGAAGAAGATTTGCCTGTTAACTAGTGTCATCTAGTATGTCATTGGATATAAAGAGGCTTCCGCTCCCATGAAACACGAAGCCCACTGTAGTCAAGTTCACATCTTTTTCAAACCACTTAGTAAGATAAATAAGCTATGGCAAAAGTCAAGAAAAGAGAAAGTCTCATCTTTCAGCTCCAAGTCAGTCTTTGGCCAGATTCAAACTACTTTATTCAACAGAAAGAAAACTCAACTGTTAGTCCAAAACATTTATTTACCTTTTGAGAGTAACTCCCCCATATTCAATATCTGCTAAAAAACACTTAAGATGGAAAATACTGTTCTAGCTTTTTCTTCTTGGCAATAACTGGAGAAAAAAATTTCAAATAGTTGATCACTGAACTGATTTACTCAGTCAAAGAGGAAGTCAGAGGGTTTCAAATATATGAATATTTAGTTATCTCACACTCAACTCTCAAAACCCACAAAATTTGAAGGCTTTTCTTAATAGCTTCGATTCTGCTTAGAAATACTGTTATTGCCCTATTTCAGAAACATTAACTACATTTTAATAGGGAGTAATTAACAAGGCAAAAGCAATTGAATGGAGGAGTGTTCAGAAGACAAAGGAAAAATCCATTCTGAAATCTGCAGCAGCTTTTCTTTCTGCTTTATTCAGATTCTATATTGTAGAAAAGAAAAGCCTCAGAAACATACTACATCACTTTGGATGGTGAAGGAATTAATTATGATCTTTCTAATAAAGAGAATTGTAAGTGGAAATTAAGATCTAGTGCAGGACCTTGCTATTAAGACGAGCTCAACAGACCCCAAACCAAATAAAAACAAACTAAAGGTGTCTTTCTATTAACTGCTAATTATCCAATATTCTGAAACAAACAATCAACACAAGCAGATTACCAGACATTTGTAAGAAACTACACAGTTGATCTACAGTACATATCCTCAAATTATTTAAGGGACCTCCTGTCACTTCCAACTTCCGATCTGTGCTTCTGTGATTCCTATTTTGATGATAATTAATACAAGCTATTTCAGACATCAGTGAATATGGGCTGAGCATATTCAAATTACTTTCCTATGCATTGGCATAAAGTAACTTAACCTGAGGTACTTTAAATCTGAGAGTCCCTCATGTTAACAATAAACCCCAAAACATAACATGTCCAACAATGCCAAGTAAAGTCAGAACTGTACATCTCCATTTCCATTATAACAATAATAGAAAAAGGTCTGAAGTGAGAACCATAATCATACTGTGAAATAAATTGCTGCTATTCACAAGTGATGTACACTGTAATAAAGGTTGTCAGTAAAATCTATGTTTTCCACATAAATCAGCACATCGGGACATAAAAAGCACTGTGCCTTGTTAGCTAAAAGAGGCAAGGAACTTGTAATTGTTGTATTTTTAAAACCTGCGTTGCTTGAGGGAAAAGGGTATGAATAGGGAGCTTCAAACCCCCACAGGGTTTACAGTGATGCTGTAACAACAGACTGAATGTTAGCCCAGCCTGAACAATGGTAAAACGGGAAGTAGTTGCAATTCTGAGTGTTTTAACAGAGCTCTTCATCTGCACAAGCCTTCATGGGGCCATTTGCAGCTACCCAATATGCCAAAGGGCATATGTCAAATTTGCATTAATTTTCTAGTGCTTAAAAAAGAAAAAGAACCAAAGTAAGAGGCAGAGGTGAAGTTAAAATTTTCAGAGATAATGACAAACACCCTCCTCAGAAGGCATGAAATAGGTAGAAATAGTTCACAGAACTAAAAAATGCAAGACAAGTAGTGGCCCCTAAAGAAGAACTAACATGAAGACTCCATTGATTCTAAGTTCTAAGCATGTACTTGAAACATTGGCTAATTAAGCAGATCTAATTGACTTGTGTTCCTGATGTCTTGCATAAACAATCATTCTCTTAGCAATAGTACTGTAAACTTTTAGGAACTATGGTCTTCAATTTGGATCTAAAATCCCTCTCCAACTTTTTTGATTTTTAAGATATCAATTAGTGACAGGACTAGGGGGAATGGAGCAAAGTTGGAGATGGGTAGATTTAGACTGGATGTGACGAGGATGTTCTTCACCATGAGAGTGGTGAGAGCCTGGAATGGGTTGCCCAGGAAGGTGGTTGAGGTCCTGTCCTTGGAGGTGTTTAAGGCCGGGCTGGATGAGGCTCTGGCCAGCCTGATCTAGGGTAGGGTGCCCCTGCCCACGGTAGGGGAGTTGGAACTGGATGATCCCTTCTAACCCTGACTGACTCCATGACTTAGTCGAGGTGATCCTGAGGCGGCAGGGGGATTGGACTAGATGATCTTTCGAGGTCCCTTCCAATCGCTAATGATTCTGTAAATTCTATGATTCTCCAGCTGATGTCCAGTACAGAATTGCTTTTATTTTGGACTGGTTTTCAAAGAAAGATTTCAGTTCAGGAAAGAATCTCTTCCATCAGAGAACTGAATAATTAGCTTTCAAGTTGGTTCTAGTTCATCCATAACCAAAATTAGTTCAGTTTTGAATTTAAAAAAATTGAAAATGTTCAAATTTAGTTCTGATTTAAGGGGGAAAAAAAAGTAATTTTCCTTGAACATCAAAAGAACATTTGAGTAGAAGAGCGCAGTTAACACTTATCTCTACAAACAAGACATTATGTTAAAAAGACTTAACTTCTGTTGTTTTGTATGCATTTCCATAGAAGAGGCTATTCCACTTAGGTGTGATCTGAATTAGTGTAATTTAACTTTTGAAAAAATGCAAAAAAAAAAATAATCACAGACTACATAGCTCAGAACCACAGACCACTCTGAACATGAAATCTGTTTATTAATTTGTAGGACTATATTAAGAGACAGGAAGAATCTTTTCCAAAGTATTTTGTACTCAGAGGCATTTCCATAACTTCCACTGAAATCAGAGTCGCCATCGACATCTGAAACCAGTTTGAGTTTTAAAACAGAACAGCATATATCCAAGTAATTCAGTTATAAATTCTAGAGATAAGTTTAATCAAAGGCAGTACTTTGACAATCTGTATTCCACTAGATCCAACTATCTCTTACTGATTACCCTGGGAAATTTATCTCACCTAGTATATATTGAGAGATCATCTTCTGAAGGAAGATCTGAAAGATTGACTCCATATACATCTTTTGTTGATTGCACTACATTCTGGAACATAAGAAGATTTGGTCTAAAGATTAGTTTGTTTCCAAGCAAGGAATTATTTTTAAACCCAAAAATCATTTCAAAACTGCAAGCAAACCTGGTTTCTCATATACACAGTAATCCTAGGTTGTTTCTGTTTATGTTTTTTATAAACAAAAGTAATATATTTAAGATATTATTCAGGACATTTGTTCAAGAGGTAAAAGTTTCTTTAAAGATAACATCAGATAAACCAGCATATTACAAAAATAAATTACAGGACATAATGATGTAGGTATTAAATTCTGTTCTGTATTGAATAGAACCAAATTTGTTCAGAACACACTCCCACATTTGCTTTCACATTTCCTGCTGCCAATTCTGAAATAATTATGAACTTGAATAAAAGTATTTTTACTTCATACATTATACAATCATGTCAGTCAAGTATAACAAGGATCCACTGCACATGCAATGCTTCACTAACTGAGCCTAATGATTCAGTGATAAACTGAGGGGCTTTACTAACAAGACACATGTGACTGCAAGTAAGTAAAATATTAAAAGTATTTTTCTTTTAGTTCAGAAGGATTGAAAGTCAAAGAGCAACTCTGGAAAGACATGTCCTGGTCAGAAGCATTTTATTAACTTGTGAGAGATGTGACAAAAAGGAACTAGCTGTTTGGGCTTTCCCTGCCCTGTAATGACAGAACTTTCTCTACAGTTGCTGATGTAGAAAATACCAAAATTCACATACCCTGACTCAACATACAATATTGCAGAATAACCCTATTTACCCAAGAATGCACCTACAAATAAATGCTTAAAATGTTGACTCTCTTACACTCCGAAATACCCAACACTACTGTTTTTCACCCAAAATTCTGGTATTTTTGAACAATACTGTACACAACCCATTTCTAGAAACCAGAAAACTGAAGAGCAGGCTGACCCTGCTCAGAGTGCTAGCAAGTTGTCAGTTCAGCTAACAGTCATAACACAAAAGCCTAAGCTTACAAATATTTGAAGTGCATTCTTCATCTATGTGTCTTTTTAAAGGCAAGCTTAACTTGAGAAAAAAAAAGTCTCAAACTTTCTGTGGTTTACCTGATCTAGGAAATAGGGGCTACCTTATTATATAGGGGATTATAGCTGTTTTGGGCTTTGCTACATTATTCAGTTTAGCCATCAAGTTTTGAAACCCTCTGTTACATGTCCTCTTTCTAAGCTACATGTGTAGACACCACAAATGGGCACTGCCAGAAAAATAATCCCAAAACTTTTCTCAAGAAGCCTGTACTTCATGCTCTGCTTAGTCTGGTAATGGCAAAATAACACTTCACAAGCTAAACGATCAGCTGGTGAACATGTTAAAATCTAATGTCTAACAGTCTTTAAGATTACTAATTTTTATATTTAGTTTTTGAAGATGAAGTTACCATAAACATCAGTGCAGTTTTATAAGCAGTTTTACTAATGTCCACAAAAATTATTTACATTGGAGACCTTTTTTTGCTTAATTTCTCTGTGCTTTGTTTCTGACTGTTCTGTAACATGTAGTGTTTAAGGAAATGTGAATTTTAAGACCATGGTTATCCTTCTTGTCTGCCACAATAATTCCTTACCTCTGTGATTTTTGTATTGTCTCCTGTATCAGTCACCTTTACTGGAGTTGAACGTTGAGGAACAGCACCTTCATCTTCTTTATCTGTACCAGAATCATCTTCAGAACTACTTGACACTGCTTCCTCACTTGGGGGTGGAGGAGCACTAGCAGCTGTTTTGCGCTGCAGCACTGTTTCTTCGCGATTGCTTTTGTTCCTATTATGAAAGGCAGTGTGTATTTAAGAAATGAGAGAGATACTTCTGATTTTGGTTACAGTCTTACTGGGGGAACCGAGTTCTATCCCCTGGAGCAATGTGTTGGCTCACCTTTTGAATCCCCTAACTGATTTACTTTTCTTCAATCCTTTCTTATTCCAGAACATTTAAGGAGAGCTCCAAGGATTACAACATCTTTTCTCCACTGATTTTCCAACTCTTTAAGTTTTCCCCTCCCTCAGATTGACGAAATAAAAATTCACAGTATCACAGTCCATTAGGGATTGGTAGGGACCTCAAAAGATCATCTAGTCCAATTCCCCTGCCAGAGAAGGACCATCTAGACCAAGTCACACAGGAACTTGTCCAGGCAGGTTTTAAACGTCTCCAGAGAAGACTCCACAACCCCTCAGGCAGCCCATTCCAGTGCTCTTTCTCTCTCAATAGGTTGTTTTTCCTTATGAAACCACAATACATAAAGAAGGAGGCTCTCATAATTGACTAAATTTCCCCGTTCTTCTGCAAAATCCAAAAAAGTTGAGCTAATGTCTCGTTAATGAAGACAGAAATTATTACTGTGCCCACAGCAATTGTACAGATGTGGAGGCTCTACACCTGTGGTATTTCAGCAAAGTCATTCCTGATTTAGCATTGGTTTCTTAATCAAATGAAGCAAATCTGTTTCTCTGTGCACAACTCTGTGCCCGCCAATCACCCTTGATAACTTCCAAGTCTAGAAGTCAAGTTCAGTTGAATTTGGCAGGGATAAGTCTTGCTGAAATTCTACTTCTAGGTAACAGGCACGGCAAGAGAGGATAGACATGCTGCTCATACAGGGAATCATAGAATCACAGAACATTAGGGATTGAAAGGGATCGCAAAACATCATGTAGTCCAATCCCCCTGCCAGAAAAGGATCACCTAGACCAAGCTGCACAGGAAAACATCCAGGCGCATTTTGAATGTCTCCAGAGAAGGAGACTCCACAACTCCCCTGGGCCGCCTGTTCCAGTGCTCTGTTATCCTCACCGTGAGGAAGTTCCTTCTCGTATTTGTATGTCCATATAAGTACATGGACGTAACGTTCTGTGATTCTGTGATCTTCACAGACGTCTGACTTTCTGAGTAACAACATCATCAACCTGATCAGCTTTCTTAATCTTGGGCCCAAAAATTTTAATCATGATGCCACTCTTCTCTCTCTCTTTTCCATACCGCTCCCTTATTTTAGTTTTTTCATCAGCAACATTTTGTTATGCAACATATATTTATTGCTCCAGAAACTCTCATTAACATAAAAAGTGCCTTATTTGTAAGAATTCAAGATACAGCACCTACATTTTAGCAGACTAGTGCCAGGTTTAATCATAAAAGCTCAGCTCTGAAAGGTATATGTTACTTTACCCATCAAACATTGTACTACCCTCTCATCCTCTACAGGTTTCCTTCATGACAGGTATCAAAGGGAGAAATAAGTGTTTAAGGAAGAGTGTCTGTAGTCCTTGTGTGACACAGCAGATCAAACACAGCAATGGAATAAATAATGTAACAAAGGAAGTCCGTGATGTAAAAACAGCTAAATGAAATATTCGTTTCTTTCAATAACTATAAATTAGTTGCTTCATCTAGTTCAACTATATATATTTCATGGTTTTCACTTAAAGGAGTTAATGAAAACAGAAAACATTAAACAAGTCTGAATAAAGAATTACCAGTGTATAAAACAAAAGTCTCAGATTAGGTATGATTTTCAGCTTGTACGACTCTACAGTATTACACCAATTTTTTTATACTTTGCATGTAACAGAGAGTATGCTACACAGACGCACACAGTTTCTACAGTGGCATTAGAACTTCACTACTATTAAACTAGAGCAAAATTGCATACTTCAGACTTACCCCAACACTGATTTTCCAGTTTCATCGGGTTTGCGAACAGTAAATGGACTTGGATCAATCCCCACATTCTTAGGCATAAAATCTCTGGCAAATTTGAAAGGAAAAATATTCCTTGAGCAAAGTCCAACACACAACATTTTAAAATTTACTGGAAGAACCACCTATGATGTGTACATTTGACTTAAAAAGAAAAACGCATTATAAAAAGAAATACCAAGTTATAACTTCATCACTACAAACTAAAGCAATGTAAATACAATCCCAGTAGGGATTTTTAAAGCTTTCTGTTGCGTTAGTCTCATAAACCATCTGCAGATCTTATTTTTCAAGAAGGCTACAGCAACGTGCTCTACTCCTGTGCTGAAGCCCTGTAACCCACCTACATGATTTTCAAAATGCGGCCAATGCTTAAATAGGGTTAAAAACTTACATGAAACATAATCTGCTTAGAAATCTTTAGTTGAAGTGTGACTAAGATCATGCTTATAAAAATTAGAAAACAATTGGTTTGAAGGTAGCCTCTGTGATCTGAATCCACAGAGAAGAGCTCATTTCTTAGCCTTCAAGTGCTCCATAATGGAAAGCAACAGGAAATTTCAAGTTTGATCTTGACAGAATCTTCCTAGAGCAGCACTTTCATTTCAGTACGGTGATATAGTTTCTAGAGGTTTACTACATTTGAAGCCAGAAAAAAACCTGCAAAAAACATCAGCAAACTACAAACCTATCATGCTACCTGGATTTAAATTAATTCACATCACATCAACTTCCAGTAAAGGATTTGTAGTCACAAAGCATCCCAACATACCGTGTAGAATTGGTCATTGCCAAACAGAAGGTCTCATCAAAACTACTCAACTCATACGGCCGAAAAAACTCATTGTGGATATCAATTTCTTCTTCATACTTGTGGAACTTCTTCACTGTCAGTTTGCGTCTGTTTTCCACACACGTCACTGAAGAAAAAAAAAATCTTTTTACTAACAATTACCGACTCTGCAAAAAATCTAAACAAAGAGTAGCCTGCTTACCTGACTGGGTGTTTTTCACAGCTATTACCCCTCTACCATCAAAAAATATGATATTAAGAAGATGCACAACACATCTTTATTAAATATTACTGACCTCCATAATTTGATTTCCTTCTGTAATAACAATTGCTTGTAAAACACCTTCCACAGTATCCCAGCAAAACAAGAAACACTAGCCATACCCTGCTGTCTGCAACAGCAATGTCACCACCACTACAAACATAGGTTGATCACCAAAGAAAAATATTAAGTTATAGAATGAAGCATGGTTTTGCACACAAACACATGGAGGTGACGTTTTACTTAATTAAGTATCTCTTGCAACCTGCAGTTGAAAAATCATAGCTCATTTGGGTACTTAGAATTTTTTTAAAAATTTGGGGTCTGAAACAGTTGAAGTGCATTTGTGACCACAATTTCTTTTTCAAGATACTCTAAGGCAAAGCACAAATACAAGTCATACCTTCATCAAAAGGAAGAGGTAAATGCTCTAGCACACCTGTGGTCCACCAGTAAGTGTAGCTGTAAAGCAAGAACAGGCACGTGAGCCATACAGAAGATTTGATCTGTACGTAACAGTTATCCATTCATACAGTGTCACATGACTAAGTATTTACTTATAATTCAAGTGGAAGACAGTAAAGAATTATCCTTGGATGGAGGATTTCAACAAGCCCCGTCCTAGAACTTTGTTCTCAGGCCATGGAATGGAAGCACATGAAGCTCAATACAGGCATGGAGGGAGAAGTGGATTTGTTTATTATACAAAATACACTTCAGATGCTTACCTCTACAGCACTAAAATTAAGGCATACATATTTGTACATAAAGAAAAACTTAAGAGAGCAGAAGAATAATACTTAACAAAAGTTAAAAAAATTAATTAACCCCACCCAACACTTGTTGTTCAGATCTTAAAATTTAGGAAAAGGGTCTGAAAAAATGAAAGCAAATGATAATAAAATCAGGAGATTGTCAAAGCAGCCAAATTCTACACAGAAATACATTTTCATGTGACAGCTGTCCTGAGTCTGAGAACTGTATGTTGGCAGAGCTAACAGCAAAATCCAGACTGTGCTGCAAGCTTCTTCGAGATTTCTGAAAAACAAGCAATATCACAGAACAAAACATCTTTTCTCTTTCATTCATGTTTACACATTTTTGTTGTCTCTTCTCAACTATAGCTGGAATCCCTTCTCTAAATTATTCCGTTGGTTTCTTCTATTTTGTTACTTAAGATGAAAAGACATTTACATTGATTTTTATTTCAAATACCTGCATAATCACAGTGCTGTAAGGACTGTGATCAGAGGGTTAATGCAGTTATTTTCTCCTTATGTCAATGTACTCTCTGGGGCAGAATCAGTAAGTGTATTCCCATGCCCAGATATAGACTTGCTAGTGGGACTTGGCAAACAGTGCAGAACAGGTAGGGAATTATCATATTTCACTTGCAGAAACATAGCACAGAATGAGACTGCCCAACAGTCCTGTTTCTTCTTGAAGCATGCCCTCTTGCTAGCAAGGCAGTTTTTAATGCAGTGCTTTCAGATCTAAGCAGCTATATCCAGTTTAGCTACTTGCATAAGTAAGAAGTAATATGGCAACAGGAAGTCTTCTTTTCACATTCACAGTCCTTTCATGTGAATTGCAAATTATGTAAGATATGAGACTCATTATGAATCTGTTCTTTCTGAAGGAGAGGCAAAATACAGAAAAATAAAAAAATAGTCAAAAGACATTTCAATGACAGGAAACATCTCCCTTCTCTTCTAATATCCCTCCTTTCATAATGAGGTTTCATTATTTCCTTTGCTGCTGTGCCCAAGGAATCCAAAAGAGGCACCACACACAGGCAGGAACAATTAGGAAAAATCAAATAGTTTGGAACAAACAAAAAATTACTTGGAAGAGTTTCACATTAACCACTCCTTTCATAGAGGTTTGGTCACATGAGACAACAACTCAGTTGGACACTTTAAGTGCTCAAAGATATTCCAATCTGAATGACAGGTAAAACTAGTTAGCAAGTAAATTAAGAATACCAACAATTTTATTTTTTTAAAAAATGTTCCACCTCATTTGATAACTGTATCTGTGACAAATAAATGGCAGTTGCTTAACAGAGTAACAGATGAAAGAGACTAGGATATTTGCATGCAATTTATGAGCTGAATTAATTTCTGAGAGACACGAATGTTCCAGACCAGTAGGCAATAAAATTAATGTTGCATGTTTCATGTGTGCCTGAAACAGCACTTAATTGCATGGCTCATATGAGTTCACATAAAGAGAAGCCTCAGGAGACAACACAACAGGACTGAAATTTAGAAATGTTTGTACCACACACCAGCTGCCATGAGAGGGTAACGAGATAAGCAGTCAACAGTGACTGAAGCACTTCTTCAGCAGTGGCAAATCTCAATGCAGATATTCAGATCCACCATTTCTGATACAGAGCTTTAAGACTCACAGAATGAGCAAAGGTACAAACAATGAAACTCCTAAAGAGATAGTTTAGTGACAAATCTAGTACTGTCAAAAAGGATTGGTTTTTTTTACTCACACTATTTACAATGCTTAACAAAATCATTCCACGCTGCCAAACACTAAAAATTACTTCAAAATTTTTATGCCTTATTTCTGTATATTACTGTACAATGATAATGGTATGCAAATGAAGACAGTCTTCAAAACAGGGTAGGAAGGGATGAAAGGAAACTAGAAAATCCAGGGCTTCTTGGTACACACAGCTGCAGACTGATTGCATTACACACAAATATGAAACAAACCTTATCATCTAATCTCATATCCCAATGTAGTAAATCTGACCATCAAAAATACAACGTGTGTTGCTAATGAGGCAACAGTAGCTGTACTCCAATAAAATAGTAGAGCACTTCATACTGCAGAATAGTATTTCATATGAAACTAAACCTCTTTCTTCAGAAAAATAACATTCTAAAGCAAATCCTTCAAAACACAAATAATGACATCTCTGGTTGTCTTTTAAAGGTTGTTTTTCTAAGCTTTCACAGAAACTTAAGAAACAGTAAGCAAGTCATTGACATCCCCTCAAATTATTTAGTTAACAACATGCATTTCTGCAAATTTATTAGGGCAACATCAAATGAAAACAGAACAGCAAAATACCTTCGTCTGGTCTGTGACAGACTGAGGGTGTTCCTGTGATGTAAATAAAAATCAGTGGGAAGCTCCCAGAGATGTGGTTTTCCTTCTGTAGGCTTGAATACTCCCAGAAAGAGATTGATAGAATCTTGCCTGTCTGCATCTGTTAGACAAGAGGTAGACTTAACTCCAGGAACATTGCAGAGCTCAAACCCACTCAGTCATAAACTTGTGTAATATGTTTGCTCTTCAGAGACAGAGTGAGTATGATCAATGACTTCTACAGGGACCTATGGGCTTCAACCACTGTAAGAGAACTACATTTAGATCTGACCTTCTGCCAAATCACTGTACATAAGAGGCTGGTACTGCCTCTTTCCTTGGCTTGTCTCACATAATCTGAGGGAGAAGTTCTGCTTAGAAGCTTAGCAGAAATAAGACCTCATGCTGCAGCTTGGTCTCCCACTTGTGCATGTATGTGTATGCCCAAGGCACATGTATGTATTTATGCATGTTTCAGGGAACTATATCACAATACATTTACTGCAGTCCAAATAACAAAAGAATGGTTTAGTAAATTAAACAGAATCTATACGATACACATTTCCCACAGAATATAAATTCTTAAGGGTTTTCCAAAACAGTCAATAAAATGATTTAACTGCACAAACACCTTTTAATAACTTGGACTTTTTTTCCACTGTTGGTTTAAATCAATGTCTCTTGCCATATTCTAAGCTTCACCAAACTAAATGAGGCAAGTGCTAAAAATCTAGTAGTTACCTACCACTGTAAATGAAGCACAGCAAGAAACACTGTTATTCACTTCTATCTTTAAAATGTCACTTGCTATCTAGGGTAAGTTACAACAGGTATGAAAAAAAGCTGCAGAGGCAGGTGAGGGCTTGAGGATGGTGAACTGTGATAGATCACTTAGCAAGCTGAGTTGTAGCCGCCGAGGAAAGCTTATACTCAAAGGATCTTCAGATACATAGAGAACTGAGCTCTCTGTGCCCTGAGGATTTAGCATGTGGAGAGCTCTCATCTCCACTTCCGTCTGCACTTCAGTAATGAATAGATAAGGAATAGTTTAGATTAGTTCAACAGGGTTACTCCTTAAGTTGTCTCCACATTTCAAAAAGTATCATGACACTGGAGTAACCCTTTAGCAGCTGACTGCATCATAAACAATCTCAGGATCACAGAAAGCAGGTAAAATAGAATTCATGAAGTAGTGGTATGACAGCAAGGACAAAGTTGGTTTCTGATCATCAAAGTTTGTTTTCAGTCAGCAGCTGACAAATTGAGTGCTACGTAGAAATTTGCTGGCAACAGATTAGAGAAAAACATGGAACTTAACAGAAACGTGCATACGTCAAAGTGGGATCTTCTGTAGAAAGTCACAGAACGGGTAACGGGTCAAAGCTCCAGGAAAAGGAGAAACTCCTTGATACTGGTTTGCTCCCCTTACTTACTTAGATGACTTTTCATTTCACCTGGAATCTGCCTTTTTTCTTTGTTTTTTTTATCCACTCATACTCCCCTCCACATGCTTCTATTGTCCCTTCAGAGCACGGGATCAATGTATAAACATTAACTCTTCTACACAGCAATAATCAAAGTAATAGGTAGGTCCTTACGATTTGCAGTCCATACTGTTTCTGCAGAATAGTATCACAGTTTAAGCAAGACACAAGGAGAGAATGAAGGTGGCCAGATCAGTGCACTAAAGCTCCACAAAACCCAGTAAAAAACTACAACCACCACCAAACTCTTGTTGAGAATGCTGAGAATTAATCAGAAAGGAACAATCACAAGCAGTAACATGCATTTTTTCTTCCTGTTACGTTTAGATGGTGGTTTAAAGAAAGTACTAAACAAAACCCAAGGAATCTCTCCACTTTAAGCATAGGAGCCCTGAAGACAAAATTAACATGAGCAAATAGGTCAAAACTGCTGGTAATTTCTAAAGCTAAAGGCAGAGATGAGCCTCCTTTGTTCATTTACCATTGTTTCACCTGCCAGGCACGTTGAAACCATTAACTAACTAACTGTAAAACACTTAGAGTAAAACAAGATAATTCAGTTAACAAACTCTGTCAGTACTTTTAGAAGGGAGTGCAAATTAAATTTGTTCCACAAAAAATGGCTTGAATTTAAACTCATGCCAGCTGAACTAACCACTTCATTGTCCAAAAGGTTCTGCGGCAGCAATTCATTAAATCATTCTTTTTTTTTTTCCCCATAGCAAAAAAGTGACTGCTGTTAAATGTTACACTAAACTTGCAGAGTAGGGTTGATGGTTGGACTCAATGATCCCAAGGGTCTTCTCCAACCTGAATGATTCTATGATTATGATTGCTGAAGCACTCAAACCCTTTTGTACTCTGTTTCAGTTGCACTCTGTTTCAGTTGTGCCTTAAACTTCACAGAAATACAGGACGTCTATCACATAATGTCTTCACAACTTGCAATTACTAAGTAGGTAAAACCAGATTTGTGTGTGTAAGTCTTCAAGAAGGTACAAACATACACGTGACCATGGAAAGATATAGCTAACTTGAAAGGTGACATTACTTTAGAGGGTTGAACAATTTTATGACTTAATTATGAACAAAAATAGTGAAATATTTAGTCTTTTTTTGTAACACTGGCCAGAGAAAATAGGCTATTGAACTTCCCAGATAAGTTTCCTTACCTACACAGGAAAATCTCTCTCCCAAAGGAAATAAGGAATGCATCGATACACCCTGAAGTACAGGGAAATGAGCAAACAGGTCTTCTCCCTTCATGGTTAGTACTGAATAATTACGTACACGCAAGTAGAAAGACCACACTGATTTTTCAAAAGATACTGCAATATAGGTGCGTACTGACACATTTTTAAGATCACTTGAGAAAACAGGAACTGAAGAGGTTATTGAATTAAAGTAATCTTAAAACTTAAAATCTTAATTAACTTAAAATAATCTTCTACTCTCAATCAAGATTTTGTAACTGCATTGCATGTCCCATGGCTAAAAGGTTCTAGCACTTGAGTTTACTTTCATACAATTCTACAAGGTAGTTTACTATGCCCAGTCAATTTGTAAATAAACAGATTATTCCAGATTCCAGAAGCTTATTACGCATGTAATATGTAATATTAGCATGGCAGTCTGAAATGCCACACTACCTTCTAAAAGGCTTAAATGCTAGAAGACTATTATTCGGAATACTATTTCCTAATTTCTCTGCAAATCACAAATGAAAGCAAAGCATTAGAACTCAGCTAATCAGAATGCCTGCCAGAGAAGGCATAGAACTTTGAGGTCAAGAGATGAAACCTTTTTCTTAAGAGAATAATTTATATTTAGAACCATGTATTTTTTTATCACAGCCAAACAGGACAGTGTGGCTAAATGATTCATTCACAAGGTCCTGTTATAATGCCACTTCTAATTTTGTTCTAAATCCAATATACCGATAGAGCAAATCATTACTGTTTCCTGTTTGTTAATGATACAAAAAATTTATAACCATAAAAAAAATTTCAAATCAGAAACAAAAGGAATCGCTGCCTCATGAACTGGCCAGCCCTCGGATTTTTATTAGTATTTTAAAGGATACACGATAGGTTCTAAGAAATGCAGTATAGCAAATCAGAATCTTGTTCTAAAATGCTTCCTTTATGTCTGCTTTCAGAGAAGATTTCAAACAAAATTACCTGTCTCAAGGTGTCACATGCAAAAGCTTGCAAATGCTCTAAGTGAGGCACTGCTAGAGAGTGAAATGAATCTTTACATGTTACAATAAAAACGCCACGGACACAACACTGAATACCACGTTTCAACAATGCCATCTTCAAACACGGGGCATGCAGAAAGCACCAAAAATACTTGGCTCAAACACCTTCCAAGCTGTGAAGTGTACAGCACTTTCATGAAAGCTTCATTTATCTTACTGACTTCAGTAAAGACTAATGTCCATTTGTGTAATCAACTTCCAAGTTCTTCCAACAAGAGGACTTTTTTAAATTATTATTTTGTAACATTTTTCTCAAATTGTTTCATCGTAGACAGGTGGTTGCTGGACTTTTCTCTCAATTGAAAGTGATAGAATAAGGGGAAGTGGCCTCAATTTGACCCTTACGGAAAGTTCATCGGGCATCGGAACAGGCTGCCCAGGGAGGTGGTAGTATCACCATCTCTGGACGTGTTTAAGAGTTATGTAGATAGGGAGCTAGGGAGCTTAGGGACATAGTTTAGCAATGGGCTTGGTAGACACATTAATGGTTAAACCTGATACTGAAGGTCTTTTCCAACCTAAACGATTCCATGATTCCATAATAACAAAAACGCATGCAAGCAGATCACATCAAATATGGATCTACGATTCTGTTCATACTTCTATCTAACAATTTAAGTAGTTGGTATGAAAGTCAACAGCTTCAGAAACTTGTTTGATCTTCTACTTATCAGTACAGGTGATAATGCACATGAGCTTCACTTCGCTCATGAGAGCTGCTAAAGCTATACCTTACTGCTACTGCAAACAAGAAGAGCTTATGTCACTTGAAGCCAACAAGCTCTCCACTTCTAATTTAATTTGGGCAAACAAGAATTACAAATTACATTAATTATATTTGGAAGCAGTACTTTAAACACTGTGCATTTGTATTTTGTTACATACACAGAATTATTTCTAATGAAGTCAATAACCAGAAACTACTTAGGTATTTCTAGTCAGTGTCTAACTCACTGCTCCCAAGACCACACGGTTCATAAATAATTTCATCCTACTAAGGAAGCAAAAAAAGCTGAGCTACTTCCTTCATCTGCCTATGGAACTTTTGTGAAAAAGAGTAACAGAGGACTGACAATATTTTTAACATGGCAGCTCTCAAGGTTTGTCATCCTTATTAGATAGTCTGTTGATTATTCTTTTAGATCTTTCTCATTACTTCTAAAAACACTAAGGTTTGGGGTTTATGAGCTATTTTGCATCAGGTATGGCTCAGCATTTTTCAAAGAGGTTTTGTTTTAGCAATGCTGCCCAGAACTCACTGATACAAGCTAGTAAAGTAGTAAGACAATACTTTACAACTTTTTAAACTAAAAAAAAGAAAATAGCTTTTTTACTTCAACCTTGGTTTTAAATTTTAAATTTTATTTTTTCTTTTCTACCAGAGATTCAACAGGTAGTAGCTTCTGTCCACACAAAGCAATTATGACCACTGAAGCCTACTTTTTGTTAGGAATCCCAAGAACCATCACAAGAAATACTCTGCTTGTCTTTGTGTTTACATTTAGATTTAACAGTTTCCCGGCATTTGCTGAAGCATTTCTGTCCATCATTTTAGCAGCTCTGTAACAGCAACCTGTTTATTTATTTATCTACGAATGTTACTAGTAGTTTCAGTGATGAAGGAATTGGAGCACTTCCCTTATGAGGAGCTGCCTCTCTTTAGCTTGGAGAAGAGGAGACTGAGGGTTGATCTCATTAATGTCTATAAATATGTGAAGGATGGGTGTCAGGAGGATGGAGCCAGGCTCTTCTCAATGTCATCTAGTGATAGGACAAGGGGCAACTGGAACACAGGAGGTTCCATATAAATATGAGAAGGAACTATTTCCCAGTGAGGGTGAGAGAGTTCTGGAACAGGCTGCCCAGGAGAGTTGTGGAGTCTCCTTCTCCGGAGGCGTTTAAAGCCCACCTGGATGTGTTCCTGTGCAACTTGGTCTAGGTGATCCTGCTGTGTCAGGGGGATTGGACTAGATGATCTTTCAAAATCCCTTCCAATCCCTAATGATTCTATGATTTTCTGAAGGCTTCTTACACTAGTACATTAATAAAGCAAAGCTGCATGCTACAACACGCATTTGAACAGAATGTAAAAACACTCCATCAAATCAGAACACTTATCTGATATGTCTTTGGAAACAATAGCACAGAGGATCTCTATCACAAGATCATAGCATGAATTCTCAGTATCAAAAGTAAGGTGCTATTTAAATAATATCTTAAAAGAAAACACTAAATTTACCTGAGAAAGCATTACTGTAGTATCGTGACAGTGTCTGCATGATATCTTTGGAATGCTGAGTCCATGGAGCTATCTTTCTGTAGGTTTTTACTCTATGGACAAGCTGAGAACCTCCATACTGCAGAGAAAGCGTGTCTCCATGATCTTCATATAATTCTTCAAATAATCTGAAAGAAAAGCAAAATGAGTCATCTACTAAACTGCTGAAAAGAGGTTTAAGTACTGTAATAATAAAGCCTGTTTAACAAGCAAAACACTTTCTTCTCCTATTACTGCTAGTTTACAAAACATTTAATTAATACATGCTATTAACTGAAAAACACAATTGCAAAGCTAAGTCTGTATTCTTTATTCAGATAAATAGTTGAACATTTTAATCAGATATAACAACTACTAAGGAGAACTGACGAATATTCAAATAACATTGTAATTAAAGGTTCCCAGAAATACTTCAAATTCTTTAATGATATTGATGCACTGGATTTGAACGGGCTTGTAGAATTTACACTGCCCTTTCACAGACTCTGAATATTAAGACTGCAGTCAAACAAAGACTAGTCCTCCACAGAGAACAAAGTTACCTACACAGAACAGAATGAGCTGCTGGAGTAAAGGAGAGGGTAGAAACTTTTCTTTTCTGAAATTTGTGTTATGCCTATCAAACTATAACTATCAAACCACTAGCCAAAACCCATCAATGAACACGTCATTTTCAGTGTCACAACAACACCTTTAATGAATAAAAACACATCACTTCAAGGACTTGCACTGACTTCTGAAGCATATTCACAAATAAAGTATCCTGGACCCCCTGACCTGCAATTCCAATTTTGATGGATTTTCTTAAATAGTTTTAGGATGCTTCAAAAACGTTCCTTCAGTAAATCAGAGGACAATTTTTCTCCAAAGGCAAAAGAGGAAATAATAGCAAGGTAAGATGTAATCCTACAGACAACAGTTTGGTATTCTCCATAAAATCACAGAATCATAGAATCATTACGGATTGGAAGGGACCTCGAAAGATCATCTAGTCCAATCCCCCTGCCACAGCAGGATCTCCTAAACCAAGTCACACAGGAACCTATCCAGTCAGGTCTTGAACATCTCCAGTGACGGAGACTCCACAACCTCCCTGAGCAGCCTGTCCCATTGCTCCGTCACTCTCACCATGAAGAAGTTCCTTCTCAGGTTGATGTGGAACCTCCTGTGTTCCAGCTTACAACCATTGCCCCTTGTCCTATCACTACGTGACACCGAGAACAGCCCAGTGCCATCCTCCTGACACCCACCCCTCAAATATTTATAGACATTAATGAGGTCACCCCTCAGTCTCCTCCAAGCTAA
>VXBP01004055.1:46158-131831 GCA_013400115.1 Rhinopomastus cyanomelas | reverse complement strand
GTTCCATCACCTTTCCTGGGATGGAGGTGAGGCTGACCGGTTTATAGTTACCCGGGTCTTCCTTCTTTCCCTTTTTAAAGATTGGGGTAACATTTGCTATTTTCCAGTCCCTAGGCACCTCTCCCGTTCCCCAGGACCTAGCAAAGTGGCCTAACAATGACTTCCGCCATCTTCCTTAGCACATGGGGGTGCATCCCGTTCTGGGCCCATGGATTTGTGCACATCCAGTTTGTTCAACTTATCCCTAACCCAGTCCTCATCAACCAAGGCAGGCTCACCTGTTGCCTCAACCTCCTCTGTAGTCTGGGGTCTAATGTCAAGACAACCCTTAGCAGTATAGACAGAGGCAAAGAAAGCGTTGAGTATCTCTGCCTTCTCTGCATCCTCTGTCTCCAGGGTACCCACCTCATTCAGCAGGGGGCCTACGTTGCTTCCAGTTTAATTTTACTTGCTATACATTTGAAGAAGCTCTTTTTGTTGCCTTTGACCTCTCTTGCAAGGTTTAATTCCAAGGAGGCCTTGGAATTAAAATCATGCACTTATTTCAGTGTTCAAGTTTTGCCAACATTTTGCCTCAAGCAAGTGAACCGAATGTAAAGGAATGTGATGGGTTTTCTTGATGTATTTCACAGAAAAACTTCAAGCTTTACAGTTAGGCATATAAATAAAAAGAAGTCAAAGAGTTATCTTGTAAAAAGCCTGACTAATGTACTTTTCTAGAATAGCACATTTTCAGCGTGACTAGATTTTCTCAAGAAGATTTAAAATAAAAAAGGTCTTTTAAACTTGGGTGAATAAACGTTATTAAATCATTCCAACAGAAAAAAACTGCACTTTTTTTCCTGCATGGATAGCTTTCCTAAAAGTCTTGACACAAACCTGAAAAATAAAACCATAACACACTTTATTACTATATCTTACCTAACAGCATCCGTATCAAATTGTAAATTGGGTTTATCAATCAATCCCAGTGAGTAGAGCTGGTATGCCAAAGCACATTTTCCCACCATAAATTGGGCTGTGTTAGTGCGATCTAAACAGTCCACGCAATTGGTTCGGAGAACTCCAGTCTGTTAAAGCAAACGAATTAAGAGATTATTCTTAATTAAGAAATTACCATGCTCATGATTGTTATTTTTTTCCTACTATCCAAGACTTGGCAAATCTAAAATTATGCCAGTTCACAAAAATATGAAGTAATAGAGTCAGAGAAGCAGAGTACCAGGTTAGGAAAGCAAAAGCATGGAGAGAATTTGATCTAGTAAGAGGGATTAAGGAAAACAAGAAAAATTTTTATAGGAACATCAACAATAAGAGGAAGACTAGGGAAAATGTAGGTCCACTTCAGAAGGAAACAGGAGAGCGGGTCACCCAAGACACAGAGAAAGCCGAGGTACTCAAGAACTTCTTCACCTTTGTCTTCACCAGCAGGGAGTCTGGTCATACCCTCCATATTACAGAGGCCAAAGGCAAGCACTAGGGAAGGGAAGATTCCCCCACTGTAGACAAAGAGCAGGTTTGAGACCATCTAAAGGAACCTGAAGGTGAACAAGTCCATGTGACCAGATGGCATTCACCCACAGCTCATGAAAGAGCTGGCAGATGAAGTTGCAAAGCCACTGTGCATCATATTAGAAAAGTCATGGCAGTCAGCTGAAGCTCCCACTGACTGGAAAAGGGGAAACAGAACCCCATTCTCAAAAACAAAAGATAAAAAGATGACCCAAATCAGTGTCACTTCTGTGCCTGGCAAGACCATGCAGCAGATGCTTCTGAGGAGTCTGCTAAGGCAAGCAGATAGTAAAGCAGTGATTGGTGACAGCCAACATGGTGTGTAGCAAGAGGATAAGAGGAACTGGTAACGAACTTCACGAGAGAAGATTTAGGTTGGACATTAGAACAAAATCCTTCCTGTGAGGTTGCCCAAGGAAGTTGTGGCTGCCCCATCCCTGGAAGTGTTCAAGGCCAGGTTGGATGGGGCTCTGAGGAAGCTGATCTAGCGCAGGTGTCCCTGTCTATGCAGCGGGGTTTGAACTAGATGATCTTTAAGGTCCCTTCCAACCCTGGCCTTTCTATGGTATTTCTAAAAAAAAAGTTAAAAAGCAATTTGTCTCTAGGAAGTTATATCAGACTGCTGTAATGTCCAACTTTCAAAATATTGCTATTATCATGACACAAACTACATGTCTCCTGAACATACAAAGATGCCTAAGGATCTATTTTTAGTATTTTAGTGAAGAAGGTCTTATTTTCAAGTGTGCTCTAACTGTTGAAAAACATAAAGTACACTACTAACTTGCATGTGGTCCTGTTGTGATGCGACTTATATTTTAAGCTTTCTGTACCTGGAGCGACATAGACAAATGTTTTGTTGAAGGTCACAGCCAAGCATCTATCTTTTTATGCTGCTTGCACTACCATTCTTCAATCCCACAATGTACACTAAGTTTCTGTGTAATGTAACCTGGTGCAAGAAAAATTTTAATATAGCAGCATGAAAGATTGTTCTGCTCAGTTAAATGATACTCGCTGCTTTAGTAAGGAACACTTTTTGTGGTTTGACTCACAAGATGAACCATGATATAAGGACTTGTGTGCCGATGGTGACTACCTCAAATGATTGAAGTTGAAAGATAAAATAATCCTTCCCCTATTACAGATACACTACTAAAATTAACATTGAAATTAAAAAAAATCTAACTAGTGTTGAGAAGCTTTACTTTAAAACAGATCATATTCTAGCTGTGACACTGTTCATCCGCCCTCAATATACACATCCCAGTGACTAGCTAGTAAAGGAACAGTTGCTATACGTTAGAAAGCATGTGACTATGAAATTGTGAAGAGCAAGTCAAAAGCAGCTAATGCCTAAGAAGATTATGCTGTGTTCAGAGTACCTAATCATTCAGGTTTACCTTGGGTACTGTATGATTTACAATTTAGACAGCACTGTTCTGACCCTAAAGAAAGCAGTGGTTCCAGTTTTCTTTTAGTGAGGGAAATTGTAATGATATACAGAATATTCAGCACTGGGGAAAATATTTTTAACACTTCGTTTTCACATGTGTGAATGTCCCCATTCATTCATTCACATGCCTCAGGATATGCCTAATTTCCTCACCTTTTCTGTATAACATTATATTACACAGTTTGCTAAAATGCTGCTGGTTTAACTTCCACTCCACTTATAATGCTACAGACTAAACAGTAACAGGAACTAGCTTAAAATGATAGCGCCTCACTGGCTGCCTCCAGCAAAAACACAACTTCAAGAGCCTAAGACTTCACAGTATCATGCAAAAAATTTAAGCCCTATTTCCCAAATGATTTCTGGGATGGACAGCAGGAGCGTTGTTTACTATAAATTTAATTAAAGAGCACTCTGTGAATCACTAATCAGATATTTATGTGAAATAGTTCACTGGTGCTCTGGGAGTGCTGATCTACATCACTGTAACTACGAATTAATAAAGTAAATTTTAGTACCTGCAAACGACCAGTGGAAACAACACAACCTCCCAGTTCATTCCACCTGAAAGAAAAACAAAGCACAATGACTTACAAATCATGTTTTAAAAGTAACAGACCATACCATGTATTGGTCTGTTCAGAGAAAAATCTGTGACAGTTGAAACCTACCCACAAAGGAAAACTAACATCCCTAAACAGCAGAAAGCAGTAAAAATTTTGTGAGGCAGTAAGATGTTGCATTAAAATCACATTGCAGAAAAAAATAAGGAAATAAAATTTAGCTTTGGAGTTATTCCCAAGCCATGTGAAATATTTCATTTGCTCCCCATTATACAGAATATGAACAACAAAAATGCTGCTAGACCAGGTCTTGAGCGCACAAAAATAAGAAAAAACATAACAGACATAGAAATTCCAGACAAATCTTCAAGCAATAGATCTTATTCATTATACATCCATTAAACTCTACATACTTTTCATCTGGCCGCAAGATACTGCAATAGGAATCGGGTCGATTGACAAAAAATCCTGTCTTCTTCACTACGCTTTCTGCAATCACATTCAGTCTATCAAGCACATTGCAAAGTTTACTGAGAAGAGAAAAAAAATAAACAAAACCAGAGTCAAGATACATTAATTAAAAAAATTTCCACTGCTTGGAAAAAATCTTTTCATAACAAAATTTAAAAGGAGACTCACTTCACAGCTTTATTTATCCAAGGGTAGTTATGTTTATCATTTTCTTAGATTTTACAGACTAAGAAAACAGACACTAAGCTTCTGGATATTACATTATCTAGAAGCTGAAGGCTTCAAAAATCTAATGTTCCTTTACCTTTTTCTCACACTGATTTTTGTCTACCAAACCTTCCAATTCACAAAGAATAAGGTAGAAAGGGAGATACGACTATGCTAAATCACACTCCCTGATTTTATTTGCAAGGTGCTATTTGTTCATTAACACTTGTTTCCCTGTGTGGCCTTCAGAGTGCAAGTTACTTCTAATGTGGACAAGAGAACCAGCACAACAGATCTTCTCTACCTTTTTGTATACTTGGCCATATCCCAGGGGATATATATAATTGCATGTTCAGGAGGTAAAAACTGGTTGAGATACGTCACAGCAGCAACAAGTTCTTCACTAAGAATTCTTTCGTGCTTTCTTTTTTCACGTTCCTTTAGCAAAAAAAAGAAGTTAGCATTGGAATTTTCATTAACAAACGTACATAACCTTTATACACACACATATATATTTGTAGTTATTGTTACAAATTTGTAAGTGGAAGCTGTAACAACACTGGGCAGTTCCTCATAACTAGTAAAATTAAATTAAGAAGAGACGGAAAAATCTAAACACACTGATTTTTAGCAATCAATATGTATTAGCAGTAAAAGTCACCCGTGTTAACTGTGTGTAACCATTGGCTCAAAAATGGAACCCTGTAAAAGCAAACAGCACACAGAAACAGAAATGATAATACAGGAACAAAAATAGGAGGAAAAGACAGGTAGAAAGGAAAGCATCCTGTTCAATCCTGGAGTGCAAGAGGACCTAGGCAACAGTTCCCATCTCTCAGCTTTGCAATAATATAAAAAAATTCGAATTATGTTGCCACTCTCTGAATAAACCATGTCACTCTAAACATTAGTACAGTTTTCCTATTGATTTCATTCAAACTAAAACCTACACTGAACCTATGTCATATACATTGCTTTTTAAATATGTAATAACAGTCACAGTATCACAATAACACAGAATGGTACGGGTTGGAAGAGACCTCTGGATATCATGTAGTCCAACCTCTCAGCCACTGCAGGTTCTCTTAGAGCAGATCATGCAGGAGCACGTCCCTAAATAAACAAACCCAAAGGAAGCCTAATACATTCATTACTAGTTAACACATTTCTAAGAAAGACATATATATTTCTTCAGAATTATATTTCATCAACATTTAAGAAACTGAATAATCAAAGCACCGAAGAGAGAAGTCCTTAGCATTTGTATAAAAGAGCAAGAGCAATATCTAAAAACAGCTGTTCAGATTTTGGGGATTCCCACCTTGCTGTTTTATTTTATTTTAAGAGTAACAAAGGAAAATGAATTTTAGCATCTTAATATTGAGCATCTGCAGGGAAGGAAAAGAAGAGATGCAATTTTAGCCACTGTACCAAAGGCTCTGTGGATAAAAGCACATAGAATCAAAAGGGACTGGAAGGGAAGGATGCGAAAGATCATCTAGTCCAATCCCCCTGCAACAGCAGGATCACCTAGACCAAGTCACACAGGAACACATCCAGGCGGTCTTAAACATCTCCAGTGAAGGAGACTCCACAACACCCCTGGGCAGCCTGTTCCAATCCTATGTCACCCTCACTGTGAAGAAGTTCCTTCTCATATTTACGTGGAACCTCCTATGTTCCCGCTTACACCCATTGCCACTCATCCTATCACTAGATGACATTGAGAAGAACCTGGCTCCATCCTCCTGACACCCATCCTTCACGTATTTATAGACATTCATGAGGTCAGCTGTCCATCTTCTCTTCTCCAAGCTAAAGAGACCCAGCTCCCTCAGCCTCTCCTCATAAAGGAGGTGCTCCACTTCCTTCATCATCCTTGTTGCTCTACGCTGGACACATCCCTCTTGAACTGAGTGGCCCAGAACATACTCCAGATATGGCCTCACCAGTGCAGAGTAGATGGGGAGAAGAACCTCTTTTGATCTGCTCCATTCTAATCCACCCCAGGATGCTGTTGGCCCTCTTGGCCACAAGAGCACACTGCTGGCTCATGGTCATCCCGCTGTCCACCAGGACCCCCAGGTCCCTTTCTCCTACATTGCTCTCACATACTGATTCACATGTTAAGGTTATGTGAGCCTGGACTCACACTATAACAATAGCATTAAAAATCTAGGGCTGCAAGAGGTAAAATCATTTTCTTGTCAACAACTGCTACCTTAAGTTGATACCACAGACTCTTGGACAGTCTTAAAAGCACCCACACACAGGAAAGATTCTAAAAATAGAAAAAGGGTTATCAAATCACCAATTACAACTTAAGAGTTTTAAAATTTAAAACCCTTTCTATCTACCCTGTTTGTTTTCTTTAATATTAGGAACAGCCCCTACATGTACGCAGAAGATCCTTTTTTCTATTTTATATATTTCTACAACATGATAAATTATTTTATTTGGAACACAAAAAAGATGATACAAGCAAGACAAACCAACACATCGATTGCTGTCAGAAACACTGCCCATTAGGTAGCATCAGATGCTTGATTTCTTTCAGCTCCTAACTGCAAGACTCTACCAGACAGAGTGGGCAACAGAAGATAAGTACTTACCATGGTACTTCACAAAACTCTGTCATCTACATCAGGAAGCCTACAAACACCAGTTTGCATGGAATCACGCTATTCTTGCTTTGTTTTAGCACTATAAATTTAGTGGTAAATTTAACTGGACATATGTCTTACAGGTAAAGGAAAAAGAACGGAAAACATTGGTGAAAAGTTACTATACGACATGACAAAGTTTACTTTGAAATACAGCACTAGAAGCAGTTAGGTACTATACCACGTACAATGAGATTTATGAAGAAAATATTCCACATATAGGCCAGTACCAGTTTAGAACACAACCAAAATTACACAGACACGTAACAGAAATAACCATAGTATTAAAAATTTGAAAACATATACAACACATTCAAAATAACATACCTTCACAAGATTCAAAATAATAATTGGCGAGCCAAATCTCTGAAGCATTTGGTCAAAGTGAAGAGCAGCGACATGTGCAAAAGGATCTGCTTGGTCCACTGCAACAAATACGTATATTCAGGATGATACGAAGCCAACTACAGTGAGACTCAAATAACTTTCCCTTAAAAGTCCTTTTTACAAAATATATACTAATTGTCCAATAGTTATGATACAACTAATCACTTACCCCTCTCTTTCCACAGAAAAACTGTTAAAAATCCCAAACTGAACATATTCAGGTGATCCTTTAGAACACAGCTCTAACTACAACGTAGCACAAAGAGTAATTTGTACCTACATGTTATGGGTGGCTTAGGCATCATAGTCGAAATATCTTGAGACCAGTACAGAGGGACAGATCCTCGAACCTGAACATAGGAAGAATAACTCCCCGCAGAAAAAGACATAACGGAAGCATCATAAAGTATTTGTTCCGTTTCCACTTCATTAGCAACATCTCCCTAAATCAGACAGAAATATATGAATATATGTATGATGCAGACATGACATGTCAGAGCTGCATCTACTATAAAGAACTGATCATTGCAAACAGTGTACAAATAAACTGTAAGACACCAAATCACACCCGCAAGAACACCGCTGATGCCTAAATTCCCATTTGTCCCTAAATGTACATTATCAGATTATTTTTTTTAACATATTTGGAAAATAACGCAATCTCTAAGTGTAAAAAGAAAGACCTGCTGGATAAGACATATTAAAGAACAGCTTTACTAACTCACTTAAGAATGTAATGATAAGTGTGGTAACACTTACAGGGTTTTGGCTGTAAATTATACTAACAGCCCTCTAAAACATCCCAGTTCTCCAGTTAGCTAAGGTCAAGCTTGGTACTGTTGGGGCAGTCAGGAAGCCTTAAAATCACATTTAGTTTACCTCACAGTTTGCTCCTCGTTTCAGAAAACGTGTTCCAGCAAATTTGCTTGATCTTCTCGCTATCAGAGTGACATATATAGGGCGACCATATATTAACAGTTCTTGAAAGAGATGATAAGGTTTACAGGTCACACAGAATTTTTCATTCATTTCGCGTAAGAAAAAATATATGCCGAAAAGGTATATGAAATGGAAACATCTGATTTATTAACATCTCCTTAACACTGATATATATGACTTCCAAGCTCATTTGCACAACCCTTTTCAACAATTCTTTTTAAGAAATCTGAAAATGGAATCTTCAGAAGAAGAGTATTTTTATTTTATGAATTCACAACAGAGGTGAAACATGTATAAGATTCACCTTGGGCTGCAAATACTGCTTTTGTGAATATTGAGATTAAACCCTGAGAGCTTCTATCTTCAGACTAAGTGTATTAGTCATCCTCTAATTATTTGGTTACAAAAGTAGATAAATTTGCAACTACTTAATCAACAACTGAAAGCTAGAGGCAAACAGCTACAGATACAGTGGTTGCTTTAAGGCTTTTTAATTTTTACTTTAAAAATAATAATATCAGTTGTCTAGCATGACTATCACTACTTCCTTAGCACAAAGGAGGGACAAGAAAGAGGGAAGAAGACATCTGCTCATCAAATAGAGCAAAGACTACTTTAGCACACTAAGAGTTATAGGCAAAATGCCGGTGGGTCAAATCCACACCTACTACTTTGATTAAGTAAGGGAAAGAGTGGTAGAAAGAGTTCTCTTTAGAAACTAAGCCAATGACTGAGCAGCTTTACAATCATGACAAAACAAAATTAAATTTTATTACGACACCACTAACCTCAAATTTAGAATTGCATTTGCTACCCAGGATATTTTGTTGACAGTGTCTCTGTAACAAATTCTTACTGACTAAGAGGTGGAGATGGCATTTCTTGGAGTACGACACTCATTTGGATGTTTTCTCCTACTGTTACAGTGCACGTAGACACTTTTACCCATTTTAAATAATATACCAGTAAGAAAAATTTTTAGGTGTTACAGTGTTTACTTAACTCCTTACACAGCAGGCCTGTAGTTCTATCACCTTCACCAGAAACTGAGTAAATACAAGAATTTCTGCAAATCAGTTGCTAAAAAAATGCTTTAAAGACTGGTAAGAGAACATTTAGATGTCACCAATTCAGTTGTTTAGCTTTTCTCCCTTTTCCAAAAATGTGAAAAATTACAGCCGCAGATTCAAATCCCCTCAAACATTGCCCTCACCGTTTGTAAGTCTACCTATGCCAGGGTCCTGCTATAAGAATACTACTGTACTTCTTATTTAACAAAAAATAAAAGCCAACCGATACTTTTAAAACAGAAAAGTACATGTGTGACAGAGAAAAAGAGTATCGATAAACCAGTATTTCTTTCAACAGTAAAAGGATACTTGATTGCCCACAGAATCCGTGGATAATGTACAGCAGCCAGTCACGGTGAACTGTATTTTTCACTGCCTCCAGAAGTTTGCCATTCCACACATACTTTTCATAAGGTTTACTGGAAATCCCAAATATACCTAGAATGTTGTAACAACGAAAATGCCTTAGCAATCAAGAAATAAGTTTAGGTGCATTAGATCTTTCTATTGATTCTCCCTTGACTACAACTCTGTGTATTATTTGTTTGCATTCTTGAAGTTTGTCAGACACAACATAACTTCAGGAACACACTGAAGTTCAGCACTTATGAGGATTAATAATTTTTCTACAGTTGTCAGTCACTGCAGGTATTTGAGTGCCTTCATGCAGAAGTTTCAAGTATTTCCAGTACTGAAGAGAGATCTCTGCATAGCAGAAACAGAGGATTTGCTATAAAGGAAATAAATTGAGTTGTGAATTCTAGCTAAGGCAATAACTCTCACAGGAGGGCTTCATAAACTTTTCAACTCTAGGTCTGCTCTGGAATACTCAGAATTAGGCTCTTGAAGATTCTGCTGAGCCCTGTACGCTTTTAGTAAAAGTCTGTCAAACTCCTTCTCACATCATTTACATGCTGTTTTCTTCATTTGCACTGACACGAAGAAATGCAGCTATTGCAGACCTGCAAATTAAAAAATTAAAATTCCAGTTCTATGATTCTGGTCTATCTGGAACCTGAAGCCTTTTCTGTTTCAAAGATCAGGACCAAGACAGCAACTGGCATTAAAGGTGGTAAAGGGAATTGAATGACTCTAAATCTGGAAAAGGAGGAATAAGATAAGGAATAATACTAGGCATGTGAAATAGAAGGCAAAGAGAGCAGTTTTTCTGTCTAGCTGGTCATCTTTACAGCCTTATGAATATGTCAGATGCAAAATGAAGGCTGTAATTTTGAAATTAAATCAGTAACTTTTGGATAGTGCTTACAACACCAAGTTCAGAGTATCTTAACACAATTCCTCTTTTCTCAATATTTTCCAACACACAACAAAAAAGATTATTCATACATAATCAGTCATTACTTCCCACTGTCTTTGTAATTCATTCCTATTGGGAGCCTTACAAGTCAGTTGAAAAATAAATTACTGAGAAGTGTCAGCACGCTCAATTATCTCCCAGAGCTGCAATGTAAATTAACAATACAGTGATTAATCACCTCTAGAAACTCCAATTCAAATGCCTGTAATTGGCACTTTACATAATCTTTTATTAACTCACGAATGCTATGAGACTACTGATAATACAGAGTTATCTCAAATGTAAACTTAAGTGAAGCACACTCAACATACTCATGACCAACAACACTCTTTTAATCATGCATTTCTGCTTACCATTTCCACCCTGCGTTGAAAGTCCTTCATCTTCAAATATATCAAAACTCTCTTGTTGGGTCTGGCTTGTTTCAGTTTTTAATGTCTCAAGCGGCATTCTCAGAACAGTAAGATTATACTGAAGGGAGTGAGACAGATCATAGCTGTAACTGATAGACAGCAATAGACAGTTAACACTTATTAACAACTGTAGGTAGACAGGACTTTTGTGAAAGCCCTGCACTTACACTTAACACAGTACTATTTTATCCATTAAAAAAAGACTCAAACAAGAAACATAGATTCTGATTCTGTAGTGGCAAATGATATAGTTGAGTTCCAAAAGAGGCTTTGCAAACGTAAAATCTGTTAACAGTACAAGAGTTGAAAAAGTATTTATACTATTCTTATAGCTGGAAATTTAGTTGCCTTTCGGACAAGACATATCAACAAACTTAATTTACCACGTTGAAAGCAGTCTGGAAGATCAAAAAAAGCCATTCCACAGAAATACTCAAATACGTAGAGCATCCCATAATTCCAGTTTAAATACTTCTCTCTAATTACTACTGGAACTCAAAAAATCCAAAAATGTGGTCTACAAAAATTGTACCTCTCCTCAAATCTGTGATTGCAGTAAGATGCATTTTTAATTCGTTCCATAACAGTAATAAATTCTATATCTCGTGCCTTTTATAGTGACAACAGTTTATAATAATTGCTAAATTTTATAAGCCACTAGGATACATCTCCCCAGAGAGAGCCCAAATTTACACAACACTTGAATCAGAAATACATACAGATTTCCATTTTGGCCTAAGTCAGCATCAGCAAATACTGGCCTTCCTTTATGTTCTAGACACTCAATTATCTAAAAAACAAATTACTGAAACACTGGACATTTAGATTTATGACTGATGATACCAAAATTGAATCCATGTGTCCAACACATTCCCACAATAATGATCTGACACACATATGTTTCAATAAAAAGTGTTAGGTGCTCTGTCTGGATTCAAAGGAACCTGGACATAGAAGGTTCCACATCAACCTGAGAAGGAACTTCTTCCCAGTGAGGGTGATGGAGCACTGGAACAGGCTGCCCAGGGTGGTTGTAGAGTCTCCTTCACTGGAGATGTTCAAGGTCTGCCTGGATGTGTTCCTGTGTGACTTGGTTTAGGTGATCCTGCTGTGGCAGGGGGATTGGACTAGATGATCTTTCGAGGTCCCTTCCAATCCGTAATGATTCTATGAGTCTATGATTTAAACACTATCCCCATGAAAGACTTGGTCAGGAGAGTCCTCTATTTTCCCCTTTAATCAAGTATTTTCTTATAAATTCTGATGCTGTATATGAAAACCATGCAGAAAAGCAGCACTGCCAGGTTTATCATCACATTTCCCCTACTTTTCTGCTATCCCAAAAACCTTATGACTATTAACAGCTGGGACACAGAAATTTTTCATATAATTTCATAAATGCCAAAAGAATTAGTAATGCCTAGAAGGCCCTATGAAAGATGTGCCCTCTGCAGGCTGTATCTCTGATGAGGGCTTATTTCACTAGCCTTGATTCAGAAACAAAGCTAAGATTTATTTCTGGAAAACGTGGTCAAGAAAGAAAAACTGACTGGTCAAGCAAACTCCCATGAATAGCTTTCCAAAGAGAGGATTTCTGCATAATCTGCCAGACTGAAAAGTCAGTGGAAACAGTAATTCTAGTGTCTACTAACTGTTGTAGTAGATACTTGAATATTATGAGTTCTCTAATTTTAATGGAACCTGCATTCCTAATCAACATGAAGGGGGAAGCTAGTTCAAAAGACACAAATGAGATCAGACGAGTGATGTGATCACGTGTCTTATTTTCTCAGAATCCAAACTTAAAGATCTAAAATTTCAAAATCTGAAAGCAGAATCTTTTATTAAATGTAAGGATACCACTTATTTTTTTTAGGAGGAATCGATAACTCATACCTACCTAAAATAAAAGTTGCTAGAAAGGTCCACATTTTGAAAGATTCTTAGATACCTAGAAAAAATAATTCAGTTCAATAAATTATTAGTTTAACCAGGCAGATTCCAGTAGGTCAGAGGATCTCAGAAATTAATCTAAACATTGACTTTTGCAGTATGTTCCCTTTGTATCTTACAGTAATTGTTTTGACAGGTAGTTCCACTAGGATCTAGGTTAAAATTAAAAAAGGCTTTTTTAAAATCCACTGTCTACTCAGGTAGACACTATGTTTCTTTAAGCAGTTGTAGACACAGTTTTAGTTCTGCTTTCCACATAAGCAGGTCAAAGTCTCTAGGATTTACAGATGCAAACTCCTAAAAACATTTTATCAGACTTAAAGATTTTCAGGTATTCTTATGTAAATGACCAAGAAAAGGAATATCTACTTCAACCTTTATATCTGCCCTTACAAATTCTCACAAGAAACTGTAACATTCTCCATGAATGATAAAACAGCTAACATCACAAATATGTAGGCTAGATAATACGGTCAAGCTTCATTCTAAAAAGGTAGACTAGGGCTTACTATCAGTCACATCTTAAACTGAAAACTTTTTGTACAGTTACCATTTGCTTTATTTATTATCCTGACATAATACACCACAATCTGTCACTTTTTATACTATTAATACTTGGCACACACTAAAAAGCCATTTATTGATACATTTTGTCCGCTACTTCCCTGACAAAAATACTACCGCAATGTGGCTATACATTGCATACAATGTTTGGCACTGATCAAAGGCTCATATCTCTTCAGAAGAAAGGGAAAATAAAACTAAACTAATCAATGAGTTATTTATCAACCTTTACAACTGCAATATCCACAAGATTCTGACAGCACAGAATCGTTAAATAATCTACTTGGCAATTTTTGAAGGGCACCAAAGATCTCTTCAGGTGAGATTAACATGATGCTAGAGCTACTAATAAAACATCAGCAACACAAACAATATAAGCCAGTATTACTATTGTCTACCTACAAAAATGTTTATTTTGGGTGCACACTTACTAGAATGTAATTTTGGCATGAAAGTGACATGGAGATGTCAACAGAAAGCTCAGAAAAACTGTAAAAGTTGTACTTCCCCTCTGGGTTAGAGGCCACAGAACTCATGTCCCTTTCTGCACTCTTCCACACTAATTTATCTACCAAGATAAAATAGCTGGAATGACATACTAACAGAAGGAAATCCACAACTTAAATTTCTAGTTGCAATTCACCACTGTGCAGAAAAACATAAAAACAAAAAGGCTGTTTTTACCACCATTATCTACCTGGCTTCATCAGGATGCGTGACTCTCACAGAGTCATTTGGAATGTATATCATATTTGTATCTTCTATCTTGTATATTGCATGACCTCCAATATCTGCCATTTTTCTTCTTTTTGTTATTAACACAATGTAGTAGCCTTCTAAAAACCTAACAAAACCTGTTGAAACAGCATTAACACAATATGAGCTGGATGTTTGCATTGATTTGTTCAAGTATATTTAGAAAAACCTATGAAGAAACAGTTCTGATACTAATTGTTTGGTTTTAGTGTTATATGTATGTGTACATATATACATACAAAAATATACGCATACTTACAATGCACGCACAGTCACTGTTTCTCAATGAAGTACACAGATTTTACTTGTTTCTCTTCCACTGTTCATATTTTTGATATTAAGAGAGTTAAGACATTGAAAATTCAGATTAAGTTGCTGTCTACTTAAGATACTTGTATTTGTTTTTCACAGAGCACTCTCATTGCGGTATACCCTAAATATATCAGGTTAATTTGCTACAGCAAGAATGAATCCAAATATTTCATTTTCTTTTCAGGTTTATGTATTGTTTACTGAGAAGGGGTACAGAACAGCAAAAGGAGCTGAAGGTACTGTCACTCTCCTTAAGAGCAGGAAATTGAAATCAGTATCTACAGCAGCATGTCCCCAAAAGTCGCCATTTAGAGCATATGATGACTCTAACCATACCACTGCTTGACCCTGCTGAAGTCCGTAGCACTGAGGTACTCTGGAACACGTATTAATTTCTAATGTAGTATAGGCAATGATACAGCAGTACTATTTTAATAGCTAATAAATTGCATTAATTAGTGCTTGGAGGTAGCTGTTTTGACAGACTGCTACTGGCAAAGAGCCTGAAACCCAGTCACTAGTGCAGCGTCAATAAATATATTAATTGGGAGGGAAAAAAACTGCACAATTCTCATAATTCACATTATAACTTGTCTTTACACTCAGTTCTTTTTGCTTTGCACTATAAATTAAAGAAGAGGGATGAGAAAGCACTCATTTTCCTCCCTGTCACTGCTGGAGACTGTGATGTGATTGAATGAACTGCAATCTTTTCTTCTCCCTTATTAGCCACCCATTGGAAAAACACTCTCACCTGCACAAGGACAGGACACCCTACTGACAATAAGAAACAAAGTCTTATATTTGAAGCTGCCAGACTATCGAATTTCAATCATTAAACAGCAACCAAAATTCTTTCTGAATCCTCCAAGTACTGAAATTGCTGACCTGAACAGCCTCTATCCTTTGAATTCCACAAACTATTATGCCAAAATCTGATAAGGAATCCAGTCTGCCTGTGGCCTGGTTCTCTCCACTCAAAAAGCTATTTCTGCTTCCAAAGACTATTAGGTTAACTAGAACTCTTAAACTATCAGCACTCTCATTTGGAGGACACTGAATGCACTGCCGCTGGTTAATGAAATCAGAGAACAGAAAGCTCTCTTCTCCAACTCCACAAAAAGATATCCCTGTCCTCTTCACCTGGGCCAGAAACACAAGTACAAGTACAATGACCTGCTGCATACCCTCAAATGAAACAGATATGATTGGATAGCATTAAGATAGAAGACACCCAAAGATTGCATCCTAAAAGTGCCAGAAAAATTGAAGATCACTAAGACATCATGTTACTTATTAAAAAACCTTGTAGAAATAGTTCACCACATCTGATAACCAATACATTTGACCAGCTACAGAACGGAAGCTCCCCTGTTACCAAGGGGATGTATGTATGTTAAACAAACATACAGCTGGAATGCAAAATTTTCATTCAACACAACCACTTCCCAACTGAATGTATTAACACATATTTAGACAGTAAGCACTGACGATCTGTGCAGAAAAAGCCAAAGCTGCAAGACAGTTAGAAGCTTTGTTAGATCTGCCCATAATACTACTACTCTTAAGTTAACAAGGAAGCTAAACCTCACCCAAGTAACTTCTGAAAAGCTTGGTAAGTTTCAGAATGTTGCATGGGCCAAAAAAAATACAAGAAATGTCACCACTTCAGATTAGAATACTATTTTCTTATGTTTTGGGTTTTACACAAAATTCAGGAGCATCTTCTAAATTAACAGCATTCTCCACCTCCTCTGCAGCTTTAGATGGTCATGTGTATAGTGATTGAAATAATGTGTCAAGTACTCTTAGGGTCTGTCAGAGCATGCATTAACACTCTGCAGACATCGCCCATCAACATATTAACCTCAGCATCTGAAAATAGGCAGGAAAGTAGTGACTTTCACATTAAGTTGGAAACTATTAAATCCTTTTAGCAGTTCCTTTGGATTATGTAGTTTATGACCACTAAAAACTTTAGTTGACATGCTAGTCAGTTATATTGTTCAAACATGACAAAGAAATATTTAAGTATGTCACTGCAAAAAGTTTACTAAAAAGAATAGTGTATGCTAAAGTAAAACCTAATGCCGACTTTTGTTTTCTTTTTAAAAAAGCATTCTGTAAGCTCTGGAATTCAAGAGCCCATGTTCCACCTGATCTGTACTTTACAATCAATTGTGTTTGCCAAGAGTCTCAACCTCAGCCCAAGCTTCTAGAGTTTAGCTATTTTGTAGATCAGTTACAGCACAACTCTCCCCCTTACACTGGCTATCCTCTTTTTACAAAATACTTAGAAGCTCCCATGTCACTGAGAATGACACTTCTCAATCAGTTTTCAGTTTGACACACACAAGCAAAGGGAAACAAAAAAGAAATGCAGTCATACTGAGTAAGGCTCACCTCATTAAGAAACTAAAGAAATATAAAACCAAACAAGACACTTACCTACTACACCAAAAGCAGACACAGCTCGGGACAACCCAGAAGAGCCCTTCTGTCCAATCTTTGTTCTGTTTCCCAGGTCTAAACGGCCAAGAAGTTCCCTCACTTCTTGTTGCGTATACACATGCTTTAACATTAAAAGTTACCTAAGTTATACTTTGGTAGTTAAATGTTAATTCATATGAGAAATAACAGAATTTTCTTAAGGCACAATAAACCAAATACCTGTTCTTCACCTTCTGTCTCCTGTTACAGTCTTACAGGCAAGTACAAGGTGGTTTTTATGGGCAAAATTCACCATTCACTACAATGGTAATGGTTACATGTAAATTCAAACATTTCTAAATCTTAAATGTTAAAATTTTAAATAATCAACTTCCTTAAAAGGTATCAAGCCTAAATATACGTTAAAACTCTTGCTGTTGCTATTTATTTGGCTTCAGATACATCATAAAGGCTGAAACTTTGGCTAGATAGTAATTAAATGTATTTTGCACTTAGAACAGCATAGCTGAATTGAAGAAAAGCATATACATAAGAAACTGAAAAACTAGGGAAAATTTCATAAAGTGAATGTGTTATTTGCAGGTCTTGTTATATGACTTCATGCAACATACTGTTGTTGAAACAGACTAAATATGTAATATTTAAATTCAGTTCAATATAGACAGTCATAATACTTGGAATAATAATCAACAGAGTATGTGGAGTAACTGAAAAAGAACTTTAAATAGAGGCACTCACCCTATCATCAATTATAACCAATTCCTTTGGTTCAGTGCGATCTATTTTCAAAACACGGTATTTGGTTTCTGCAGGGTTGCTTCCAACAAGATAGTATCGCTACATTTTAAAAAAACCTCAGGTTATTTTCCAAGATAAAGCAACCAAAGCCCACTGTAACATAAGACATCAACAATGTCATTTATATAGTTTCTACATTAGATCTACTTCAACTAACTTCAAATACGTAATTTTTCCATACAGTTAATAGTGGTTTAGACATACAGATAGTTAATAGGTAGGCACATTTGTGCACAATCAACCTTTACAATTGGAAAGACTTTGTTCTCTCCAATGAACAAGGAGGAAAAGAAAAATTAAAGATTGAAGAAAAGTGAAAAGCTTTACAGAGGAAAAAAAATCATGCAGTGTCCAAATGCACCCTGCACCAGCCATTACTGTCATCCCATTTACTTTGTAAAATTTAGCAGAAGCTTATACACAAATGCTTAGCACTTTCCACAATCCAAAACTACTGTTGCTATACTGTAGCTGACTGGTATCTTTCAAATAGCTTTCCTATTCCATACTAAACACAGTAAAATTGTAAATACTACCATAAGTTTTCTCAATGTGTTACTTGTATTTGTTGTGACAGACTTCTCACCAGTGTTTTCCCACAACATTTTAATTTAACCAGCCACGCTGGCTAAAAATACTTAAAAACAACTCCCAAACAACAAACCACAAGATACCTTCACTCCTCACTTCAAATATGAAAGATCACAGACAAACATGTTACATGTCCACTTCTTATTTAACGAAACGTACATTTAGAGGAATGGACAATAAGCACAGGTTGCAGGAGTGAGTCGCTATAAGCAGCTCTCATTTTACTAGTTAATGTAATCAGTGTGGTGCTACCACACAGCAAGATGTAACTCATTAATAACGCTTAGCCTAGTAGGAAAGAATGGCAAGTTCATGCAGATCTATGCAGCCAATACTTTAAAAGTCACATGGATTTAAGATGTGGGAGAGAAAATCAATAACAACGTTCATATAAACTTCAGAATGCAACAGTTTATACCAATCAGATGCTAAAGAACAATTTTTTCTTCTTAAGTATTTTGGCAGTAATAAGAACTTAAGCCCTCTTCAGTTTCCTTCAAATCACAAAAGCATCTAGATAGTAAGTAGGCTCTACAAGAGAAAATAAAACACCACCAAAGCATCAAGGCAGACACTTGCTTAGATCATGTCATCATACCACCTCTTCCTTCATGCAGAAGGAGAATAGGTAGAGGGAAACATATATTTGCAATACACAATCATTTGCTGCTTCTCGATGTGCAGAAAATTTTTAATTAAACCATTTTAAGTAGTCCATGGTAGTCCATGCAATGCAGCTCAGTGATCATTTCCCACGTTACAAAGTGAAATATGTGGTTACTGAAAAAATGAACAAACTGCATTTCAATTTGGAACCTGGCACGTGACACACAGGAAAGGCAGGATGCTGAATTGCACATGCCATTACAAAGGAAGTTCAGCTGCATACTTGTCCATTTCCATTTTAACAGATCAATAAAACACAAGGAAGCACTGTGAGAAAGGCACCAGTTAAACCAGCTGCTATAGTAAACTACACAGCTCCAGTGCCAGATTTAAGAGTAATGGGTTCCATTTTGGACACCTCAACACAAGAAAGATATTGAGGTGATGGAATGGGTCCAAAGAAGGGTCTGAAGTACAAACCTTGTGAGGAGCGGCTGAGGGAGCTGGGGGCTTCAGTCTGAAGAAAAGGAGGGTGAGGGGAGACCTTATTGTGGTCCTCAACTACACGAAAGGAGGTTGTAGAGAGGTAGGGACTGGTCTCTTCTCACAGGTAACAAGTGAAACGACAAGAGAAAATGGCCTCACGTTACACCAGGGGAAATTTAAGTTAGACATTAGGAAAAGAAACTTCTTCATTGAAAGCGTCATCAGGCCTTGGAACAAGCTGCCCAGGGAAGGGTTCAACTGTCATCACTGGCTATGCTTAAGAGTTGTGTATACATAGAGCTTAAGTACAGGGTTTAGTAGTAGGCTAGGTAGAGTTAATGTTGGACTTGATCTTGAAGTTGTTTTCCAACCTTAATAATTTTATCTTTGTTTAGCCAGTAGGAATCTAACCCACTGCACATTAGAGTATATTCCTGTGGAAGTAATAAAGAAGGAAACATTTAGCAAAAACCTCTGAATTTGGACTACTCCTTAAGACTATGAATCCAAAATTAGACTTCTACTTGGAGAATTTTTAGGACTGTTTAACAATAAACAACCCCAGAATTACCTGAAAATGACATGACATGTCAGCTCATATTCAACCTTTGAGATATGAAATTACAACAAAGATTATATGAGAACTAACAAAGCAAAAATGAAACAAAAGATGTTTCACCTTCTCCTAATTTACACATCTAACAAATAAATAAATCTCTCTTACTGGATGATATGGAGCACAAACGAAACAGTACCAGTGACACACATACCACCATGATTAAATTTGCCATCACACAACTAGCAGGAAAGAAAGGAAAATACCAGATCAACACAATGCTGAGCATGTATCATCAGCTAATTTTTAAGCTTGTAACATACTTGTAAAATTAATCAAAGCTAAAATGCGCTGTACTGTTTACAGCTATTTTGATTAACTAAAATCATTACAGTAAAATAAATGAGAATCCACAGGTACACTACAGAAACCTTACTGAGAGTTTCTACCTTATTCTCTCAACATACTTATTACTAAGTTGAACTGAATCAATTGTGAAATGCCTCAAACAACTCCAAAGTCTTCAACCACTACCTGAGCTGAAACTTGTGTCTACAGGTTTAATCCACTCTCGGCCTTTGCTGAAACTTGTTACCAAGCACACCTCAACAACCATGGCAGTGCACCATGTGGCCATGAGATCTGGATAGACAGAGAACTGGATGACTGACATTCATTGCATAATTACCACAAAGCAACTACAATATAGGAATAACCATTACCTGCTGCCACTTGGCACTGAGTTATAGCAAAAGCATTCTAATTGAAAGGGCTTGTATTCTCTTATCAATGTTTTGATTTAGCCAAACTAATAAAAGTAGCTTCTTCTAAAGGGAGTCTAAACAAAATAGAAAAATTTCCTGGTACAAATTGTTTCGCATAATGGCAGAATAACAGTTCTGAAATCATTCTGCCCACAATTATTTAAGAAGATTACTACTTAGAAACTCTGATCTAAAACTATGATTTGCTTCTTTGTATAGATTAATTATTACTAAGAAATCTGATTTCATTCATCAGTTAAAAAGCAAAACACACAGTTTTATCAGCAGGAAAAAAAATACACTAAAAGCAACTTGAAAAATATGGCAATGCATGAATAAGGCAAATTTTAAACCTGTAAACAGCACAAAAAAACCCAAGGCCTTATCCAAAATGCTTACAAAAGATACATGCTGAGCCCATGCATATGTCTAAAAATATAAAGCCCTAAGGGAGTGTGCTGAGTTGACCTTGGCCAGCTGTCAGACCCCATCCAGCTGCTCTCTCACTCCTCCTCTGCAGGACAGGTAGAGAAAATAAGACAGAAAGGTGATGGGTTAAGGTAAGGTGATTGTCTAGTATTAGCTGTCACAGGCAAGACAGACTTGCCTTTGGGAAAATTACTGTAATTATTGACAAGTAAAATAGGTTCTGATAGCAAGAAACAAAGATAAATAAGAACATGTTTTTTCCCCTGCTCTCCCTTCTTCCCAAGCAGAGCTTCATTCCCAACTCTGCTGGTCCGTCAGTTTCATGCTTTTCCCTGTTCCTTTAGGAAATATCCCCCTTTCTCCATCATCATCCTACCCAGGGGCTGTGGTGGGACTCTGCTCTGGTGCTTGGAACACCTCCTCCTTCACTGACCTTAGCCTCTGTAGGAACATTAATCTCATAGAAGATTTTTCCTTACTCCTCTCTCTCACAGCTGCCACATAGTGGTTTTTTATTTTTTCCCAAAGTCATGGTCATGGGGGGTGGTGCCATCTTGGCCATTGGGTTCAGCTGTGCCCTGTGATCGGTTGGCTGGAGACAGCTTGAACCACCTTTGCTCAGCTCCTCTTCACAGAGGATGGACATCTGCACCCAAGCCAGGAAGGATTTTGCATGTTAGCCACACTTTGTTTCCAACTAAAGAACCACAATGGGTTACATAGAATCATAGACTCATAAAAGATTGGAAGGGACCTCCAAAGATCACCTAGTCCAATCCTCCTGCAACACATAATCACAAACCTTAAAGTGAACACTGCCTTTGGATCATCCCACACTATCCCTCTGCACAAGTTTATGTGTAACCGGGCAGTGCTATAGTAGCTGTCACCTGCTATCACACCTCCACTCTCCTTCACAACTGGCATAAAGTCATGCAAGGAAAAGCCTCTTCCTCAGTTTTTTTCTGGTAGTTTTAACATGCACTGAGCTTGACTGTAGATCAGAAACCTTCAAGGCACAAGCGAGATTACTGAATAGGATTTAAAAAATGTGTAAGTTCAGCCTTTTATTTCTCTGCTACACCGAAGGGAAAAAATAATTACACCTAGAGGCAAGGTACAGCAAAATCTATTATGGTCTTTTTTCTAGAGAACCTACAGCAAACTGAGGACTATATTTAATAGCTCATAGAAAATGGCAAAATGACATAAAGAAAGGAAGAGTCAATAAGGGGCAGAGAGGCACCTGAAAACAGCAAAAATTCCGTGAGCATGACGTTTGCTTCCAGTAATCTGTTGAAACTGCTGAGATGAAGGTCTTACAAGATGGGCAACTTCAACACATCCTGCCAAGCACCCCTCAAGGTATGCCAGAATGCACTGTACAGCCACGGCACTTGGTAATTCCTTTGCAGTCTCACATGACTTAATTCTTGCTGCACTACTGTTTGCACCAAAGTGCAGAACTAATCAGACCTGACTTGCATTTTTGACCAAAAACATTACCGAGAATGCTGAAGTATATTGGTCCTAATACCACTGAAAAAAATCTGTCTGTGATTCTGAGTCCTTTTTCACTCTACACGAACTTCTTTACTAACCTTCATCCTTCCATTAGCAAAGCCAGAAACTTTCCTTGTGGCGCTGAACCTTCATAAAGGGGTTGGTTTTAATACATAGGGCCATCCTAATTTTCAGATGAAGATATGTAAAACAACCAGGTTAATCTGACAGCATCTTTGGAAGTCTAGACTACACTTTGTGTTTTTTCAACTACTCTCCTACAGAAAACTATACACAAGACCTCAAAATGGATTCAATATCCCATATGTCACGCTCCAGTTACACCACAATCTGTGACTTGTACAACTTGAAAATATTTACAGTTATTCCACAGTTCAGTGTGCCTACACGTTCAAATGAACATGTTAATTATAGATTATTTTGCTTGTACCCCACCACGGATTGTTCCCTTTTTCATACTCTCATTCTTGTTACTCATTTTATCTTCACTCCTTTGTTCAGTACATTCATGCCATAAAATAAATTCTTAAACAAGGAAAAGTATGCATTTAGTTGTACAGACATAACAAACTTCTTAGCTTTTTTGTGAAATCATCCTCTATGTAAAAGTTTCTCCGATTTTACCACAATCTAGCATTATTGTCTCTGTTAATATAGAAACACTGCAAATATTTTTAGAATAAATGCAAAGTTTTTAACAACAAGCCACACAGTTTTCTCCAGGGAAAAGGACAGAAAAATCTACAGGTAATTATGCTAGTCGCACTGCTTAATAAGCTTGTGCAAGTTATCTGTATATTGTGGAGATTAAGCCTGTAGCAAAACCTGATTAGAATAAAATAATATTAATTAAGCCTTACAGTATCCTGCAAGTTAGGCAAGTGATTTTCCTTTACAGAGATGGCACAAATTGACTTGTTCAATGTCACGCTGCCTTGAGGTAATGATAATTTCTGGAGAACTAACCTATAGCTTTCAGGTGGGCTTCACTTAAGGGACACAGAAAAGTTCCATCTCCTGGAGATTAAAATATATTTTGTTTCCTATTAGTCACATTGTTGAAGTATCTTTACTGCCCTCTGGTGTGTATTTCAGCAGAAAATACACACATGAAACGAGAGATAATTGGCATTGATCTCAATACAATCGCATCGGTTCATCTTTCTGACTACTTCTAAACAAGCCTTCAACTTCCCAGGCCAAACAGGAGATACAATTCACATCTCCATGGTATTTATTGACTCAAAGCATCAGTTTAAAAGGTAGCACTCAGCAACTACTCCAAATATAAACATTAATAGAAAATACAAAATTTTGTTCTCTATTGCTTCAATTTACACTGTGAATTCAGTTCTCATCACCTTTGCACAATTTTCTTGTTTGATTCTGACAGCATTACCATAGGCTCTTGTGTTTGACTTAAATAATGCTGCTGTATGCTTTAAAAAAAAAACAACTAGCAGAACCAGTACTCCCTAAACTACTTCTCCCACTTTCTCATCCATGTCACCTCTTCCTGCTTTAACACAGAGGGAGCAGTACGGTCAGTGTAAACTCCACTGTTTCAGGAAAAAAAGTAACATTCTGGAAAGCAAACGCATCCTTTTTCATTTACTTTAACCAGTAATCCTGCATGCTACAATCTTCCTTCTCTGATTAATGGGGCAATACCACAAAAGCAAACAACCAAAGCTGGAAGCCAGATTCTTCTTAATACAAAGACTGTTCACACAGGCCTTTCCATTCAGCCTACATGTGCCATTTTGTTGTTTTCAGGAGGCTACGCTAACCGCAGTGTCTATTACTATTACAGGTGACAACTGAACTTGGAACAAAATGTAAATGTGGTATTCTAGACTTAGAATCATATAATCATTTAGGCTAGAAACGATCTTCAAGATCACCATTAAACCCAGTAATCCCCAGTCACCACTAAACCACACAGCACATCTGCACATCTTTCAAACACCCCCAGGGATGGTGACTCAATCACTGCCACAGGCAGCCTGTTCCAGGGCTTGACACCCCTCGCAGTGAATACATTTCCTAATCATAGAATCACTACGGATTGGAAGGGACCTCGAAAGATCATCTAGTCCAATCCGCCTGCAACAGCAGGATCACCTAAACCAAGTCACACAGGAACTCATCCCTGAACTTCCCTTGGTGCAGTTGAGGCCACAGTGTAGTCCTATCACTCGTAACTTGGAAGAAGAACCCAACACCCAATTTTCTACAATCTCAAATAACGGTAGAGAGGGATAGCACCTCCCATCAGCCTCATTTTATCGAGGCCAAACATCCTCCACTCCGTCAGCTGCTCCTCATACAACTTGTTATACAGAACCTTCGGCTTCACTGCCCTTCTCTGGATATGCTTCAGCACCTCATTATCCTTGCTGTAACAACAACCGGCTCACAAAACCAGAATGTAAACAGGTTTTTTGTTACCGGTACGTTTTGCACGTGCGACCAAAGACATCCAAGAAAGCCCAACACAAGAAGAGGCAGGTACGGAGCAGCTTCTGATAAGCGCTGTGGGCCAGCCCCGGGACAGTCGCTACTTACAGCCCTGGTCTCGTACAGCACCAGCTTCTGCACTGAGCTGATCGTGGGGGCGGCGGCGGCTGCCGTGGGCATGGCGGCCGTGCAGGACCCGGACCTGGGCCTGGGCCTGGGCCTGGCCCCAGTCGCAGGGCACGAAGGGGTCGGGAAGGACAGCGACACTAGGGAAAGAGCCGCGCTACTGCCAGGAGCGGAGACGAGCGGGGCCAGAAGCCGCTCTCGCTCCCGCACCAGTAATGCACGCAGCCGGCACGGAACAGGACAACCAGGAAGCGCCGTGGCACGGCCCCGCGCTGCGCAGACGCGACGGCGGGAGCGCGGGGCGGGGTCTCAGTCTTCAGGGGGCGGGGCCATCGAGAAAGGGGCTGGAGAACGCGGGGAGGCTCTCCGGGTTCCCCGGTTACGGCCGTACACACAGCGACGAGGGGCGAGGCCAGAGGAGAGGCGGATCTCCGCGGTTGCCCCGGCTACACCGTACACACGCCGGTGGTCGCGGTCGTTGACTCTCACGCTGCCTTCCGCCTGACCCCCGCCCTAAGCCCAGCGTAAGTGACACCTCCAGCTACCCCGCGCCGCCCGTCTCTGAGGGGAGGTGAGGGGGACCGAGGCTCCGTCAGGATTTTCGTCGTGGCTGAGGGAAGTCTGGGTTGGTTTTTTTGGCTTATCTGGGGCGGAGTCTGTAATTAGGGAATTGCCCCTTAATGGTAAAGCTTTGAGAAGGAGCTGCTGGAAACGTCTGGTGGTGGTAAGGCAGCGAGGCTACAGGAGAGAAATTGGGGGTTTCTCTCTGTATGGTATCGTCTGTTTTATAAAATATTACAATACTGTCCCTTTGGTCTGAAGGTCCAGAAGGTCTTATTCGGAAAGCCTCGGTGTGCTCCCATTTGATGGTTTTTCCATTTTCTCTGAAGAAAAGGAGGCTTGAGGGGAGACTTCATTGCTCTTTACAACTACCTGAAAGAAGGGTGTAGAGAGGTGGGGGTCAGTCTCCTCTCCCAAGTCACTAGTGATAGAACAAGGGAAGGTTTAGATTGGACATGAGGAAAAATTTCTTCTCTGACACAGTGGACAGGGATTGGAACAGGCTGCCCAGGGAGGGGGCAGAGTCACCATGCCTGGAGGTGATAATAAAAAAAACCGAGTAGATATGGCACTAGGAAACATGGTTTAATGGGCATGGTGGGCTTGGGCTGATGATTGGATTTGATGGTCTTTGAGGTCTCTTCCAACCTTAATGATTCTATGATTATATGTTTCAAAACAAACATTTTCAAATTTTCACATTAAGGTCGAATTTTTCAGTTTAAAATCACTGGGGTGGGCAGGGAGGTGAAACTTTTGGCCCCTAAGGAAAGCAGGGTGTTGTTTTGCTTCCTTCAAACACGCTTGCTCAGACTCCTCCTGATTTTGGAGTCCATCTGTCCCAAATTTTGTTCCAGCTTACTGTAATTAGGAATTTCTGTTTTACTTTGTTCCATGGCACCGGATGTATAATCTCTTGTCCTTAGAAGCTGGTACTTATGAGTGGGTAAGTTTCTACTTATAGCTAGAGTCACTGTAATCAGTGATAGAACAAATGGAAATGGCCTCAAGCTGCACCAGAGGAGGTTTAGGCTGGACATTAGGAAAAAGTTTTTCACTGAAAGAGTGTTCAGCCCTTGGAACAGGCTGCCCATAGAGAGGGTTGAGTCACCATCCTTTGAGGTGTTTAAAGGTCAGTTAGATGTGGTGCTTAGACATCTGGTCTAGTTGTGAAATTGGTAGAGTAGGGTTAATGGTTGGACTGGATGATCTCAGGCTTTTCCAGCCTGAACAATTCTATGATTCTATGACAATTTCTGTCACAAAGCCATTTGCCTTGTATTATTTGGTTTCATTTTTATGTATGTTGTTTTATCCATTTGTAAGCTACTATATTTTATAACAAGGGCTTTTTTCTCCTGCTCTTAGATGGTCTCACAAGAGGGAAAACGAGCTCAGCCCTTTGCAGACATCTTCAATGAAGATGAGGCTGAAAAATCTTTTCTGTTGTCCAAGCCCACTTGTTTAATTATCCTCGGAAAGCCCGTAAGATGTCTGACAAGTTTTTTTTTTCTAAAATTCTAACAATTTTACTTTTCCTTTCAAAACATTAGTTTAGTGACACTGTTAAAAAAATCATAGACCCTACTTTTTTATCTTTTCTACTTTGCAAATCCTGCAGAATGTGGTAATAATTCTATTGAGGTATATTTTTGGCCTGAGTGACCAGTCAATGACAACTAAAACTGTACTTAAAAGTCACATGTTGCTTAGAAAGTTTCTTCTCTTTTGACATTGGCAACTGGATTATTCTTATGTTATTTCAATATTCTAATATCTAAAAAGCTTAACAGATTAAAGACATAAATAGACATAAAACTGTCAGTTTAATATATTGACTTACAGACATGCAATGACATGCTTAACATTTTAACTTTAATATTAAAAATTGGTTGTAATTATATGCCATGTATATGGGAATTCCTAAAGGTGTGTCCTGATAAGGAGATTTTTACTGTGACTATATATAATTCAAGGTATTCTCAAGTAATTTGTGACCTCCTTTACTTAGGAAAATATGATGTTTTGTAGTCCTACACTTCTCAGACCTCTTTCTCCCAAATGCAGGAGAGTTTACTGGTAGTTTTACATTACAGCCTTGGTAAGCTGAAGGGCATTGTTCTTTAGATGTAAGTTTGCCTTATGTCTACACTGAATCTGCAGATGCACTGAAACACACCACTGGTGCCCTGAAAGCTGCTACTCTCTTGAACATTGCCCATGAAATGTGCCTGCAGAGCGCATCACTTTCCAGCGTGAACAAGATCCTCCAGTAGCTTGCCCTCTGCATTTGTGTGTAATTCCATTAAGAACCACAACAGAGCCTGAAATAATCGTGGGGATATCTGCTATGCACTGCTTAGCAGGCAGAGAGATGAATGCTCTGCACCTGGAGCTGGCAGTCAACCCAAAATTCAATGCCAGCTGACTCACCACATAAAGCCCCATTCCCTCTCTGCAACACATCATATAGTCATGTAGAACCACCCTATGCGATGCTGTCTGTCAGCACATACTCACATGGTAGTGACAGATTATATCATGGAAAATGGCCATAGTTCTACATTTCCTTTCTTTGAAGACTTTCAGCAAGTGGGAAGGCTCCCAGTCCCTGGCATAGCACTCCTGTTGCTGGATAATGCCTGACTGCAAACCTTTACATCAGAGAATGTGTTCCACAGGTGGACAGGATGCAAAGATAACCGTGAGACTGTGCCTTATGGTCACCATGAGACTTGAAAGTGTGCATTGAGCTCAGTAGAAAACTGCAATAGACTGGCTTGCCTAGTCGTGAATAACAATGAATTTCTAAACCTACGGGAAAAATGAAATTTTACATCTTTATAGACTACACCAGTATTTTATGCAAAAAGCATGTAATAAATATATATTCTCATCTGAAGCCATTGCCTTGATACTTGATGCTTGATACTAATACAAAGTTTAATAAAGGATTGAAACTCAATTTTTATTATGATGTATTTAATTTATATGGCTCATATGTGGAACATCTGTCTTATTTAAATTAATATCTGTCTTATTTCAAGTTAAAAACAGTGCCATTAAAGCAACTGGGTCAAACAGACTGCCAACAAAGACTTTTATTGCATGCCCTTGGAAAAAGGGGCATAATCCTAAGGGTCAAAAATGGTGACTTTGGCAAAATCTCAGTCAGATAGTTGCACTCTTAGAGGCCTCATTACTCTTAACTATGTTGGTTCTTCAGGATTTGTGAAAGTGATTGATAAAATCAACATTTTGTCAGCATCTAAACCACATTTGTGGACTAACAAGGGTAATTTCTACATATTCGTTGTTATAGTAAAAAAATATTGTCCCAATGTATCTTACTCAGAAATGGCTGAACAGGTTTGCATCATAATTTTCTTTGAGTCTGAAGATAATACATTTCAATCCTAAATAGTTTCCTATAGGAATTTATGGGCGAATCATAGCTGAATTTTAGATAGAATTACTTAACAATGAAATGGGTATAATTACTTCAGAGAGAATTAACTGCAAGGGGCACTAACAGTGTATTAGCAATGCTAAGCAGTATAAAATAGAGGATGGTATTAAGAAGAGCTTGTGTTTGCCCAGTGCATAACTCAGAGGCCATTCTCCTGATGGTAGATTGTAATTGTTTATTTGCATTGTATAATACATTGGAGCTTTTTTTTTTTGCTTTTGCATGTTTAAGGGTTCTGGAAAGAAAACACTAGCTAGAAAGCTAGCAGAAATATGGAAATGCATTTTCATAGAAGGTAAATATATACTACATCTAAAACTTTGCATTGGCTTTGTAATATCTTCTGGTTTAGAATATGATCTCTCTTCCTCATACTTCAAATTGTGTGTTTGTGATTGCATTGAAGTCTACTGATAAGAACCAAGTAACCGTTTTGGCAGAAATGTGGTTTCTGAGAACAGGGCCTTTTAACTGGAGAGGCTTTTTTTCATAAAGGAATATATGTAGCACATAATAGTAAAATATTATTCCGAGTCCTCTAAGGTGGTTTGTGTTACCCTTCTTGTTCACATGGGGGCCACACATTCAACTGCAGAGCACACCAAAGTTTTTCTATACGAACCATGAAAAAATAGGAGGTTCTTCCTTTCTGTTTGTGCTGTGCCTATTACAAGGAGGGGATGTACTCGAGAGAACAAAACTGTCGCTTTGGTATTGTATAAAAAATTGAAGGAATGGGAGCTGGCACATTCACATTTCTAAAAGAAAATATACGCTGGCTTATTTCAGAATTACCAGAATACAAAATATAATCTTATTTTCTCATACCCAGGTTCATACCCAGGTACCAGTATAGGCTGGGGCCTGACCTGTTGGAGAGTAGTTTAGGAGAAAGGGACCTGGGAGTCCTGGTGGACAGCAGGATGACCGTGAGCCAGCAGTGTGCTCTTGTGGCCAAGAGGGCCAACAGCATCCTGGGGTGGATCAGAAAGGGAGATCAAGGCAGATCAAGAGAGGTTTTTCTTCCCCTCTACTCTGCCCTGGTGAGACCACATCTGGAGTATTGTGTCCAGTTGTAGGCCCCTCAGTTCAAGAGGGATGTGGAGTTGGTGGAGGGAGTCCAGCATAGGGCAACAAAGATGATGAGGGAGGTGGAGCACCTCCCTGATGAGGAGAGACTGAGGGAGCTGGGTCTCTTTAGCTTGGAGAAGTGGAGACTGAGGGCTGACCTCATTAATGTCTATAAATATGTGAAGGGTGGGTGTCATGAGGATGGAGCCGGGCTCTTCTCAATGTTTTCTAGTGATAGGACGAAGGGCAATAGGTGTAAGCTGGAACATGGGAGGTTCCACAACAATATGAGAAGGAACTTCTTCCCAGTGAGGGTGACAGAGCACTGAAACAGGCTGTCCAGGGGTGTTGTGGAGTCTCCTTCACTGGAGATGTTTAAAACCTGCCTGGATGTGTTCCTGCGTGACTTGGTTTAGGTGATCCTGCTGTGTCAGGGGGATTGGACTAGATGATCTTTCGAGGTCCCTTCCATTCCCTAATGATTCTGTGATTTGTGACAATCTCTGACAATTTCAGGATCATTCTCCTATGATGGCTCTTTCCACAGAGACAGAGAACAGTTCTTTGAGTTTGGTGGGTGTCAAATTTAGTATTTATTTAGTTTCACATAATTAGAGTGTATAAGGGGTAGATTTTTAAGCAGTTTTAAAAAGCAGATGGTTTTGTATGTCTAATTCTTTTTCTTGCTTTGGAAAGTGAGCTGAAATTCTTAGGTATCAATTACACAAAGGTAATGCTAATAGGATGTAAATCAGTAGTTAAAATTAATTATAGGGAGAAACATCTACCCAGACATTGTCAGAAAGCACCAATTACTGGATGGACAAAATAGAATAGCAGACCTAAACATAAAGTCTCTGTGGCAGGGGGATTGGACTAGATTGTCTTTCAAGGCCCCTTCCAATCCCTAATGATTCTATAATTCTATGATTCAAAAGTAGTGTGGTTACTTGAAGCACACATATGTACTTCTGGTGGGTGTGGGTGTATCTGCAGGTAGATGTCTGTATGCAAAACGCTGTTATTAATTATTCTGATTTTATTGTATCTGATTTGCTTCCTCAGCTTTGGAAGTAATTCAAACAAATATTAATGAAGAAACACAGTATGGGCTTAAGGTAAAGGTCTAATGTTATAGTAAATTTTGTCATGTTCTGAAAAAATGCAGTTTATTTAAGACTGTGTTTTTCGTTTCACCTTAGTGTCAAGAATTACTTTTTAAAGGTCAAAGCATTTCTGAAGAATTGGTTACAGAAATGATTCTGAAAAAAATTGAGTCACCAGAAGTTGCTCATTTTGGTAAGTATACCTGTAGCCTAAGCTTAGAATGAACAAGCTGTAGTTTTGACATGCTTCACACCTATTACTGCTCAAATAAAATTTATTTTGTGTTAATGGTTTCCCTCAAGAGTCTGTGATGCACCTCACTGGGTCACATCAACTTCTTTATGTTCAGGACCTTCTGGTGATCATAAACCTGATCTTCACTTGCAATCCATATGTCAGAACAGATGAAGAAACATCTGTGCTGAGTTCCCCTCTTTGAGTCATCCTGATGCTGGATGCCTAAGATGTATGTATCACAGAGGACCACAGAGATCCTAGAGATCACAGATATCACTATAAGATTGATAAAAGTTTGTTTCTTGTACCCAAGCCATTTTCTGTATTATAGATGGCACAAAGTAGGAAGGAATAGAATAATCTATGTCCTCTCAATTTTTTTCATATCAACTTGAACTTCTAGTAATATTTTGTTTAGTAACTATTTTCTTACTATAATCCTTGGAAAGTTTATGTACGCTTTCAGCAGGAACTAATCAGTCAATTTAGTCTTAATTAGTCATTCAAAATTTTAGAAACTTCTCCCTTAGCACGTGTGGGTGTATCCCATCTGGGCTCATGCATCCTTACATTCTCTCACCAGAGCCTTATAATCATCCCAAGTGCCCACCCCTCCTTCCATGACCACCTTCTTCAGTTTGCCCAGCAGCTCCCTGTTTAACCACGCAGGTCTTCTGGCTCCCTTCCTTGACTTCTTTCCTGTTGGAATGCTCAATGGATGCTTACCAAGTGAGGTGACTCGGTGTCTACATTGCAGGCATAGTGCTTCCTGTCCAGAGGATTTAACATCCACAAACATTGTGTATCCCAGAATTGTTCAGACTCCCTTTATTGTCTGTAGAAGTGAAGACTTTTGAAGTTTTTATGAAAAATCTGGACTCCTAGTTTAAATTATTTGTGGCTACTTTTTGCAATGCCTTTTTACAAAGTTGTTCAGCAGCAAAAACGGTTGCTAAAAGTTTGTTAGTTTTTAGTCAACGCAACTAGGCATGAGAAGCGGGTTGTCTTAGCATGATCTTTAATGTCTACATATTACATTTCGTAACTGACGTAATCTTTGGGAATCCTATTTTATCTGAAGTAGACATCGGTGCACCATTTTCTTAGTGATTTTTTTTTTTTAGCAGTGATACTTGATTTTAAATTGTGCCACTGAATAGATGTATTGTTTAAATGAGATAACAAGTCCTATATTTGACATCACTTGCTTTATGAAAGATATATTTAATCAAATGTACTTTGCAGGTTATGTTCTCTGTGGATTTCCTTCCCTATCAGAGGAATATATGACTGTTTCGCAGCAAATAGAGAAAATAAAGAATCTAAAATTAAAACCAGATTTTCTGATTAATATTAAGGTACTGTTTTCTTCACAAACTTGCTAGTAATGTTCCTAAGTATTAGTAGATTCAAATGTTACATAAGTCAAAAGATAGTGTTTTACCATGGACATGTGTTTATAGTCTTTATTGAGGAATAATAGATTGTTTTCTTTTATTCTGGAATGGAATTACACTAGTTTGTTCCATTATAAAGCATTGCTTATATAAAGTAAGAACATTTCCTAAAATTTCAATATCACAGTATCACAGTAATGATAAGGTTGGAAAAGACCTTAAAGATCATCCAGTCCAACCTAAATCCAAATAAACCCAGTAATCCTAACATCTAACATCTAGATCATGCCACTCAGCACCTCATCCAGCCTAACCTTGAATACTTCCAGTGACTCAACCACCTCCGTGGGCAGCCCATTCCAAAACCAGATCACTCTTTCAGTGGAAAAGTTTTTCCTAATGTTAAGTCTAAGCCTCCCCTGATGGAGCTTAAGACTATGGCCCCTTGTCTTGTCTCCAGTGGCCAGGGAGAAAAGACCAACCCCTGTCTGACTACAACCACCTTTTAGATAGTTATAGACAGCGATAAGATCACCCCTGAGCCTCCTCTTCTCCAGACTAAACAAATCCAGCTCCCGCAGCCTCTCCTCATAGGACTTGTCTTCCAGCCCCTTAGCCAATCGAGTTGCCCTTCTCTGGACTCGTTCCAGCACCTCGACATCCCTCTTAAACTGAGGGGCCCAGAACTGAACACAACACTCCAGGCGCGGTCTAACCAGTGCTGAATACAGGGGAAAGATAACCTCCCTTGACCTGCAGGCCACACCATTCTTAATGCAGGACAGGATGCCACTGGCCCTCTTGAGCACCTGGGCACACTGCTGACTCATGTTAAGTTTGCTATCCACTAACACCCCCAAGTCTCTCTCTACCTGAGAATTCTCTAAGAACTCCATTCCCAGCCTATAGTTCTGCCTGGGATTGTTATAGCCAAAATGCAGAACCTGACACTTAGACTTGTTAAAACTCATCCTATTGGAGTCTGCCCATCTCTCCAGTCTGTCCAGATCCCTCTGCAGGGCCCTCCTGCCTTCTAACAGATCAACACGAGCTCTGAGCTTGGTGTCATCTGCAAATTTGCTCATGATGGACTCCATCCCATCTTCAATATCATCAGTGAAGATGTTGAACAGGACTGGACCCAACACCGACCCTTGGGGGACACCACTAGTAACTGGTTGCCAACTGGATGCGACAGCATTTACTACCACTCTTTGGGCTTGTCCATCCAACCAGTTCCTGACCCAGCATAGAATATTCCTGTCAAAGCCCCTTGCTGCCATCTTCGCCAGGAGTACATCACGGGAGACTCTGTCGAATGCTTTACTGAAATCCAGGTACACCACATCCTCTCATTGACCAGTCAAATTACTTATCATAAAAGGAGATCAGGTTGGTCAAGCAAGACCTACCCCTCCTAAATCTGTGTTGACTGGGCTTAATCTCTTGGCCGTCACGCAGATGTTGCAAGATAGCACTTAGCACTATCTGTTCCATAACTTTGCCCGGAACTGAGGTGAGGCTATCAGGTCTGTACTTTCCTGGATCATCCTTCTGACCTTTTGTGTGTATGGGGGTCACATTTGCCAACTTCCAATCATCCGGGACCTCCCCTGTGATCCACAACTTCTGGTAAATTATGCAGAGCGGTTTAGCAAGCTCATCTGCCAGCTCTCTCATCACTCTGGGGTGAATCCCATCTGGTCCCATGGACCTATTGGGATTCAAATGGATCAGCAGGTCACTAACCAGTACCTCTTGAATAACAGGGGAACTACACTGCACCCTGTCCCTGTCTGCCAGTTTAGATAACCAGTCATCCTGAAGACAGTCTACCCTGTTGTTGAAGACAGAGGCAAAGGAGGCATTAAATACCTCTGCCTTATCCTCATCTCTAGATATTAAATTTCCCTCCATATCCAGTAAGGAGTGGAGATTATTGCTACCCCTCTTTTTTCCATTGATGTACTTGTAAAAGCTCTTCCTACTGTCCTTAACAGAAGTGGCCAGCCCGAGTTCAAGTTGGGCCTTTGCCTCTCTAATTTTCCTCCTACACATCCTGACAAATTCCATGGTTACAGTCTTTGTACCTCTACCAGTTAGAAGATACAGGTTTTGAAGAAAACTTTCAATAACATGATTATTATGGGATTTTGGATGCATCTATATATCTGCCATTTGTGTGTTGAGGTTGTAGGGCAAACAGTTGGACTTGATGATCTTGAAGGTCTGTTCCAACCTTGATGATTATAGAATCATCAGATTCAGGAAGAACCTTTTGCATATAGAAGTCAGAAACCAATGGAGAAAAACTATGCTTTAATATTTGCCACTTTTGGAAAATATGTATTTATCACAGACTCATAGAATGTGTTGGGCTGGAAGGGACCTTTAAAGGTCATCTAGTCCAACCTCCTACACTGAGCAGTGACTCTTAAGCTAGATCAGATTGCTCAGAGCCCCATAAAGCCTGACCTTGAACGCCTCCAGGGATGGAGCTTCTTTCTGAGCAGCCTGTTCCAGTGTTTCAGAACCACTCTCATTGTAAAGAACTTCCTAACATCTAACCTTAATCTACAAAACTATTGCCCCTCATCCTGTCACTACACACCCTTGTGAACAGTTCCTCTCCAGCTTTCCCATGGTGCTCTTCAGGTACTGTAAAGCCACTATGAGGTCTCCCCAGAGCCTACTGAACAACCCCAACTCTTGCAGCAACTCCTCAGAGGTGCTCCAGCCCTCTGATAATTTTGTGGACTACCACAAAATTATCTACTACCTGCCCCAACAAGTCCACATCCTTTTCCTGTTGAGGGCTCCACAGCTAGGTGCAGTACTCCAGGTGAAGTCTCACCAGAGCAGAGTAGAGAGGCAGAATTACCTATCTGCTGGCCATTGGAGAGGAAGTTTGTGAATCCTAATATTTGGCAAACAGACTTACCCTCCACTTTGCAGTTTCAGGAAAAACTGCAAAGCCACGAAGATGATGAAGGGAATGGAGTATCTCCCTAGTGGAGAAAGGCTGAGGGAGCTGGGTCTCTTTAGCTTGGAAAAAAGCAGACCGAGGGGTGATCTCATTAATGTTTACAAATATGTGAAGGGTGGATGCAAGAGAATGCAGCCAGGCTCTTCTCAGTGTCGTCTAATGACTGGACAAAGGGCAATGGGTGTAACCTGGAACATAGGAGTTTCCACATAAATATGAGAAGGAACTTCTTCACAGTGAAGGTGATGGAGCACTGGAACAGGCTGCCCTATGGGGGTTGTGGAGTCTCCTTCACTGGAGACATTTAAAACCTGCCTGGATATATTCCTGTGTGATTTGATCTAGGTGATCCTGGTGTGGCAGGGGGATTGGACTAGATGATCTTTCAAAGTCTCTTCTAATCCCTAATGTTCTGTGACAGTAGTACAATAAACACAAAATTTCCTTTCAATTATTCCTTATTAGTGTTCAGATTATGATTTGTGCCAAAGAATATCAGGACAGAGACAACACCCTGATTCGGGGCAGGTATATCAGAGGAATCAGTGGGATCCTAATATTATTGAGAAATATCAGAAAAAGGAAGATCAGCATGAAGAAGAGAATGAAGAAGAAAATGATGAAGGTAATGAAGAGAGTGAAGAGCAGGAAGAGGAGGTAAACATTGCTAATTTCTAAACAGTGTAAAGTATTATAAGGTCCTCTAGACAAGGCAGAATGAATTTCAATATTCTAAAACTACATTATAAATTAATTTTACTCAACTTTAATCTTAATTTCCATTCTGCCTAAGTGATGTGGGATAATCCTTAAATGATAGGTTTAAGTAACAGCGAATGATGTTTATTGTACAGCTTAACCTGGATTCAGTCTCCGACTCAGAAGTCACTGAACTGTTTCCTGCCATAAGTTAAAATGGTGTATTAGAATGGTTCTTAGTTTTTGTTAATTGTAGCAAGTTTCAGTATTATTTGCAGGACACTAGCTTGTTTTATGGTTTTTATGTTAGACTACTAAAAATGGATTTTGTTTTATTTCTTTAATGAATGTATTACTTTTGAATTCAGGTTTATTTGCTCTGGTTCATAATGCTGTCCAGAGACTTGTCAATGCAGGTTCTAGGCACATTCCTCTCAATTTACAGAAACTACACTTCATCGGGAAAGGATCGTAGCCAACAATCAGTGGACTAATACTCAACTGCAATACTCTGGAAAGCTACTTTATACACCTTTGAGTATAGACAAAAATATAATTTTACTTCTCTATCTTGAAATACTGTACTTTTCATTCTGCAGACTGCTGAGGATCCAGCTGGGATGTCAGAAATTTTGCATCAGTTAGTACAGAGGCCTGAAGATATTCTTGAAAATGCTGAAGAAAGAGTTGGAACGTATAAGAATACAATGCTTCATCTCTTAGAAGTAAGAAAAAGCAAAACAATGTGATTATGCATAACGAGATTTATTTTAAATATCCTGAACAGGAGGCTAGCTTTTCGATATGTGTTGGAAGAGAATAAGCTTTAGTGTCATGATCCAGTTACCTATACTCAGTTGATGTATATTGTTCTTGGTTCTTAAACAGGACTTTATGGCTGAGCAGAGTTTTCAATATCTTATTGAAGTGGATGGAAATCAGCAACCAGATGATATCTTTGTAGTAAGTAAACTACACAATAACTTAGTTAACCTCCATTAGAAAATAATTTCTCAGTTCTGTGAATTGTTTTCTCTATTAAGATGTTTGCGACATTTTAAATTGTGTATAAAACATGGTAAATTACTCTTAGAAATATGCGCTTCTGTTGCTGTATTAAATCAAATTTTAAGATTGACTGCATCAATTCCAGGGTTACATATATGCTATGTTTTAATATTTTCAGGTGGGCTATGAACTAGTTTATATTGTATCCATCTATTTTTAGCACTTTATTGTCTTTATTAGTGTAAAATATTACTATAACATGAGAAGGTCTAACGTTTCCCAGTATGCTATTTTTACAGAATTGGCTTATTTTGTGCTGGTGACTTAAGTAATGACAGTTTTAATTAACTTTGATATTGTGTTACAGTGTAATAGAGGACAGTTCTGCTGAGTGCTTGAGTCTAGATTTTTAGCTCATAACACAGCAACTCATTCTCCCTATTAAAAAAGTACAGTGATAAAAATCGAAGATAAATAATCTTATGCTCTGCCTCAAATATGAGTTGCTTTAAGAATCTAAAGTCTGAGTTTGCAAATGAAATGAGAGATTGTTTTTAACGCTGTAGGAAGTGAGCGGCTCCTGCAGTTTCCCCTCTGTTGTGTGAAACAAATTAAATAAATTCCAATTCTGTGTTATTTCCATTTGTGCTTAACTTTGCTACCAAGAGGAGTCTTATGGGGGGAAAAAAGCCACTGATTTTACAGTTGAAACTTAATATTTCCTTATTTATGATCTGTCTGTGAACATTGCAACAGAAGACTTATACTAAAGGCAATCAAGTTATGTAAAAATTCCAACAATTGTACCCGTAAGTAAGGCAAAGAACTGTTATGAAACTAGTCCAAACATGACACAATTTGCTTTTTCAAGAATACTTGTATTCAAGCAAGATTACATTCAGGAAATACACGCATTAAATACAATACCATCTGATTCTCATCGGCAGACATCTGGTTTAAGTATCTTTTGGCAGAAATTACTCAAAGCTCTATTACCTCCAAGTGTGCATAATCCAGTCTCCTAAAGAGACTTTTCTTCTTTTCAGATTGAGGCTTATCTGAATACTTCCACTTCTTTGTGGGAAAGAATCCTTTCCTTCACAGCCTGCTCCTTTAGAAGGCTTGGGATTCACAGCATAATGAGGAGATAAAACCACTGTGATTCAGCATTTTGTTATTTTCTTTTCAGTCAGTGGTAGCTCGACTTCAATCTCTGAGTGTTCAGAATGGAGCTCCCATAACTCAACTTCAAAGTGAGCAAGAAGAAAAGCTGGAGGGATTGGAAACTGTAAGTGTGCATTTCCAAAATGTGATTTTAACAATTATTACATTAGTTTTTCTTTTCTACTGTGAGATTATACTAGAAGATTTTTGTTTCACGGAGAGCAATTTGTTTTACAGTGCAATAAGAGCATTCTTTGAGCCTTGTTTGTCCAGAAATCATAATTTATGACAATTTTGGGACTGAAATCTACCTGAAAGAGTATGAGAAGTAAAAGGTGTCGTAAATGAAAACACCTAGGTTACTATAATAAAAGTTTGAACAAAATATTTGTTTTAGCAAGAGGAAGAATTACAGAATCACACAGAATTATTGAGGCTGGAAAAGACCTTTAAGATCATCAAGTCCAGCCTATGACCTAACATAACCACATCAGCTAGACCATGGCACTAAGTGCAACATCCTGTCTTTTCTTAGATATCTCCAGGGATGGTGACTCTACCATCTCCCTGGACAGTCCATTGCAGTGTCTGAATGCTTGCTAATATCCAACCTAGCCCTCCCTTGCCCTCTTGTCCTATCACAAGTTGCCTAGGATAAGACTCCAACCTCCACCTGTCTACAACTTCCCTTCAGGTAGTTATAGAGAGGGATAAAGTCCCCTCTGTCCTCCTTTCCAGGCTAAACAACCCCAGCTCCCTCAACCCCTCCTCATCAGACTTCCCCTCCAGTCCATTCACCAGTCTCATTGCTCTTCTCTGTACCTGCTCCAGCACCTTGTATTTTTTTTGAAGCGAGTGGCCCAGAACTGCCACCAGTACTCCAGGTGAGGCCACACCAGTGCAAAGTACAGAGGGAGAATTACAGCCCTAGTCCTACTGGCCACACTATTCCTGATGCAAGCCAAGATGTGCACACTGTTGTCTCCTGTTCAGCCAGCTGTCAACCAGTCCTAGGTCCTTCTCTGCCAGGCATTGAGTCCTTCCAAGAAAATAAAGAAACTTTAGCCAAAGGATAACAATTTCTTCCTCAGTGAAAAACAGTATGCTAGTACAAATTTAGCAATATAGCTGAAATAATGTATTTCCTGTAATTAATTAGAATATGACAAGTTAGTGCTGATTTTTTCATGACAACTGTAATTTGTGTCCCTTCCAGATAAAACTGCAGAAATCTTTGCCTATCTGTATGTGTATTTACTTGTGTTCATCCTTCCTATCTCTTAAACAAAACTTTGATGATATAAGTGGCACTATAACTAGGAGACTGTCATATATATTTTCAGAGAAACACCCTTCACTTTTCTGTTTTCTGAGACAAATTCAGAAGTGAAGGATGTTGTGTTAGATGTCATCTGTATTTATTATTTAGATAGTTTGTATGCTTGTGTTAGTCTATGCATTCATGTTGATCTCTGTATAAACTTTTAGCAGCCATAGTATTGGAGGCAAGTTCTGCAGCTTAACTGGGCATTATTTGTGTGATTCACCAGTGATATTTTTTCTGAAACTTCCAGTTCTACTGCATCCTTTTCTACATTAGGGTAGCAGAATGCACACAGTAATAAAAATGAGAACAGGATTTGTACAATAAAAAGAAACCTCTTTGCTAAACATTTCTAACATTCAGATTGGTTTTCTCACTGCTCTTGGGCATTCACCAGTTTTTCATGGAAGTATGTATTGTAATTCTGGGATCTATTACTGAGTAGTTACAGTCAATGACAACTCATCATTTTCTGTGCAAAACCGCAATTTTAATGCCTGGTTTCCTAGTTTCTGAAGATACTTCTGCAGTTCTTCACAGACAGCTCTTGTCTATACTACTCTGAATTTGGAGTCACTGTAAACTTCATTCACTCACTATTCACCTTCTGTGAGAGGTCTATTAAATTTAATCCTATTACATGACATTTTTGCATGTCTGAAAGAGATATTCTGGCCTTATTGTCCACCCCTGCCCCAGATCATGATCTTTTTGTCATCCCCTTTAAAAGAAATTGTGGCCATCTTTTCAATAAATGGCTGATTTGTACCTCTTCATTGCTTTAAATTCTTAAAATACTAAATGAAGCCTAGAGAACTATTCAAAATACTATTTTTATTAAATGAAGTTGAAAAAAATCAATAGTTTCTCCTTAAATTACTGTACAATTCCGAAATATGTATTCTTAACAAATATTCTGAAAAGCATAGTGTGGTTTTCTTTTTTGGTATCCTTGCTGTCCAGTAAAATATTTCCAAAAATGCCTAGAGCAAGACTTTTATGGATTCAGAAAAAAATTACATGTGCTGTTATTGTTGTTTTAATAAACAGGATGAACTTCTCCGAGTTCTGTCCTCTTACAAACAAATAGCACGCAGATATCGATGGCATAGAAGCAGGTGGGGGCAAGCATGTCCTGTGGCTCTAAAGAAAGGTGATATCATAACAGGAAACCCCAACTTGGCTGTCAGGTTAGTGGAATTTGATGCTTTCAATATTTAATTCCATTTCATAAGATAACTGTATATCTGTTAGCTTATTTTCTGTTTTAAGTTTTTTAGGTAAAATGTACATGCTCTCATCCCCAGAAGCATTGAAAGCATTTATGCTGAATCCACGACCTTACCTGTTACCACCAATGCCACTTCCTCCTTGTAAAGTACTAGTATACGGTCCTCCATGCTCTGGAAGAACAACTATTTGTAACCTAATTGCACAGAAATACAAAGGAAAGGTAAGCTTGTAAATACCTTTTGCAACAAGGATGTCAGCTGAGGCATGGGATCTTGCGCATAATCTTACTACTGCTCTATTATTAACATTGCAAACAGGAGTTACAGAGGACACAGTAATGTAGTGAAATTAATCTATATAAAAGTAGCTAAATTTAAAAATATTTTAAATTTAAATTTTAAATTTAAATTTATGCTTCATGTAAGAAAAATATTTTATGTCACTTTTTTGTCTTAACATATGAATGTTTTTAATTACTTTTGTATCTAAAATAATTAAAATGCAAATTAAAAATACTTTTTTCCATTAAAAAAACCTGCACTTGACTCATATGTAGTATTTTCTGAAATTTTCAGAACTTATTAAATTAATTTTGTTTATTATTATTATTTGTAATTATGTATTTGTAATTATATGTAATTTTGTTTATTATTATTATTATTTGTAAATTAATTTTGCTATACAATAGCAGTTTAATCGTATCCTGTATTTCTTTTCTGTGAAATCCCTGGTTTTTGGTTTAATTTCACTAGGTTCTTGATATGGCCAAACTCATCCAACCCCGTATGGAAGAACTGAGAGCAGAAAACATTGAGCAAGTGCGAAGGGATGCAGTAGAAAAGGCTGTAACAGCAGTGAAAAATAGATTGGAGTTAGAAAACCAGTCAAGAGAATCAGGTGAATAAGGTGTTTCATGGTGTTTAAAGCTATCTTTCTTGCTTTAGGTTTTTTTCACTGAAGCAGTTGCTGTCACTTTGACTTAGAAAATACCACAGAAGTTGTTACTGTTGTTGTGTACAAAATCTGAACTACAGGAACACACGGCGAAAGGAGTAGCTGAGTACCATTCAGTACTTCTGGTCTTGTATACAAATCCTCTGAAGCTGAGGGCCACGAGTATATAAGAAAGAATTTTCTGAGCGCTTTTTGAAAGAAGAAATTGATACTGTTTGAATTACTTTCTGATAAGTTAAATCTCTGAAAATGTTAAACTTTTTAAAGAAAGTGTACAGTATCTTCTACTAAGAATAATAGTGAACAAAGTTAAAAACATCAAACAGTGTTATGTTCAAGATGCATGGCTATGTAAATACTTCTGAGGACATGTATGTGACATTATATTAGGATTAATGAGAAATTAATCCTAATTAGCAACCTTAGAGACCTCAAGCAATTTAATTGCAAAGCAAAACTACAAACAGGTGGAGGATGTAAATTGTCAAAAAAAGTAAGAAGCCTTCAGAAGGGAAAATAAAACATATTTGGTAACTTGCATCTGTCTGTAACTATCCCAAAAAGCATTTAATGTTCCTAACAAAATTAATTAATTACCTAGTAAATTCTGCTTTTTAGGAGGATTACAGAGAATCACTATAATTATGAAAAAGACATGTATCAGATTACTCAGTTACATGGCCTCCTGTCTATCTTGAATGCTCCCAACTCCATTTCAGGGATCAACACCATGTGGAGTTATGAAACTCCACTGAAGTCTGCACAGTGACACTCTGTACCAGAAAAAATACTGTAAAGAGCACTAAAAGAAGAGCTTCTTGAACAGAAGGAGTAAAGTACCTTTATACAGTGATAACTGTAGAGTTTGTTTGGTTTGGGATTTAGGTTGGATTAAGTTTTTTTGAGAATGGAAATATGTAGTAAAATATTATCCCTTTCTCAAGGAGCTTGTAACTTGTCAAAAATGACCTGATAATTTGTAAATCTGTGCATGTAAAAAGTATCAACACAATCAGTGAAAAATCTTGGCATGTTTACAGATGGTAAACAATGGCATTTTTTTCCAAATTACAGCCTTCATATAGTAACAACTCAGTTGCTTAAAACAGCTTAGTTAACTACTAATTAGATAAAAAATGTTAAAACTGTGTCTGCAAAGTTGTTACTAACAAAATATGGATCCAATAAGAATGTTCTCTGCATCTTAGGGAATGCAGACTCCTTTGATTGATGAGAATACGCTATCTTGATCTATGATTTGTGTTGGTTTCTAAATTAATCTGGTCAACATTTTGACTTAGAAATAAAAAATCAAACCAATGGAGATTTTCAGATTCTACAGGTACCTGATTGTTCTGGAACACTGATAGCAAAAAAATATTTCACTTAGTGGTAGAAAATACTGTACGCTTTAGAAGCTTTGTGTTTTTCTGTAATGCGAGACCAAAACAAGTTCTTAAAAGTTTTTTTATGAAATAATCTCTGTAACTGCATTCAGAACAACTGTTATTTGACTCTTTTTTTCAGTATTGTTGTGTATATTACATAAAATGGCTGCTGCATTGTAATTATGAAGTGGCTGGATTTAATTGTCTATTAGTTATTCCTGACCAGAGGAGATAAGTATTTCAGAATTTTATAAAGTACTTGGAAAAAATCTGTATTGATAGGAGTGTCAGAGATAACTGCTGACCACCCAGATGTTCAAGTGATGGTAGAAGAAGCCATAAAAAATCCATCAGTCTCGGAAGTTACACTGACACCTGAAATATATGCTGAAGTACTGGAGACAGCTATTGCAGAGGTAAAAGTACTGTATAGCAAAGTTTTTTTTTCTAAGAGCAACCTATACTAGTTTATACATTATTGATATATGTTCTTAATTTTTCCATCTGAAAGATCATTTCTGTTTATATCATGTAGTCTGAAAGCTTTAACAGGATTGAGAAGAAACTGAACATGATCTTGAAAGACAAATTTATTGAAGACTATTATCTGTATTTGTATCTATACATATATATACATGTGCATATACACGTGTATAGAGATAACATCTGTATATGCACATATATATGTATAGATATGTACATCTAGACACATATGTATGCATATATATTTTATTTATTTTTTCATATATAGACAATTTTTTTTCTGTCTTGCAAAATAGTTGGGCTACAAATAGTTAAAGGCTGGGACAAGTATCTCTGAGAAACATGAGTGTATGCTTGCCCGATGTTTACCCTTAGACACTATTAAAACACTCAATGCCAAATACACGTATTTGAAATGAAGGGTATATGAGGCTTTCTTGTAGAATCTTGAATGGTTTTCATTTTGTTCTCTGAACCTATTGTATCTATATTCTTTACAGGCAAGCTTAAAAAAAACCTGGCACATTAATCTCTTTTTGTTTAAAATGTTTTTATTTAATTCAAATATATACAGTTATAAATGTCTTACTTTTTTTATTATCCAGAAATGACAATAGGGAAAAAATCATAACATTTAGAAAATAATTTTGTGTTGTGCAGTCTTTTTAACCAGCTCATGGACTATCTGAGTCATTGTATGTTACTGATCCTGACCTTTTATAACAGTTGATGAAGAAGAACACAGGCAGGTTTCCTGGTGCTCCTGAAAAGGGAGGATGGGTAGTGGATAACTACCCTCTGTCAGCAGATCACTGGTCAGCATTGTCACAAAAAGGACTTCTGCCGGACACAGTTGTCTGTCTGAAGGATACTCAAAAAGATGGTTAGTAAATGCACACTTGTGAAACTTAACCTTTCTTTGTTTTTCTGTGTTAATACATGTATATAAAGCACACCTAGAAGAAAAAGCTAGTAGTTACATTCAATTTATAAAGTTTCTGGGGGCTAGAGAAGTAAAAAATGCAATGAATTAACTGAATTAACAAAACTTCTTACAGTTTGGATTAAGACAATTGCACAGAATTGAAAACAGGAATTCTTTACAAAAGCAGTCAAAAAAAACCTCCTCCTATTTACAATCAACAGTAAATATCACAGGACTCTTGCAGTTCCAAACTTTTGTATTCTGTGTCTGGCTGGCCACCAGTTTGCTATGTAGCTCTTGATCAAGTCTCCCTGCCTATGCATTGTTTTACCACTTGAAAAATAAGGTTACAGATATGAACTTTCTGTGCTTGAGACATTGAGAAATACCTGGATGCAGGTGTATCCTGTCTCCTTTCATAGGTCAAATAAAGTTGAGCAGCTTCTTATTGAGATTGCTACAATAGTTTAGTACCCATGAATTCAGAGGAAGGGAGTTTAGCTTTATTTTTTCAAGCAGGAAGGGAGGTTGGTACCAGGCATGAAAAAGTGAACAGATTCTTAAACTGTTGTAAGTTTTGCTGACCAAATAAAGTTTTAATGGATGATGACATTGATGTTTTATTTGTGTTTCACACCAAACCATGAGTTTCATTGCCCAGTGGCGATATTTGATCACTACCTCTTCAACTCATTCCATTATCAAAAGGTCTTTCAGCAGCAGAAACTGCCCTTTAAGAAAGGAAAAAAAGGTCTATTCATCCTTAGTTGCAGAAGGGCAGCAAATGCCTGACACTAGAGTCTGTCCAGAGAGAGTTTCAAACCCTTGTCCCTGGATTTAAAAGTCCACATGAGCAAAAAAACCCTACTCCTAATATCTCAGCTACAGTACCTAGGCTACTTAGTCATTGCCTTGTGACATTTTGTAACACCTTAAACACCTTAATTAAAAGTGTGTCTGGAGCTTGTATACAGACTAAATACAGATTGAACATTTCTGTGAGAAAGTTCTAGATCCAGCGATTGTCAGTGTTAGTCAGAAACAAACGTTCCTATCATTCAAGAAGTCCTCATCTCTGATGCTTTCAGAAAGAACATGAGAATAAAATGCATTTCCATACCTCATCTTTCCTTCGCAGACATTTCAAGCATACTGAAATGCTGATGAACGTAGTTTCTGGGACACAGTGCACTATGCTTTCTTAGAACCACAAAAAACATTTTGTTCATGAAGTTGGCCTGCAGAAATGTAATGTCAATGCAGCGTATTAAATAACAAACAGCAGGAGTTAAGCCCTAGCCTTTTCTGCAGGGAGAAGACTGAGTTGGGCGAGATGTCTACCGATTTATGTTAAGATTTTCTTGTCAGAATGTAACAAATTAGTGATTTTATTAGAAAAAAAGGTTGTCTCATTATCCTTGAAAGTCTTTATATTAGATCAGACACTTTTTTTTAATTCCCTACACTAACCCTCCCATGATAAATTAAATTATTTAAATTCCCTAGACTCACCTTCCCAGACATATTTAATTCAAAGGATTGGATTAAAATATAAAGCATTCACACAACACCAACGTTCCTAGTAGTAATCATGTGAGATATGAGAGGAATGAGTAAGGTGAGGTTAAAGCAACAGGACCATAATGTCTTTTTTTTAGCTATGTATTACTTGATTTTAGTGATCGCATGAGATATGGGATGAAAAACCATGAGTGAAATGAGCCAAGAGGTTCATAATGGCTGCAATGCAGTTTGGCTAGAAGTGTTGTTTTGTGCTTACGGATATGTTTCATTGAATTCAGCTATTTTATTCAATTTTTTTTTTCATTTGGGCAATTTTTTAACTCTTTATTGGACTCCTACTGATTTTTGTTGCTTAAATAATAATGTAGTTGTGGATTTTACATTTACACAGCATTTGAGTCACCACTTTGTAAGCTGCTCCCTGAACTAGTTTAAGCTGGCGTAACATCACTGATGGAAACGGATTTCAGCCCCACAGCCAAATATCATAAATCTATTTGCCAAAGTAAATAAGTCATTAGATTTCCTAGTACAAACAGCATATTCTTAATGTTTGTCAGCCAGCTGTAGTAGTATAGGCATGTATAGTCTTTAGGTTTTTATTGGAATGTTTTTCATTTGTTTCTTCATAGTTTCCTTCCTACACATACAAACAAATGCCAGAGTAATATGGAAATACAAGATAAATCATGTAAGATAAATACTTTCATCACTGTCTCCCTTACAGCCTTCACCACAACCTTGTCATATCCCAAGCTCAGTTTATTAGGGGCTTGCAACTGAAAACAAAGTTCTAAAACCTTAGAAAGCAACATAGCAACATTCCAGTGACATATTTGTCTTTTTTTTTTTTTTGCTTTAAAAAGAAGTAGGAGAGTTGTCTAACATTTATTAAATTATTTTCCTAACTCTAATAACTTCAGTTTTATACAGATGTGTAAAACTCATTACGTTTGTATAATTCTTCTACAGGAGTCTGTTTACTACACAGAACATACTTAGCAAATAAGGATGAAATTAATTCTAAGATTTTGAAAAGACTAACAGATGAAGCATTAGAAAAGAAAAAACAAGAAGTCAGGTAAATGATTCCACATATCTGAATGTGTAAATGAATGCACAAAAATTCTAGCCTTGGTTTGTATTAAAGGTGTCAATGTCTTTATCAACACAAATATACTAAAATAGTACACTAAGATTAGTTGTGATATATAGGAAGCAACCCATATGTGTAACTCTGAGGAATCTCTCACTTAAATCTGTGCCAGAAAATTGTCTTGCTAAATACATTTTCATTAGCCTTTCATTAGTCCAGACTTTTGATGCAATGAGGCAATAACATTTTAGATGATGCAATATATTTCATTTTTATTTTGCATGACCCAAACTGTATTTCAGTTCCCAGTAATATATTTCCACATCTTTATTTTCAATTTAATGATTCTCAGCTTGCTTCATCAGTATTTACGTTTTAAGATTAATAATCTTTTACTTACAACAGAAAAACACAAGAAATGCTGACATCAGAGGAAGATCAATCACTAGAGGCTGCTGAGGAGAAAGGTGAACATCATTTTACTTGTTTTTTTATCTAATACTACGTTTCAAAATAATATAGCAGTTAGGTTTTATACAGATTTTACAGTGTTGATTTCCTGTTTACATGCAGCATCTAGAAAAATGACATTATATTACTGTCTTTGCTTCCTTCACTGATTCTGGCACTCATTTCGGTGTGTCATTCTTAATGGATGTTATAGAATGGAGATGTGTATTAAATCAGCCAGCACAGTTTACAATTCTCAATAAATCCAAAAGACAGGACTGTCTATCCCCTTTAGTAACTTTTCTAAATAGGCTATTAACTGTTTTGAAACTTCCTACACATCAAAACTCTGTATCCTTTCGCAAGTTAGAGAACATTGTTAGAATTTACTAACAGCTAATAAGAAATTGCAAAACGGTCTGATTTTCTGTTCTTGCTCCAAGAAGCTCATCCTGAATCAATTCAAGTGGAATGGAAATTATTTCAGGAGTGGCTCTCTTAGCATACATTTAGAGTCACCTAATCTGATAGCAACATGCATTATGAATTGCTGAATCCAGTAGCCAGTAGAGGTGAGGCTACTGAAGCTCCATATCCTCAGGCATGCAGTAATGAGTTTAACCAGATATCATAATTACATAGTAATGTCTGTAATCACAGCATTTTAGGCAAAAATCTTTGAAAATTTGAAACAGAAAGGTTATGAGCAGCTATCTCAGTTGATACCAAATACCTTCCATTTTAAAATTCTTTTAGTTGCTCATTCAGAGAAATAAAGGCAAAAGTTATTTGTTTCATAAAGCTGCGTGTTCCTTTGCAGAAAAAACCAACACAAGTTATTGGAGCCATCAGCCTCTCTGAAAGCTCTTGATACCGAACATCTATAAGAAAAAGAACATCTTATTAATTTACTTTCCTTAATGTTTGTCCATCTGTCTTTCTTGATCCTATTCAGCACCAGTCCTGTGCATTTAGACACACTGTAAAAATGTATACGTGGTTAACTTCTGCGCCACGGCTATTTGCACTGCAGTTCTCTAAGGCTGTCTGTGGTTATGTATGCTTGTGAGAATTTGCATATTGACAGCATTAACGAAGTGTCTTCCGTTTGGCTCATATTCTTCTGCATGTTGTTTTTCTCTTTGTGTATATTATGGATTCTTGGTTTATTTATTACACAGCATCAAAACTCATTCTGCTTGACTGTGTTTCAGTATGTATCAAAAGGAGATAAAGAACCAGAATAAAGGAAGAATTTACTCAATTTGACACTTGCTAAAGGTCATGTTTTTGTCTGATAACCATGTAAAAAGATGCTTGTTTACAAAATAGGTTCCTGATTATACATACATCAGAAAGTTGATGTTTTCAACCTCTTTTTCATTGGGTTTGCGGTTTAGAAAAAGAGATATATATGACAACAAATGCCATAATTTCACATTTTAAACAAAGTCTTGCTTAATGTGATTTTTGAGTTTGGGATAATCAGGTATCTGATCTTAAAATTTATTTTGGTCAATGTGCAGCATCTGAGCTTTAAAGTAGCTAGCTCTGTTTTTGCATGTGATTCGATATAAATTTTGCAGTATGACCCAAAAATATCTTTATTTCTATAGTGCCTCTATCACCTCTAATAAGTTAGTAATGATTTTATTTGTGCCAACAGAATTTGACGACAATGATGAGCAGCTTCCACCTGGAATTGAACAAATGTCCCTGAAACAATCTAGTGACTCTGTGGTTTATGAAGAAGAATCAGAACCTACAGGTTAGTGTTGTACCATATATGATCTCTCTTACTTGCTAGTATCAAGGAATGTATGCCCTCCCCTTCTTCACTCTTTTACTGTATTTGGAAATTGACTCTAGAAATAGTTCCTTGCCTTAGCCTTTTTCTTTTAAAGAGATTTATAATGGTATAGTCAAGTTCAAGTTACTTAAACATTTATAAATGCAATTAAAGGCATGTTGTTATTTTCTCTTTAAACAATACATTGGGTATTTGCATTTTGAAACATAAAATATTGAACTCCTGCCTCTACAGCCTAAATACCAAATTAATCAATGTGTACAGAGATCTATGAAAGTAACAGACAAAGTGAGCATTGCTGATATTCTAGGTTGATGCAATCTCTTGTGTTCAGAAATCCGTGATCACTCTCTACAGGATAAAGGGTGCATAATCAGAAGAAAAAACAACTTCAGAAAGTCACACTGATGGCATATGATGCCTCAAAAAAAGAAAAAGAAGAAAATACAAGGAAAAAAACTGAGTGGAATATAAACCCCAGGAATTATGACGTTGCAGTATTCATAAACACCTACATGTGGTTTTAACAAACTCTGGTTCCACAGACCATTTAAAAATTAATATTATATTCAAATCAGTTAGGAAGAACCAACTTCACCTGTAAACTGAACTGTTCTTTTTTTCCAAACACATAGATCAGTAGATACAGTATAGATTTGTCTAATGTGAACATTTTGCTGTAATATGCTAAAAATTATTGGCAGCATATATTGGTTATGTAATGAAAGCCTGTATAAACAAACTGCATGGTCTGTTTCAGAAAGGGAAATGAAAATCCATTCTTAATGACATATACCAGTTCCAATAATGGAACTGTCACTGTTATCCTACATTTTGCCATTCTGTTTATTTTGATTGTTAAACTCTAATGAAGAAGACATGCTGGCTTCTGGTGTCTGTTTAAGCTTTTGCAGGATTTTTTCTCTAAATTGGGATTTTTTCATCTCTTTTGCTGCTGAATATGGACTCGGGGCAGAACATGTCATACCTAATACTAGCAGAGCACTAGAAAGAAAAAGATATGAAAGTCTTCCCCAGCAACTCACTTGGAGAACATGGGGACAGAAAGCCTTTGATGATTGATTGTCTCTATGGTAACCATGCTCAGTAAAAGCAAAGAAGACACAGAGGAGCAAAATAATATGAGATGTTGCCATATAGCTCCAGATCTAGGACTGGGGAGAAGTGTTTCCTGTCACCTCTGTGATAAGGAAAAGAATTTAAGAACAACACTGTTAGATAGACCACCACCTCTTCTGAAGGAAACTTGACTGCATTTTTACATCCATTTAATTTTAGATCCTTTTATTTTTAAACCCTTACAGTCTTTTAAAGAATTTTTCTTGACTATGTTTCTTATTTCTTTTAAACATACCTTCTCTCACTGTAAAACACCTCAGCAAGCAGAATTAATATAACTTATAATAACAGAAAAGGTGCAGCTGACATACTTAAAAATATTTTCAGTGCTTTTGGTTCCTGAGACACACTTTGAAACAAATTGAATGCCAGGGAGGCAGTTTTTTTGACATAGTATGGTTCAAATACATGAACCAAAGACAAATAATATTTCTGTTGCCCAATTCTGGGGTTGCAGCTTTTTCCTAAGAATGTAATCCTTTTTTCTTTTGTTATTTCTCTCCTCCTCCAAGGGCAAAGTTTCTCCAGTTCTCTTAGGGCTGTATAATCTATTTATAAGTGACATATCTATGCAATAATTGCTTCTGGATACATTTCCCTAGGCGAGAAAGCTCTCATCTAAAGGTAACCTACCTGAGAACGATGGTGAATCTCTGTGCTTGGAGTACCAAAGCTGGCACACATGCCTGCCCATCATTTGCTAAACACGGCCTGTCAGGAGAGATGTAACAAGAATTTTGTTTCTGAAATTAAGGTTCCTCTGCAAAGCAGCTACTCAGTGAATCTGTTACCATGCCTAGTATTGTGCCTTATGTGGTGTCAAATATTAATTTAGTATTATTCTGCTTGTACATTTTCAAAGTTTCTCAGAAAACTCAGAAGTGAGAGGTTTTTAAAGGGCAGGGCTATAAAAGCCATCTGTTGAAGGCTAAACCCAGAGAACACACAGCATCATCTTCCATACTTTACTGCTTTGAATAGGGCTGTGGCTCACAAGGCAACACATGTGATTTCAGCCGTGTGAACGTGCCATGGCTAACATGTGCAAAGAGCAGTTAGCATAACCTAGTTATTAATGTACCCTTTGCTTATTCTCTTAAAATCTGTGTTCCTAGTGGAATCCTCATTACATAATGCATTAGAACTGCCCGAATTTAAGCAGGGTTTACCTGACTACATCGCTTTCTAATTTGGAGAATACATTGCTGCTGAATACAAGATAATTAATCGTGTCATTTACACATATTTTAATGTAGATTAAAAAGAAGGTATTTTCATGTTGCGATTTTTAATCATGGCAAGAGACAGAAGTATCATTGCAGGGGTTAACTAATGTAATGACATATACAGAAAGAATTTGCATGTGAAAAGAAGTTGTTTAGAAAAATGCAAACTTTTTCAAGAAAAAAGAAATTTCTAATTCAAGATCAAGCTATTTGAAATCTGCAATGTGTTTCCCCTTTATAATATTTCCTTTTGCACTTTGGGTTTATGTTTGCAGCAGTAATCATTAAAATTGAGAGGTTAACTGAGGTGTCAGTCTAAAGTTGTGTTGCTCAAAGCTGTGAGAAACACAGGGGGGTGCATTAAATATTATTTTAAAACACAGAATCATAGACTCTACATGACTTTTAAACATGGCCAGAACACAAAAATATAGTAGAGCTAAATTGGCGTATTGAGAGAATAACAGTTTCAGCCTCCTAAGTGGCTCTTAAAATTCTTAAAAGCACCTGTGCATCTAGAAACTTACTGTTTGTTTCTAGAGGACTACACATTAAGACCTAAACCAATAAGGAGAATTAGGCATTGCAGCGCCCAAATTTTTGAGTGCTTGGCTTCGTATTTAGGGTTGTAGAAATAAGCAAACAAACAGCAAACTAGCAATGGGGCAGACTTAGTGAGCCATGTCAAAATGTCAACAGGAGGTATGTTTTGACTCTGCTCAGTGGTGCCATGAAAGGACAAGGAGCAATGGTTACAAACTGGACCACAAGAGGTTCAATTTAAACATAAGGAAATACTTTTTTACCGTGAGGGTAACGGAGTACTGCACCAAGCAGCCCAGAGAGGTTGTGGAGTCTCCTCTAGAAATACAAAATCCACCTTGATGTGTTCCTGTATGATTTTCTGTATGTGAACCTGCACTAGCAGGGGAAGGAATCCCTAACTTGCTTGCTGGAGGCTTGCTTTCTTCTAGATGACAGTAGCAGCACTAACTTTTGATGCAATAGTTTCATAGGCAGCTTAGCCATCCAAGTTAGAAAACTGTTAGATGTGTTTATTGTTCTGCAGGCACTCACGTGTACCAGCTACTGTTGACACTTCCAGAAGAAGCTTTATTGGATGGCAGTTAGGCTACATTTAAGCAGCATCTCTGCTCTGACCACTACGTTTAGTCCTGTGTCCTGACGAACCTTTATGGTACCTAATCACTGAAATCCAGCTACACTGTACTTTCTAATAGCTTCTTGTTTTATGTGTCTCTATTTTGGAAAATTAAATGTGGCATTTGTGGATTTCTTCAACAATCCACAAAAGAAGATTGACAGATGTTAATTTCTGTGAGGAAATATTAGTTGTCATAAAGAACAAAATTGCAACGAGGCAGTGTAATTTTTCAGGTTGGGGCAAACTCCAAGTGAATGTTACAGTGCATTGAGCATTGGCCTGCTTAATGCCACAGAGAAACTATAAAACACTGGGTTTTTTAATGGGTTTTTTGTTTTTTAATCTGAAGAAAATGGGCAAAGCTCTTAACATACAAGGCATTACATAATGCTTTCATTTTTAACAATGCCACTCCTTTGTATGTGTGCAAAGTCATATAAGGACATTGTAAGTTGGAGCATAGGAGGTTCCACATAAATATGGGAAGGAACTTCTTCCCAGTGAGGGTGACAGAGCACTGGAACAGGCTGCCCAGGGAGGTTGTGGAGTCTCCTTCACTGGAGATGTTTAAAACCTGCCTGGATGTGTTTCTGTGTGACTTGGTCTAGGTGATCCTGCTATGACAGGGGGATTGGACTAGATGATCTTTCAAGGTCCCTTCCAATCTGTAATGTTCTGTGATTCTGTGTGAATAAACAGAACCTGTTGTTGCTTGTGTCAAAATCTGTTCCAGCTCTTTCAAAGTCAAAACAAGACAGAAACAAAAAGAGGAGGGGAAAATTATAGCAAAATAGAAAATTACTCACTGGTCACACTCTGTCTTGTAGTATCGTTTCGGGCAAGAGACAAACGCAGCATACACTGCCCAGCAAACTTAGACTAGTATCAGATCATTTAAGTCACTGCTCTCAACTCCTTTTCTGTTAGCTGAAGGCACTGATGTCTTACCAAACAGAACATGAAAAATTATAAGGAAAAGAAGAAAATCGGGTGAAAATTGAATGCACAGAATGGGAACAGCAGCAATAAGTCCATGCTGCTGCCACCATAGAGTATTCATGACTTAGTAAGGAGAAGATAGTGATTCTGTCATCTAAGCCCCTCTATGTCTTGTAGCTGAGATAGAATCTTGGTTTGGGACTTCCAGGGCCTAACATTGTCGAAATAGATACTAACTGCAGCCCTAGGAACCAGTATGTTTTCCCTATCAATATCATGTTTTTAATTCCCTCTCGCTTTTTCAACAAAACTGACCGCAGTAAAAGCAGCTGTCCCTTTGTTATTTTGCTCACCGAGTATGACAACACATTTTGTATGGTACTGTCATGTTTATGAGTTTATAAATAACAAACTGTGAGTTTGTTATTTATACCAATTCAATCTTTCATTCTCTAACTTTTGTCTGCTTTTCAGGAGACAGTGTTAGGAACCAGACTTGGACTTCTCTAATCTGTAGAATTAAAAATTTCTACACAGTGTATCTTAAGAGACTGTATTCTTTTCCCTTACTCAATAAACAAATTATTGTATGCAAACCTGGCTTCATTAAAGCCAAAATTTCTCAGTCTAAGTATTCACAAATAGAAACATAACATAGAGCCTAAATGGGATGTGAGGTCCTGACTATAACATGGCTTTGTCTGCAACTGAGAAAAGGCAGAGGGAATAGCACCCAAAGTCATGATCCAAGAACATGGTAAATCTGGGCTGCTGCTTACATGGGCTTTGCCAATAGTGTAAGAGAATCTGCTTCTGAGAATCCTGTGAATAACATGGTGACTTTCAAGTTAGATGTTACAACTCTGTTTTGGAGGAAGATCTTCAGCCTTCAAAACCTTCATGTTCTCCCTGCACTCGGTAGGATAAATAGATGTGATATCCATGTCTTCCAGGATAATGCACTGTCATAGTAATTTTAGTATTCTGATCCGTTTCTATGGAGGAGCCAAAATGTCTCAAAACATGTAACTTACTATTTGAAAACAGCTTCTAAAATTGAAGAATTTCAAGTATTATTTTGTTTTGAGTTTTTAAAGTCATTACCCATAAGGAGAAAAATAACATTTCTTTCAAATTGGCACCAATTCTTTGATTATAGTTAGGGTATTTTTTAAGCATACACAGTGCATAATTTATGCCATTACATGCTGTACACTTTTTCATTAAACATGTATGAAAAAATGTCTCTGAATTAATTTCTGGAGGCTGGAGAGCTGGGCTGAGAAAAATTTAATGAGGTATAACAAAGGTAAGTGTAGAGTCTTGCATCTGGGCAAGAACAACCCCAGGTACCAGTATAAGCTGGGGACTGTCCTGTTGGAGAGTAGTGTAGGGGAAAGGGACTTGGGGGTCGTGGTGGACAGCAGGATGACTGTGAGCCACCAATGTGGTCTTGTGGCCAAGAGGGCCAACAGCATCCTGGGGTGGATCAGAAGGGGGTGGTTAGCAGATCAAGAGATTTTCTCCCCCTGTACTCTGCCCTGGTGAGACAACACCTGGAGTATTGTGTCCAGTTCTGGGCTCCTCAGTTCAAGAGAGATGTGGAGCTGCTGGAGAGGGTCCAGCGTAGGGCAACGAAGATGATGAAGGAGGTGGAGCACCTCCTGTCACAGCCGTCACAGAAAGAAAAGGCAATGACTCAAGTTCATGGATTCACTTCAGCTGTATTAAGACTTTTCAGCATAGGTCCACACAATAAAAATCAGGTTTACTACAGTTGAAAATATAATGTGCTGGAAGACTAGAGAAGAGGAAAGGAAAAAGGAAAAGAGAGAAAACAGAAAGCAAGAGAAAATGGGGTTTCAGGACACAACCCGAGGCTCCAGTAACGTTTCACTTGGTCCGTCTTCTTCCTCTACTCCTCAGCTTTGTAGATTTTTGGTGTCTCCAGCTCTGTTAGTGTCCTCAGCCATCTTCTTTCCCTTGGTGTAATCAGCTCCATGGATGGGGGGTGGTGGGCACACGCCTGCCACTGCTTGAATCCCCTATTTATTCCCTGCTTCAAGGGACATTTCTTCACTTCCTTTAACATTGAGGGAAGGTAGTACTTGGTATTTTTGGCATGGTATGCAGAAAACCATTCTTTTGTTTTTCGCTTGACTTAGACAAAACAGTGATAAGGCCATTCTTCTTCTTGTCATTTCATACCTTGTTCTGTTCTCCCTGCTTTGGGTGTTTGAGGCATTTAACCTGTCTTTTAATCAGAGTCTGACAGGTGTCTGGAAATGGAAACATTCCCATTACAGGTCAGTTTTACGAAGTGTACCGTGATCTCTGTGTACCTGCCTTGCCTCAGTTGTTAGTTATGGTTAGAGACATCACTTGTCATTTAAGACATCTTATACTGCTTGCTTAGTGTTTTAGCCCATTGCTTTGCCTCTATCAATTTAGGATTTCACTCTGATACCATCCCTTATAATTAAACCATCCTTGATAATTAAACGGAAGTGGATTTCTGTGTTTGGTCCCGTCTTTTTCCTTTCCCTCTGAATCTCCTGTCCACAATTTTGCTATGTTGATCTTTATATATCTGTCTTTGTTTTAGTAAATGAAGGTTTAATTCATTAATATCTGTATATCAACATCTTAAGCTAAAAAGCAAAAATAACTAGTAGTATACATTACATTTCTGTTCATGTAAAGATAACATACTTCACTTGACAAAGAACATGCAGCCTGAACACTCCACAGCAGCTTCAGTCACTGAACCTGAATCAGGTCAGAGTGAAGCTATTTCTTTGTGGTGTATGCTGGCTTTCCTACTCTTTATTTATCTCAATACTGGCATGTTCCATCTGAAGCATGACCACATAGATATCCTGTCAAACACTGTTAATCGCTAAATCATCATTTCAAATTAATGTCTATTTCTTAAATTTCTTCATGGAGTCCTTATATTTATTTGTGTGCTGATTTAAATAACCATATTCAAATTTAGTTAAATAATTTGATCTTATTTTCCTGGAGAAGCATCAGTATATACAATAGCAGCATAATGAATTTGGCATTCTCAGAGTGTCTTTATAAACTAGTAATATAATAATTCATAATTGTAGGGGGAAATGAAAAGCAGCACTAAAAAACTCATGCTACCATATTTGAGGAAAATTAAAAAATCCTCATGCATTATGGTAGTTAAAATGCAAAACATTTTAGAGGAGTATTTTCTTCTACTTATTACTTGATTTTCAGAAATCATTCTACCTGAGTTTTCCGAAGACGACTTTCCAAATATACCGGAAATTAAAGCAATTAAACGGAAGATTGACCTTTTCATGCATGACTGGCAAACAGTGGAGTCAGAAATCAAGCGGTTATCTCTAGTCCAGCTTGTTGTTTTAGAGATTGCTGAGCAAACTCCAGAAAGTCTGCTTAATCAAACAGTGCTGGCAATGGAAAGTAAGTAATACTGTGTATGGGAATTATGTTTAACCTACAAAGAGGGATTTTGGAGAGTCTGTATGATGAATATATTGGGGGTGTGGGGTAGGATATACCCAGTTCTGTATTACTCAGATGAAGTTGGAAAAGGACATGCTATGTACTGTGAGTGAGCTGAAAAGCACCTTTAATACATAGAAACAGTGGGGAATGTATATTTGAAATATATGTATATGGCTATACAAATATGTACATAGTAGTCCCCTAAACATTCAAAAAGTGCATTTCCCCAGTTAGTTGCTCTGTCTGTTCATGTCATGATACTGGTTTGAGAAATGATCAGATTACAAAGATTCACTGATGTACAATATTCACTGAAGTCATTCAGACTTTCAGGATGACTAATAATCTCATTTACACACCTGCACAAATTGTGTTTCAAGAGTGGATTTTTAAAATATTGGTAATTTTTTGGCAAATTACCTTTCTTCATTGTGTGCTCAAATCCCTAAGGATTTTGAGTAATACTTTTTTCCTATCATTACTAAAATGTGAGTGGTTATTAACCAAAACATCTGTTGTGTTAGATTTATAATCAAATAAAATTTTACTGATGATTTTCCCCAATGAACAATAGGAAAAAGCCTGTTGCAAACAGTACTGTTATTACTTCCATGTGCTTGTATTACACTTTTTAAATAAAAGACAAATTTACTTAAATTTTAAAAATAAACAGTAGAATTTCCAATTTTTGAGGAAATTATATTCATTCTTCTATCTAGGGAGAGCTTTTTATTCTATGAGTAGGAGAAAAACAATATAAAGTTGGCATGATTTGCTGTCGCATATGTTCTTATTTTTATGGACAAAGAGAATATATTCCGGCACAGCTAAATTAAAAATATTGAAATGGGGGAAAAATTAACCTTTTCAGAACCTTTTAAATATCATGGCTTGGAATTATCTACTGAAGATGAGGAGGCAGAAGATCTGGCTGCTGAAGGGGAAGATGAAGAAGAGGAAGTTGAAGATGAGGAGAGTGAAGATGGGGAAGTAAGCATGCTGGCATTGTCTGTTTATGCTTTATTTTAACTCATTTATTTTTCATTTGCATGTAACCCCATACAACTCAGATTTTTCACGTGATTTTGTATGATCCAGATTCAGTCTTGTTACAGAATATCAGCATAAACTTCAAGATCACTTTCATTGTGTTCCTATGTTCTGGCTGATAGTAGTTTTAGAATCATAGAATCATACAATCATTAGGGATTGGAAGGGACCTTGAAAGCTCATCTAGTCCAATCCCCCTGCCACAGCAGGATCACCTGGACCAAGTCATACAGTCAGTGTGGGTTCCAGCAAGAAGCGTAAATAGCCTATGGGAAGAGAGAGAGTGAATGTACCCAGTTTTGCCAGATGGCAGAGAGAGGTTTTATTAAAGAAACAAATCTGAACTTTGATTTCTGTCAACTAACAATTACTTCTGTTAGCCATTATTTAAACATCAGAATATTCAGAGTCCTAATATGCAGTCATGTGTTTCATCTCAGATACAGATAATTTTCAAATACCCATTTTTATAGAATTCAAGCTGTAGCTAGGCCTTTTATTTTCATCCTGTACTGGAAGATTCCCATCCCCAAAGTTAACAACACAGGATAGCCATATACTGTAGTGGAGCAGTACTGAATAGATATGTTCGGAAATTAATGTCACTGCATATGTAATCATATCAGCTTTCATTGCCTTTTCTGAAGAGGTCTGCTTCTGAAGAAGTAACAGAAAGTGAATGTCTAGAACACAGCAGGAAAAGATTTTATCGTAGATACTTCTAGTCTAATTTTAGTCTTCAATAGCTAACTATAATATAATTTGAAATTTAAAACGGTCACATTTCACTCATGAAACCAGACAGTTTTCTGACTCTATCTGAAAAGTATGTATTAAGCTTGAAAATTATGTTGAGGATACCATTCTTATTCAGTGTTCAGTTGATGTATTTGACATTACTTTATCTGATCTACTCAATCTACTTAATCTAAGTGAACTACTGAATTCAAATAGTTTTTGAAAGCTTTCTTAATATTTTCAGAATGAAGAAAAAATTAAGGAAAAGAAAAGGCAGATGGGAGACACAAAACACTTTTGTCCAGTCAGTCTGAAAGAGAACTTTATCCTTTATCCAGGACTTCATGAACATGCAGCTAAATACCGAGAAAAGATTTATTACTTTTCAACTTCTGAGTACAGAGATAAGTTTTTGAAGAACCCTGAGGAGTACGTGGCTCACAATGAACCAATACAAGTGAGAATCTTCAAATGTGTTTAAAGCAGATTGATATAACTCTTTTCTATTTCCAATTTTAATTGTTTATTATTGCTGATTTTTTCTAGGCAACAATAAGTACTTCAGGCAAGTTCTTAAATAAAACACATTGTTTCCCTAGAGGCTTTGCAGTGTACACTTAATTTAAGTTGACTTAATGATACAAATAAATCAGAAAAAAGAGGAAGATTATAAGGGCTTACAATAATCATAAGATGTGATTAACAAATCATAAATATTGGGATGTTTTTACTAGCTTTAAGTCTTTTTCTGTAAATTGAAAAAGGGTAAAAGAACACAAGAATTACCAGAATTTTGAAATGAAGTTCAGTTTTTACCTCCTGGGATCCATTGCCATAGAGTATTACTTCTTTATTCCTGGAGAGCAGGTAGTCTGTTTGGAATAGCAACAGGAAGCCTGTAAAAATGAAAATGAAAAATTATGTGACTGGATTTGACACAATATTTATAAATACATTTGGAAGTGAAAAGCAGTAGGAGATGCACTGTAGACTCCAGATTGTCACAAAATGTTCCATTTTTTCTCTTTAGGCTCCTCCTTTACGGGTGTGCTTACTTGGGACTCACGGAGCAGGTAAAACTACTTGTGCACGACAGATAGCAGACAAATTGGGTATCTTCCACATTCAGTTTGAAGAATATCTACAGGAATTGATCTTACCTAAAACTAAAAAGAAAGTTGGGCCCTATTTTGATGAAGAACTTGAAGATTACAATAAAATGCCTGTGATGGAATTACCACAGGAACTGGAAGACTTCTCTCAGCCTATGACTGAGACTGAGAAAAGCAAACAGGTAATATGATCTTTACATGTCTGCATACAAAATAATAATTTTCAGACCAGTACAGGAATTGCCTATAAAAGTGTAGCTTCACAGAAGTCACTTACATTAAATTATTTGCTTGAAGACATTTGAAAATAATAGTTCTTGACAATATTTTCTTACAAAGGCCACAAGCATTCTTAAACATATTTCCAAGAATTATGTACAGGTTTATTTTTAAAATAGTAGCAGCAGATACTACATGGAGGAAAGAAACATAAAATTATGGGGGGAAAAAAGGTCAGAATAATAATAAGAAGGTATGGTTTCTATTAAGTGTTTACAATATAGTTTTAGTCAGGTGTATGTGCCTCATAGTTTAGAAATAATCACTGGAATTGCACTCTGCATCTCTGGGGCAAAAGCATAGAATGCCTCTACCAACTCTTTAGTCTGATCAACCCCTGTCAAAAAAATCTGAAATATCAGTGTTCATAGCAGAGTAAGCTAGTGGGTTTTTTATACAGTAGGTTTGGTAATCCTGATTGTGGAGTTGTCTTTGCCTATTGACAAGAGAGTTTAAAAAACCTCTTGCGTAGCCTTGTAGTTAAAAACCTACTCCAAATAGCTGTATATTCATTATATTGGTAAAGTAATTTATGAATTATGGTTTTCCATAAGTTAGTTCAAATCAGATCAAATACTGGTTCAAATTTGTTAACAATATAGTCTAAAACTCATATATTGCTGAACAGTAAACATCTACACAACTATTTATCATGAGAGAGTAATTGCTTTTATTAGACAGTGGTATATTGAGAAAAACAGACAAGTATTCATTGCAAATGAATTCTTCTTTAGACAGCAGTGGATATGATAAAAGCCTTATTGTGTGGAGAAGTCAAAACAGTGTCCATAGCATAGAAATCTTTTAAAAAATGCACAGTACAAAAACCCTGAAAAATCTACCTTCTACACAATATAAATATGTTTATCCAACTTAAATAACTTCAGAAAGAACTAAGTTTCTGCACCACATTTTAACAGGCTTTGATGGAAGTGGAAACTAGTGAGAGATTTGAAGGGTAACAAGAAGAATCTCTACAGAACAATGGTGGGAAAAGGAAGTCCTAGAAAACATGAGTCTACCACCAAGTGGGGGCAGTGACCTTTTGAGGAAAGACTCTGAAAAGGCTGTGAACCCTAATATCTTGTTTATGTGACAGTCTAGTCTGTCCTTCTAGATCCTGATGCTTGATACAAAAGCATGGGTAGAGGATGGTCATACTCATAGCAGAATAGGATCACATTGGGGATCGGTTATGTAATCTGGACATATGCAAGACCATGGAGTGCATTTGCAGATGCTGAGGAAGCTGCCAAAAGTATATTTAAGTACACTCTCTATTGTTTTCAAGAGCAGGGAAGGTGCCTGATAACATGAAGTGACAAAAGAGCAGGTGGTTTTAGAAACAAATGCTGCAAAATAGATAGAAAATATCTGGAGATATCAAAGATCAAAAACACGGATGTCAGAATAAAAATTCAGGTTTTCATCCATTAAACCTAAGAGGAGGTTCTTTTGGCAAGTCAGTTTACAATTTGGTCATCACAGTCAGTACTATGGCAAGTGTTTCTGGCACTGATAGTTACGTCTGGTTCTTACTTTTTGGCATCAATACACCTTACCCAAAAGCACTACTGTTAGTGTTTTTTCCTCATCATCCTTGTATCTGATGGTAAACAATCTTCTTCTACATTAGTACTTTTTTTTGCACTTACTGTAGGCATGTTGGCATGACCAAAGCACACCTGATACAATTGAAGTTTAGTTCAAAAATCAGTTCACTGGTCCATGCACAAAGCTCAAGAGGATAAGGTCATGCACTCCCTAAGCATTTATCTGAGGATGACTACCGCTAGGCCATGCAACTATCCTGTTTATCACTGACCTGCTGCCTCTCCAAATTAATTTAATTTCATTTGTATCATTCTCTTTCACTTTGGCAGAAGACAGCAGAAGTAAAGCTTAAGGTAAATGTCAACTATAATATTCAAAGCAAAAATACCAAAGGCAAACAAAACATACCATACAGTACGGGAAGTTTAACAAAAAGATACCATCCTGGTTTTCTCAGTACATGTCAAACACAGCCTTGGCAGTATTGACAAATCTGGGGAGCAACCCTGTCCTTCAAAACACCGGTATGCAGGATGCTCTCTTACATGTACCTGGAATATACACCTTGTATTTCTTTTCTTTTAGCAAATACAGTTGCTTTTTCAACAGTACATCTGCAGTGCTGATGTCAGTAATACATTTCTATGTGGGTTTGACGATTTTCTCCTACTTCACACACTTCTTTCAAGGTGCCTTTGTGTTAATAGGTCTGGCCTTCTTACATGTCTATTATGCCATACTCATATCCTTTAATACAGGCACTAGAGGAAATATTCCATAGTGCATTAGACCTGTCCTTCCAGCATATTCTCAAGTTCTTTTGGCTACCTTATCAGAATACATGTCATAGAATCACAGATTGAGGTGGGTTGGAAGGGACCTAGTTCTAACCACCCATGCCGTGACACCTTCAACTAGATAAAATTGCTCAAAGCCCCATTCAGCCTGGCCTTGAAATATTCTGAGAAGTTATGCTAAGAAATTTTTGAGCAATTTGAGTTACTAATATGAAAGGACAGCAGAACATTCTAATGAATTCACGAAAGAATCTCAGGAGACAACTTCAATCCTTATGCTGACAGGGACAGGAAAATATTTAGCTGTGTGTTACGTTTTCTCCCCCAGTGACTTTGGTCACAAATTGTGTGCATGTTTTATGGCCACTGACATTTAAAAAACCCACATTCTTTTGGTAATGTATATCCAGTCTTCTTAAATAGATGTAGGGGTTGTTTTACAAATGAGAATTGTATAAGGCATGACAGAAAATGTACTGAACTCTAAAGGACACCAGATACATTTCTCTTATGAACTTTACTATTCTGTTTTTAGGAAAACAGCAATCAACTAATTAGAAAATAATATTTTCTTATGTGAATATCATGAAAATACCTTACCCATCTTTCTGTGACATCAAAAGATAGAACTTACTTTTAAATAGCAAAAAGTCCCACTATTCTGATTTAGAGCAAATAGTCTTCCAGCATGAGAACGTGTATTATTAAGTGGAAAACCTCTGGTAGGCCATTAGCAGAAACTGTGATCATTTCCCTTTCTGTTCCTCTGAACTGAACATGTGTATGATTAAATACTTCATTCCTTTCAGGATGCCTTTGGGTTAACTTGGGTTTAGATTTCGTTGCATCTCATACAGCAGCAATTGCCTCAACTCTAGGGAAGTACCTAACCCCAAACACATGGAAATTACCCCAAAATGTTTAATGTAGTACGGTGAAAAGTGTCAAGAGTTACTTTATTCCTGCTGGTTTAAACAAAATTAAGATGGTGCCTTACTGAGTCAGAAAACAAAGAATGTGTCAGTTAGATCTTACTTTTTTTTCCTTTTATCTTTTGTGTGTGTGTGTGTGTGTTTTTGTTACATAAAGGAATTGAAGTTAACTGATGAGGAAGAAGCAATCAAAGCAAATTTAATGGATAATCGGGCACTGCCTCCAGAAGTCCTTGATAACATTGTTCTTGACTGGTGGAAGAAAGAGCCATTCCGGTAAATGGAATTAGAACTGTGATTTCTTTAATTAATCTTAGGAACTATATCATCCATTGTCCAAATTACAAGTAACTATTGCAGAGATCATTTCAGTGCTCTTGTACTTCTTATGAGTCATGACTGACCTCTCAGTCACAGTATCACAGTATCACAGTAATGATAAGGTTGGAAAAGACCTTAAAGATCATCCAGTCCAACCTAAATCCAAATAAACCCAGTAAACCTAACATCTAACATCTAGATCATGCCACTCAGCACCTCATCCAGCCTAACCTTGAACACCTCCAGGGACGGTGACTCAACCACCTCCGTGGGCAGCCCATTCCAAAACCGGATCACTCTTTCAATGAAAAATCTTTTCCTAATGTTAAGTCTAAACCTTCCCTGATGGAGCTTCAGACTATGACCTCTTGCCTTTTCTCCAGTGTCCAGGGAGAAAAGACCAACTGCTGCCTGACTACAACCACCCTTCAGATAGTTATAGACAGCAATAAGGTCACTTCTGAGCCTCCTCTTTTCCAGGCTAAACAAACCCAGCTCCCTCAGCCTCTTCTCATAGGGCTTATCTTCCAGCCCCTTTACCATTCGAGTTGCCCTTTTCTGGACTTGTTCCAGCACCTCGACATCCCTCTTAAACTGAGGGGCCCAGAACTGAACACAACACTCCAGGTGCGGTCTAACCAGTGCCGAATACAGGGGAAGGATAACCTCCCTTGACCTGCAGGCCACACCATTCTTAATGCAGGCCAGGATGCCACTGGCCCTCTTGGGCACCTGGGCACACTGCTGACTCATGTTAAGTTTGCTATCCACTAACACCTCCAAGTCTCTTTCCACCAGAGAACTGGTTTTCTTTCTCTGTTTTTACTGATACTTTGCCAGTACTGGACTACACAGGACCGGATAAAACTACTTAGTGCACTGGAGTTTTAATCAAACTCTTGAGTAGCTGGATAATTTTTGCAGGCTTACAAGACAGATATGTAAAGAAACCTTTATATTAATAAACATGGATAGCTAGAATCTAGCTGAAACTCTTTGTTTCCATATATTGTAAATATTACGTGGAAAGCAAAGACAAACTATCAAGGATCTCTAAAATAATGAAGAATCAGGTTATACTGTGCATTCATCAGAATCTATAGTCCACTGGTGTATCTATCAGATTTCCTTTCATCTCAGAAAGCCCATTCATAACATTGTGATAAATGTGGGTTACTGTTACATAAATAAATAGGATCATTAGCTCCGTGAAAGCAAACTGGATTTTCAGGATGTAACTTCAGGAGGGAAAAAACCCTTATCCAATGTTCTGTCTATTCCATTCATTTCCATCCAAGACATAGCTGCTGGCCGCTTGGCCATTAGGTTTCAATTCCTAATGCTATGAGAACTACTTTAAAGATAATAAACAAGATATTGAAATAAACTTTTATCCTATCAGCCCACAGATAGGTGACAACATTCTCTTAATGGTGCAAAAATAGGGAGATTAGTTTTTTGAAGAAAAGACAAAAAATTATCCAACATTCCACATCATATTGTGTTATTATATTATATACATTAAGTTTCATCAGGGACTGCATAGCAGAAGAGAACATTGATCATTGTATATACCATAATTGATATCCTGTCCCTGACTTCTCCCATAGCATCCAGGATTACCATCCATACCCTGGACTTTCAACCCATTCTGAGTCCCTGTAGCTTCTTTGGTTTTCTGCAGTTTTACAATATATCCTATTAAGGTGTAAAGCTATAAAGATAAATTTCTAATACATTTCTTATAAAATAATAAAAAGTTCTTACTAACACAGCATTCAGTTTTACAGAATGAGATTGTAAGAACTCCAAAGGCCACAGAGCTTTCCAGACATATGTGATCTGTTTTTAGTATCTCCAGGAAGGGAGATGTAGATCATAACCAGTAGCAAAATTCCCATCCATTACTAGAGAGGAAATTGCCAGGCATTTCTGAAAAATAAATTTTAGGCCACAAGCTTTCTGTGGCAGATTATACCAAATCTTTTGTCATACTTATTGTACTTGAGACCAGTGGCTAAAAAGTACTGGTTTTAGTCAAACAAACAATACTGAGGACACTCTCTTGTTTTATTTTTTATAACTTAATCTTAAATAATTAATCTCTGCATATTATATCTTCAGAAGAAAAACATTTATTAGTATGTATATATAGTGAAGCATCAGTTTTACATCATCAAAAATAATACTTGAAATTACTTTTTAAAGTTTAATCTTAACATGCACATTTAATAAGTGAGTTTAATTTATTTTTACAATTTCATTACTTTTTCACTATGTTGCACGTCAAACTGCACTGTGAAATGATAAACATCTTATTTTTCAATTAGGTCCACAGGATTTATACTGGATGGTTTCCCTCGTACTTCAGATGAAGCCCACTATTTGTCAGAACGAGGACTCTGTCCGGATGTTGTAGTTTATATTGAAGTAGAACAAAGTGATGTTCTTGACCGTCTTTTTCCTCCACGTCTGAAAAAGTGGAAAGAAAGACAGTATAAAAAAATGGAAAATAAAAGGAAAATGAAAGAACTGAAAGCAAAAATAAGGGTAAGTTTTCAGTCCTGTTTACTGCTTTGTAATTTCAGCAGCACAGATATGAACACAGATTCTAAACTTCCCAGAAGAGCAATTAATTCATGTAGTTATTTAGATATCTCACAGCCCAAGACCAGTGTCTGACAGAATGCCAGACATCAGAAAAGTCCTGAGCAAAAGGCAACTAGAGGGAGTGACTACAGCCTTAGAAAATCAAACACGCAATGGAAGCACTGTACTGTTTGCATCCTGGCTTCCCTGACACACAGAATGTCAATACAGAATTTGGGACAGGGCTTGTACAATGCCAGTAAGTTTTCTGAACTGCCTGTGCCAGAGGCTGGCTCTGAGAATGCCAACTGTGAGCAGTTAGTCTGATAATTCAAGTAGCAAATACCTGTGCTCCAGATCTGAGGATCCAGTCTTCATGTGAACAGTGTAGGCATCAATATGACTCCTGTTAACAAAAGAAAATAGCAGGTTTGTATTTAAAACACAAGCATGAAACAATTATACAAACTGATAAAGTCATGAAGAAATAGGAAAATACAAGAATCAGGATTTCCTGAGTAACAGTAGTTTGCTATTTTTCCTTACCTGTACTGCAGTGTAGTTTTTTGTGCTACATTGAGTATTTTCCATAGCAACCAGTTGTTGAGAAAGGTGCATGATGCTGTGACAGCACAGCATTGCTCACGTACTCTTATCCCTTCTTTTGTTACTAAGGCTGGAAGACATACAAAGAGTCTGAGAAAAACAAACTAGTTGAACACGGCCCTTCACTGAAGTTCACCAGGGCCATGTCATTCAGAAACACTGAATCTAAGTTGCAAGAATAGAGAAAATCAGTGCTTGCAGAATTTCTTGCTGCTTTGCTTAGAATGCTCTGGTATCCAGACCCCTGGCAGAATCCACCTCTAAATTTAGAAATTCTGTAGCTTACCAATAAAAATATCATCTTCTTGGTGGTGCTCAGCAAAGCTACCAAATCATTTCTTAGATGAAGTGGGGAGAGGAAAATGTAGTGAGAGTCTAGTGGATCAAGATAAAAAGAGTTTAATAAAGCAAAAGCAAAGGCCACACAGAGAAGCAAAGGCAAACAATAGAGATTATTCCCCATGTCCCATAAGCAGGTGATCTTCACCTCCTTTCCTGGAAGGACCTGATAGCCATAGTGGTTGCTCTGCAGGACAAACACCATCAGTGAATGCCCCTCTGCTTCTTTATCCTTCCTTTTCTATCTGGGCTGATGTAATCTGTTATGGAATATCCCTTTGGACAGTTTGGGTCAGCTGGCCCAGCCCATCCCTCAGCCTACTGTTGTGGGAAATGTTAAGGAAGAAAAAACCCAACCACAGCCTTGATGCTGTGCGAACACAGATCAACAGTAGCCAAAACACTGATGTGTTATCAATGGCCTTCTAGTTGCCACTACAAAACACACCACTACAAAGCAGAGATACTATGGAAAGAATCAACTCCATCTCAGACAAAACCAATAGAGAATCACAGGCTTTCTGACTGCTCCACCAGTCTCAGTCTCAGAAACTGCAACTGCGAATGTTTTACTAACATTCACATACATGTTCTCCTAGTATAAAGGTTTATTTAGGCTGCAACATTTCAAGCTGCACAGATAATATTTTTTTAATGTTGGAAGCAACTAGAAACAGTGTTTTAAAAGTGGAAAGGACAGAATTCATTCTAAGTCACTTTACCAATATTCAGAAAAGAGCTTTTATTAGCAAATGTCATCGTCTTACATCTTTCTTTCACTAACAGGATGAGAAGATTGCCAGAAGAAGAGAAGAACTTTTAGCAGAACGAAAACAAAGGAAACAGGAGGTAAAAAAATAAGCTAATAAAAAAGATTTTAAATAGAAGTTTGCATTCATGCCTTCGACATGTCTAAAGCTTAAAGTCACAGAGCATTTAGGGCAATGTAGAATAGTTAAAATGTGATAGTATATCAGAACCTACTTTAAAAAATAATTGTACATGGTGTTTAAATTGTTTTAGACACATCTGACTCATGAACACTAAAATAATTTCAAAAAGATTTCTCAGTATGTGCTTAATACTTTTAGTTTAGCAAAATACTTACAAATGAGGTTTATGTATCTAATTTGTAAGTATCAGAGTACACCTATTAATTGCAATTAGGCATGTGTTTTAAGTACCTTGTCAAGTCCATGGTTAAAACAGAATAGGACTGTACTAGGACTTCTGCCCAAACAGAATTACACAGTATATTTATAAATGCATTAATGCATGACTGGACTGCTCATGAAATTTTGCTAACTACATTTTCAGTTAACAAGCCTGTTTCTAACAAAGTCCTGCCAAACTACATTACTACATATCAGCAACATACTCCTCAAAACTGCAGCATAGCACTTTGGGTTTTTCAAGCACTCTTGGAACCAGTACAATATTTAACTGTGTGTGCTAGAAATACTTTTCATTTTCTTCTGAAATATGATTCTAGAGTTTACTAGATTTTTACTTACTATAAAGGATACCTCAAAATGAGGTTTTGTTGAATGCATTATCTTTCTAATTTAAAAAAAGATACAATACCATATATTTCTTTAAAACATCCATATCACAGACATGTAACAATAAAACATTTTACCTCTATAGGCTTTAGGAAATATGGAGCATTATGAAGCCACCGAGGAGGAAGATGAAAATGAAGATATTAAAACTATACTTGAAGAAGAGTTTTTAGAAGAAGAAGAAGAAGAGGCTGAAGAAGAACAGGAAATTGATGCCGTTGACAGCATACAAACTGAAATTGCAGAAAAGTTTGATTCAGAAGTAGACAGTTTACAAAGTGTACAGGTATCTCATTCACTCATTATTTTATTAAATTTTATGACGGCATCATGTATGAGGAGTTTACATTTTTATTGTAGTTGTCGAATTCAAAGTTATGGTGCTTAAACAGCTTTGCTGCTGTACTCATGATGTAAATATGTGAGGAAGATAAAGGCTGTAGTGAGAAGGTATATACTTTAAGAATACATTATATATGTAATAGTAATATAGTAGGGGAAAAATAAAGGAAACTTTTGAGTGGGCCTATCCAGTCTTAGAGTCCTTAATTCCTTTTTGATAGGTCACTTGATGCAGGCAACAAATTTGAGAGTCATAAATATATGAACAATATTGGAAAATAATTCTAAGGAAAAATTCTTACTAGACAACTCAGGGTTTTTATGCAGTTCTTAATCAGGTAATTTTGCTGAAATCAGTGCAATTACTTACGATGAGATAATCTTATCTAACTGTAGGTATGGCAAGTGTTAATGCCCACATCTAAGGCAGTAAGTAGATGGCCGTCTTCTGTATCTTCCTTCAGGAAAAAAAAGTATCAATTTACAGAAGTAAACAGCCAAGGCATAGGTGGAAGATTTGGGAAAGGAAACTAAGATTTATCAAAGCCATAAGTGTGACTGATTCCAAGGTCCACTTTATTTTAACAATTAATGTATTAGATGTCAGATGTACCACGAATATACCCCAACATTCATTGTGCTATAGAGAAGCATAAACTATATGGAAAAAGTTCACATTTTGTGCTCAGAGATGCAGTTTTCTATTAGTTTCGGAAGAAGCTGAATGGAAAGTACTTGCAATTCTTGTAAGCAACTATTAAATGTCATAATTTTATTGAACCATTCAATGCATATAATCATGTATCCCAATGATAACCACAAAAATAATTGTAGGGGTTCTGAATGAAGCTTGTTGCTAATATCACATTTCTGAGTATAAATTGCATTTGCAAACTAGAATTGGAAAGAATCAAGAATAAGGCTATGAGAGACAATAAAGACAAAATCCCAGTAATAGCCTTGGCTCTTTAAGTGAACAGTACAGTGTTTCAAGTTACAGCTAGTGGAATACTGTAGGTCTTGGATCATTTTCTCTCTGCCGTTTGGGAGTGTATCATTTGTTGCATTAGTAAACTGATGAAAAATTTGATCAGATAAAGAACTAAGACATTCAGCAGCTTTTTTTTTTACTCTCAAGAAGTAAATCAATCTTAGCAAGAAGAGAGAGGAAGTGTTTCAAAGTTGGTTATTATATTCTGTTGGTTATTATATTATAACAGTAAGTGGAAATGTTTAAGACTTGATCATATAAATATTATATACAACTTGAGGAATTACACAGAAGTAGGTCATCTAATAGAATTGCATGTTGGGACCATATCCTACTAATATCCTCTAGTTACAGCTTAGTATTTTTCCCATTTTTTTAATTGAAATAATATTTATGATTTTATAAGTAACTGTAAGTAACTTACTGTTTCCTCAAGAATCTTAATTGTTCTCTGATTCTTCAGTTGCTGATTCTCTTTGACATTGTGGAGCTTTGTTCTTTTATGGAAAACTAAATTATTACATTAAAACACAGTAGCACTTGTAAAAGTCTTCAGTTGCTAGAAAAAACTTTGCAGAAAATGGATTTGTTTTATACTTAACTTGAGTAAGTTGGAGAATAATAATAAGTCACCAGAGAGCAGAAATATTTTTAGAGTGTAACCAAATAAGGCATCCTAAATTGTTTGGAGTAGGGAAAGAATTATATTTGATATTTTTTTAATAAAAGATACTTCTGAAGCCTTAGATTTATCATAGCAAAATTGACTGTCAATTAAATAATGTTAAATAAATGTCAATTAAATAATGTTCCTTCATTATTTAAAATAGTGTAATACTTAATATAGACTGGATAACTTAAGCCTCAATGGGCAGGAAAACCAATTCTCATCTCTAATCAAATTTTACTGATATATGGTGACTGTGAAATACTTGATAGTTCACAGAAAATTGCTGTCAATTGTTATTAAAAATCTGATGCTGTTTATGATTCTAATATTTCATTATGTTTTCATTAAACAGGAAGAACTTGAAAAATTGTTAATACCACAAATCAAGATCAATGGAGGACGGAAGCCTCACATTGTACGCTCCCAACTATATAGCCAGCTGAATTCTCTAATGGAAAATCGTGAAAGCATATTTGAGAAATGTTACCCAATAAGTCTGCCACTTGCACATAAGATGTTGGCTTTCTCATACAAATTTCCAAGTTCTTTTGGTCAGTGGGATCCGATCAAGGTAATGTTCTTAAGAGCTGAAAAATATTTTCAAGAAGCAATACTTCTAAAAAATATTCCACATTAAAAACCACTAGACAGTAGCAACTAATACCAAAAGAATTTAATGAAAAGTACATTACTGAAGCAAACTACAGCACTGAATATAAACAAAATGCAACAAGCATTGATAACGAAAGGTATTGGTCTTTTCAGTGAAAACACACTGAAAGGGTATGGGGTTTGAATTTATAAGAAGCCACAGAGGTGACAACCAACCCTAGCAGTGGCAAAAGAACAACAAATGTTAAATGTATAAAATTCAGCAGTAATAATTCTTTGTTGTCAAAATTTATAAATTTTGAAGAGAAACCAATCTAATTCCATAGTAATTTAAAAGAGATCTGAAAAGTCAGAAAGTACTCATGTTTATCCCACAAAGTAGGGTGATACAGTGTTAAAGGTAGTAAGTGAAGTGCTTATGGGTGAATTTTTGGTTTTAATGCTAGAAATAAAAACAGGTTGAACTTTGAGCAAATCAGAAATAAAAGGAAGATCAGTTAACAAAAAAGCAACAGTGAAAAAAAATACAGAACAAGTCCAACTGATGAAGTTTGCCTTCATTTTACTATGCTAATTAATCAACTAATTTTTACGGCCTTTTGTATAGGCATCATGTTGGGTCTTCATCTGTTCCAGATTACTTTTATCAGTCTTTAAGCTTGGCAATCAGAACTGTATATAGCACAGCTTTCGTGCAATCAAAATACTTGAAATGGTTCAGGATCAGAATTGCCTTTTCCATGGCTGCAGCAATTTGGCATCTAATAATGTAGAGACATATTAACAGTAGATATTTCTACTGTCATTTTCAGTTACTGAACCATAGCTTATATGTGAAATTCTTATTAGTTTCTACATACTAGACCTTGCACTTTACTCCATTAGTTTTCACCACATTTTTGTCATTCTGTTTCTCCAATTCATTCATTTTTGTTGTATGGTGGGTTTTAGTTACCAACCAAAAGGTAAAATTCAGTTAGATGAAAGAAGTCATAGAAAGCTATTAGATAAAATCAGAGTGATGTGCTGACAGTGGAAATGTATATGCTGACAATAATTAAAGGGAAATGGGATCATTTTGAGGGTATTTTAGGATATAATAGAAATAACAAAATTGATTCAGGACTGGAGGGATTTTTTGTAGAAAGGCAGACAGAGCATATGCCAATTACATTCAGATTAAATTTGGGGGGAAGTAAGTAGTTATGCAACTGATTAGATAAGCACAGAATAAATATGATGATAGGAGGGAGAAATGGGAGCAGATATACCAGAGAACAAAGTCCTGATATCTTATAAATTGCAGGAAAGCTTCCCAAAATTACTGGATTTAGGAATAGGAAGTGAGAATCAAAGGATTTGGGAAGGTAATGCCTTACCACCAATCACCTTATATATTTATTAACTCCTTCAAAAATACTAACAGACTTATGAGATATTATTTCCTTCCACAAGAAGCTGAGTTTGCTCTTACCCACTACTGCATATATTTGCCTATAACTACTGGAGGTTTTTTCTTAATATATTTCAGTTTGGACATCACTAAGAACATGACTGAGCATGTCATGTTCATGGACTCAACATAAGCCAGCAGTGTGCCCAGGTAGCCAAGAAGGCCAATAGCATCCTGGCTTGCATCTGAAATACTGTGACAGCAGCACCAAGGAGGTGATCCTGCCCCTATACTCTGCCCTGTTGAGGCTGCATCTCAAGCACTGTGTGCAGTTTTGTGCACTGCAGTACAAGAAGGAGATCAAGGTGCTAGAGAGGATGTAAAGAGGGGCAGCTGGGCTGACTAAGAGTCTGGGGAACAGGACTGATAAGGAGAGGCTGGGACTGTTCGTCCTGGAGAAGAGGAGGCTCATTGCTCTCTACAATTACCTGGTGGGAGGTTGCAGTGAGATGGGTATGGGCCTCTTCTCCCTAGTGACTAGGGCTAGGATAAGCGGGAATGGGGTCAGGTTGTGCCAGGGGAGGTTCAGATTGAACATTAAGAAAAACTTCTTCACAGAAAGAGTGGTGATGCCTTGGAATACACTGTCTAGGGAGGTGGTGGAGGCACTGCCCCTGGAGGTATTAAAAAAATGGGTAGACATGGTGTTTTGAGAGATGGTTTAGTGGTTAAGGGTTGTAGAGCGGATGGTTGGACTTCATGATCTTTAAGGTCTTTTCCAACCTTGCTGATAATTCTATGATTCAAAGTTATTCCCTAGTGGGGGGAATTTTCATTGAAAATCCTTTATTCTTTGAAAATAATACTTTATGTTCTACTTCTTTGCGCTCTCTTGGTGGAAAGAAAGTGTTATGGTACCACCTACTGGAAACAGTGAACATTGTTTCTCTCTTCAGTGATTACTTCATCGTTTTGTACAAGAATTCCATATGTATGGAGATTCCTCAGACAATATATACTGTCCAAATGTATGAATTTCAGAATGCTGTGATGGTTTGTTTCATGCAGATGGGTCTCCTCTACCTGTCTATGAAGCCACTAATGTGGGATGGAGGGAGAGGAAGATTTGTCAAACGTTATCAACTGCTTTTTATATATGTTACAGTTAAGTGAAGGAGGTGTAATCAAGCCACAACAAAGCCATGGAAACACAATCTTTCCTGTAATCCATCGAAAATATATTTATTTCTTTTCAAGTAAAGAAAATAAAGAAAGATTTATGAAAAATCCAGTGAAATATATTTGTCAGCCAAAGCCTAGACCTGCTGTGCCAATTAAGATTGCAATCGTGGGTCCTCCAAAATCTGGAAAGACTACAGGTAGGAGCCCCTATTATCTATAAACTAAACCCCGTCTAATGGCTGAACCTGCATCTGTCTTTACTGATATTAGAAACTATTACTATTGTTGGTCTTCCTGCTTTTCTTGCAGGGCATAGTATCCATTTAGTTACAATCTCTAGTGTCTCATTTTGCAGTCAGCTATCTATGCTTTATCCATCTGAATTTTATCCCAGCTTTTTAAGAAGTTAGTGACCTGGACCAGCACTTAGAACAGGGGTCCTCAAACTTTTTAAACAGGGGGCCGGTTCACTGTCCCTCAGACACTGTCAGGAGCTGGGCTATAGTTTGGAAAAAAATGAACGAATTGCTATGCACACTGCACATATTTTATTTGTAGTAGTGCACAAAAAAACAGGAAAAAGAATGCAATATTTAAAATGAAGAACAATTGTAACCAACAAAAACAAATAATATTTCAATGTGGACTACAGGCCTGCTTTTGGCTAATGAGATGGTCAATGTTAGGTTCCATATTTGTCACCGCTAGTCGTAGCAAATGATGCAAGTGTTCATCAGTTAGTCTCACTGGTGCTGGCTGGTTTGTGCTGCCTGGCTTGTTCTGCCTGGGAGCTGGAGGGAGGGAGGGAGGGAGGGACGGGGGGGCCATTCACCTTGCTGATGCTGCCGCCCCCCTCCTCAGCCTGGCCGCGCAGTCGGCAGGCAGTCATCTGCAGCTGCTCGGCTTCTGCAAATACAGGCAGGCCACATTGGAGACCCTGGGGGGCTGTATCCGGCCCTCAGGCCAGGGTTTGAGGACCCCTGACTTAGAAAATCCAGGCTTAAGCTATTTATACCCCTTGTAATTGTTTCTTATTTCTCTCAGTCAGTATGCAACAAAATTAACAAATATTGCTAGGATCAAAGAACCTAGGACCAGAACCCTAAACTCCATATATCTCCTTGTGTTTCCAAACTTCTAGATTAAAACCTACAAGACTTCTATGTGTCCTCCTTCCTCTGACTCTTTGAATCCACAGGTCTCTGCCTTTAAGTGGAGGAGGAGAAAATTTAACTTACACCACAGCTTAATAGTTAGTATAGGGTCTTAAAAGAATAGAGGGTTCAAATTATCTCACATTAATTAAGGAGGAAATTTCAATCTTAGGTACCATTTCCTGGATAAATGATCTAACTGCTAGGGTGTTCTGTGAAAGATGCAGCAGTAGAAGAATATTTTCTAAGGTATTTTGTAATAATACTGCCTATTACTACTGAGGTTGGTGCAGAACCGAGCTCTACACATTTGCAAAAGTTTGGCCACTTTAAGGGCCTAAGCAGGGTTAGTACCTGTTTAGCAAGATTATGCATTGGAAATTACTCAGGAAGTGAGCGGAGCAGTTTGCCTCAAAGACTAAGGACATATTTTAACAGACTGCTAGGTTGTGGTGTAGCTCACATTGTGCTGTGTGCTGAAATCAAAATGTTTTGCAGTTGCCAAGAGATTTGCAAGTGTATATGGGTTGCTGCACCTGAGTATGGGACAGGCCATAAGGCTGGTACTGGACAACCAGCCAGAGAGTGAATTGGCACTCATGTTAAAGATGCATCTTCACAGAGGATTGACCGTACCTGATGAACTGGCCGTGCAGGCTCTAGATGTGGCTCTGATGAATCACGTGTGTAATACCACTGGGTAAGAGTCTTGTTGAGTGTCTGCATTTTTTTCAAGATATGCCAGTCCCTTCAGAGGGAGAGATTCCCACATTATCACTGAAAAACAATTTCCCTAAAACATATCAGTACTTTATGCATTAAGAAAATAATCCACACAAAATTAGGAAACCAGATTGAAACATATTTTTTTGCAATTTTTAAGTACACATATTGCAGTAAATCCAAGTAATAAGCTTTATGAAAGTTACCTTTATACAGTTAATAAGTCACAATTTTTTATTATGCTTTGAGAACTACCATTTTATCACTTTTATACCAGCTCCAGTACCAAGTTGCACACATCTTTGGTCATGGAGACTGGTGCAGTACTCATGTTTTTTTCTGGTTTTAGTAACAATTGAAGTTATTAAGGAGGAACTGAAACCAGTGAGTTCACCTCATTGATATGTGATCCTAATTTCCTAGGTGCTTTCGCCACTGAAACACCTTCCAAACTGGGCACTGTTAAAAAACTTCAAGATTGTGATTTCAGGACATTCAACTGTTCTTCCCAAAACCAAGAATTATCACATGGAAAAGCAGTTCACAGAATCACAGAATGTTAGGGATTGAAAGAGACATTGAAAGGTCATGTAGTTCAATCCCCCTACCAGAGCAGGATCACCTAGATCAAGTCACATAGGAACATGTCCAGGCAGGTTTTAAACATCTCCAGGGAAGGCTCCACTGGAAAAATATCTGAAAATTAGTTGAGCTTGAGATCAGAATTCTTAGCCACTTTTTTTTTCCTCATGTATATACTGGAATGTTTCAGTATATTTTGCCCCTAACGCAAATGCATAACGTGTCGCCTAACGCATGAAAAGCATCTCTTCTCCAATATGAGTTTTTAAAAAAAACATTAAACTCTCCAAGTACTATAAATCATTTACTTTCCACTTTGAAAACTACTTCCAATCCATATGGATATTTCCTGTAGTTAAAATTGTGCTTCTGAGAGACTGATGTGACAGAATTACAACATCTATTGGATGATTTATAAAAATAAATCATATCCATCCACTTACATTAGTTTACCTTTCCCCTTTTGGGTATATACTGTGGTCTTTACTATGTCTTATTCTATATACTTGATTTTTTAAAAAAATATTATTATAAATTCTTAAGAGTGAAGACTGTGTTTATCAAGTGAATTATAACTTTATGGCATAGGTGCAGAATATTGTCTCTGCTGAGAATGTACTAGGAATATACTTAGTCTTAACAGTTAATTAGAAAAAGACTTCTTAGGAACACTGACTTTCTGCTTCTTTCTCTATGCAGAGTTGTAATTGATGGATATCCTGTAACAAGAAAACAAGTAAACCTCTTGGAATCGGCTCGGATAATTCCAATGAAAATCTTTGAATTAGAAATGGATGCAAAGGAAGTGTTCCGAAGAGCACTGCTAGATAAGGAAGGCCCCTACAGGTAGTAGTGCTCCCTAATAGCAATATTTTTATGCACATGATACTGCCATGTCTCTATTTAAGAGCAGTAGTGCTGTATCTAAAGAGGCTGTATCGAAGCTGGTGCATAACACAGCTGTCTCCAAACTCCACATATAAAAAGACATTGCCACCAGTCTCTCTACATTGTAATGCTTTTATTTCCATTGACCAGAAACAGGGTCATAAGGCTTTTGTGGCCTGGTCCCCTGATGACGTGACTCAGGGCACCTATGTGCAGTTTTATGCACCCACAGCTTAGTTAAATTGGTTTTAATAGCACCACACATCACAAATGTTACTAGTTCACTCTGCTGAAGTTTTTTATTCATCAATCCATTTATTATCATCAAAAAGCGACACTTCATCTTAAAAGCTCTCCTTTAAGGCTTGAATTCTTTTCAAAAGATGGAAATAATATGTATTATAATAATGTATAGAATTCATGAACTACTAATCTAAACCTTCCAATTCAGCTTGCTTCCCTTGTTTTTCTAAGGATATAACTATTCTGTTTAAAGAGCTCTTGGTTAGTTCTGAGGAAGAGCAGTAAGTAGTTTCTAAATGGACAGGGAATTAAAAAGAACAGAACAGTCACCTTAAAATTCAATTGTATAAGAACCAGGTTCTCATTAAAAGTGTTTATAAGGAGTTCTAGATAGCTTAAAGCCTTACTGCATGTCTCTTTCATTTTGTCTCTCTCTTTTTCATCAAGTAATCATTACAACACTTGTTTACGGAAAGCCTAAGGACAATTTGCATTGCAAAAATTAAATTAATGCTGTCTTTTTGAAAGTATTTGCTTTAAACTTCTGATTTTTAAATATCAGCTTCATTACATTTCATAGGTTTAAATACAAATCAAATATGCAATATCAGGTATTTCTGAAAGGTATGACTTCCAGAGACACTCATCCTCTTAAAATGGATGTTTTTTCTCTTTTTTGGCATCATTTAAATTAAGAACTAGAACAGAAGATGCTTTTCTGTTTTAATCAAAATATCTTTCCTAGTCTTGCATAATACTTTTAGAGGTCAGATTAATTATTTCCTATGTAAATATGATAGACATTTTTAAAATTAATCCAAGAATTATGGCTACTTCTTGATTTCAGCATTATGCAAAATTAAGCCTTTCTCAACAAACAATTTACTTAAATTTTTAAAGTCTCATAGTTCATCTGGGAAACCATGTAGTGGTATACTTGTAGTGTGTGTCAGTGAGTATCTCCTGATACATTCCATATCTTTACAAAATTATTGAGTCTGTTTTGGGAATAAATCACAACATTTTTGTTCTTTACTTCCTAATGTAACTATCTGAAGAAAAACACTGAGGTGATTGGGCAGGTTCAGCGAAGAGCAACAAAGTTGGTGAAGGGTCTGGAGAACAAACCTTGTGATGAGAGTCTGAAGGGAGACCTCATTGCTTTCTGTAACTACCTGAAGGGAGGTTGTGGAGTCTATTCTCAGAAGTAACAAGTGACAGGACAAGAGGAAATGGCCTCAAGCTGCGCCAGGGCAAGTTCAGGATAGACATTAGAAAAAGCTTTATTGAAAGGGTCATTGAGTATTGGAACAGGCTGCCCAGGGATGGGGTTAAATCACTGTCCCTGGAAACATTTAAAAGTCATGTAGATCTGGAGCGTAGGGACATGGTTTAGCAGTGGGTGTACAGAGTTAGATTAATGGTTGGACCTGTTGATCTTAGAGGTCTTTTCTGACCTAAATTATTCTATGCTGCTTCCCATACGTAACTGGTAATAATCTTAATAATAAAGTTGTATTTCTGAAATGTGTTCTACAGTGTCAAATAATCAGAATTTTGTAAAATGGATTTAAAGTGAACTCTCTAATTGAAACCTGAAATCTAATCTTCAGGCCTAAAGCTGAAGTGTTACTTTTTATTTGTCTTCAGATCTTCCTACCCTGAACATGACAGCTTACAAATTCTAGCTGTTAAAAATTCCTGCTACAAACAGCACATTGATGCAGTCAGAACTTACTATAGAAAGGAACATCAGAACTGGTGTGTGATTGATGCCTTTCGGAGCAAGTGGTGGATCTGGAACAAAGTACTGCAGGAAGTTCAAGTAGTTGTTAAAGAAATTCAAACATACCTGGAAAGAATAAGAGAAGGTAAAAGAAAAACAGTTTCTCAGAACAATATTAATGTATTTAGGAAGTTGCATTTCAGCTTCAACTTGCTTTGGATGAAGCTAATTCTTGGGCACATACATACCCTCAAGTTCTTCAGTCTCACCTGGAGAGGTCCTGAAGAGATCTCTTGAAGAGAGCACAGACAAAACAGCTATCAGACAGTCTGAGACCACCCTCCAAAGAACAGGGTAACACAATATACCTGAAAGAAGTCAGAGATCTCATGGTCCATGCAGATTGTTCAACACTGGATGATAAATCCCAGAGTATACAAGGGAACTATGACTTGCAGCTTCAATTACATATCAGGGGAGGAAGAGGGAAGGAGGGGGATAATGTTAATTCGAAGTTCAGAATTAAGGTTAAATGTTGCCATCTGAGTTAATTTCTTTGCTGTGACAGAAGAAAACCTTTAGTCTAAGATGATAACAGTTGTTGGAGACCAGTGTAGGAGAAAGGGACCTAGGGGTCCTGGCGGCCAGCACCAGGACCAGGAGCCAGCAATGTGCTCTTGTGGCCAAGAGGGCCAACAGCATCCTGGGGTATATCAGAAGCAGGGTGGTTAGCAGATGGAAAGAGATTCTTCTCCCCATCCACTCTGCCCTGGTGAGACCACATCTGGAGTATTGTGTCCAGTTCTGGGCCCCTCAGTTCAAGAGGGATGTGGAGCTGCTGGAGGAAGTCCAGCATAGAGCAACGAGGATGATGAAGGAAGTGGAGCACCTCCCTCCTGAGGAGAGGCTGAGGGAGCTGGGTGTCTTTAGCTGGGAGGAGACTGAGGGGTAACCTCATTAATGTCTATAAATATTTGAAGGATGGGTGTCAGGAGGATGGAGCCAGGCTCTTCTGTGTCATGTAGTGATAGGACGAGGGGCAGTGGGAGCAAGCTGGAACACAGGAGGTTCCACTTCAATATGAGAAGGAACTTCTTGCCAGTGAGGGTGACAGAGCACTGAACAGGCTGCCCAGGGGAATTGTGGAGTCTCCTTCACTAGAGACATTTAGAGCCTGCCTGGATGTGTTCTTAGGCAACTTGGTCTAGGTGATCCTGCTGTGGCAGGGGAATTGGACTACATGATCTATCGAAGTCCCTTCCAATCCCTAATGATTCTATGATACTTTAATTTTTGTTTGTCAGCATTGACCAGGATTGTAAACATGCCTGCACAGTTTAACTAAAATTCCTTTGATGGGTAAACAGACTTCCTTATCTTATGCCAACATTTGGGTTTTAACTTCTACAGCTTTGTGGCTGCACCCTTCTTAAAAGTTGCAGCCATAAGCAAAGAAAATAATTTAAAATAAATTCAACTTTTTTATACCAAGTTTGAAAAGCACTGTTTTTACACAGTTTGGGTTTTATATGACATTTTATTAAAGATTTTTAATATATTTCATCCAGATAGACCACAGCATTTGTAAGACACAGATGAATAAACTTTTCATCAAACCTTTTACTCTTTTTCACCACTGTAAAGAAATTTTTAAAAAGCTAAAATATTCCTTAGCAACACAAAGGAGAACAATAAATCACAAACAAAACTGTTCCAGGGAGAACAGACTAATAATTTAGGCATACAGGGTACTCCACATTATTCATTATTACATTTCTTAAGTACTAGAAACATGTTATCAAAAATAATTGATAAAATGGGTTGCAACTTCATTTTCATATCACTTATAAAAGTTGCTATACAAATTCTCTATATTTCCTGCCATTTTCGCAATGTATTTTCTTCTGGGCCAAAACATTTCTGAACACAAATGTTTTCCATTTCAATGTATTTCATTATTAAATACGTTAATGGCTTTTATTAACAGGAAAAGCAGCTGGCATTGCTGATTTATGTATTACTCCTGAAGAGCTGTACTACCGGCTGGGGGAGTTTGGACAGTATTGTCCTGTCAGCCTGGCAGAAAAGGGAGAACTGATTGACTGCTCTGTAACATCGTCATTGCGATTTGCCGCAGAATTTCGAGGACATTATTACAAAATGGCTTCACAGGAAGAACTGAATGTAGGTGTCAAACATCAAGTTGGGAGGGGATTATGGGAAGAGGGAAGATTGTTCCTTAGATTTTTTGATTCCATGGAGAAACAGGCAGTATGTAATCTGAATTAGACCAGTGTGTTGAGTATTGGAGCTTTTGTTCTGTGTGCTTCTGCTGTCAAACATATGGGCAGACAAAATGCTTCAGTCTCTTCAAACCAAAGCTCTTCTTACGAACTGTCCTAGATCAGTCATTTTAGAGCAAGCATTTCCTTCTTTCTCCATCTGTTGTCAGGTAGAGGGTGGTTAAAGATCACAATGGATAGTGATGGGTGGTGGATGGACACTGAAGATATCAGCTGAGAACTGGCTGGAAAATAAATTTTATACCTGATAGCAGCAGCACATTTAGAAATGCACTGTGGAATAAACAAGTATCTAAATTGTGTAAGCCAGTCCTTCGGAGTTTGATTCACAGTCTTACAGTCCTTCTGTCCTTATAACAAAATGTAATTTATTTTTCTACAGAAATTCTTGAGCAGACCAGAGGTTTATGTGCCACCCCTGGCACCTCACCCTCTCCCACCACCAGACATGCTACCAAAGAAACTGACTGCAGCAGAAGTCAGTTTATTCCCCGTCAGTGCTGAAATACAGGGATACTGTCCAGTCACTTACCTAGATGGAAAACAGAGGTACATCAGGGCAGTTTTCATCATCTGAAAGACAGAATGTTTCCTGTATTATGACATTAATAAGGAAATACATTCAAAGTACATTTTAACACTGTCAAAGGTTTGGACGGGAAAAAGTTAATTCTCTATATTGTGCCTGTGGGTTTGGAAATCAATGTAAAATGACCTTTTTAAACTCATAGGGCTACAGATTCCACAAGAATCTGTGTTTTGTGATGAAGGCTGCTCAAACATAGTTTGAGTCTTCTCTGCCCTAAGCCTTCAAAAGTTAAAAAAAAATCTCACAAACCTTAATAGAGGCTAAACCAGCGAATACAATTTTTGTAAGAGATCCATAACACTCCACCATAAAGTCCTGCTGATTTCGTCAGCGTGCATGAATTTCTCATCAAGGTAGGACTGTAATAGTCAATTCTGTGCTGTCTGTCTCTTAAATTTCCTGAACAACTACAATCAGCATTTTAACTAGAGTAGCTCTAAAGAATCTCTTTAATAAACAGGTTCTGGGTAAAACACTGACTCTGAGCCACACAGCTGTCAGTCCTGTGGTAGAAACTTGAGTGATCAACTACTACTTTTTTGTAGTTCCTATACTTGCTAAATTCCCAGAAGGCTCCCAGCAGCTAACAGAATTTACACCACACAAATGATGCTTTACCATTTATTGTGAGTTAATAGTCTTTCTTACTCCATCTCTTCAGATACGAAGCTTTGGTACCTGGTAACATCAAGTATGCTGCAAAATATCAAGACAAACTTTTTATTTTTGAGAGTGAAGAAAAACTCGAGAAGTTTATGAGGTGAATATACTAGTGGCATTTAATCTTTAATTGTGTCATGGATTATACATCCTAAAAGTGCTTACTTTTTACCTGCTTAGGTTACCAGAGAAGTACTGTAATCTGAAGCTTCCACATAAACTCCCTCCAATAAAGGAGCCAATACTACTCACTGCACTTCCTTTGACTGGATACCTTGAACAGGCCAGTTTTTGCTTTTCTGTTTTAGAACATAATTTTGCAATGTACAGTGTATCTCACTGAGCTTATTTAGTTTTTAATGCAATTAGTCTTACTCTATTAATGGGACTCTATTAAACTGAAAATAACGTATTTAAAATTGACAGCAATTTTTTGAAAGCTTTAAATAGATATTTGTGGCTTTAGAGAAAAAAAAAAAGACCAGAGAGAATAACAAGCTGCAGTATTAGCTAATAGATTTTCTGACTCTTTTATCATACCTTGTACGATTACATTTTGCTTCCATTTTTAACACCAGGATAGACACAAGCTTATCTGGAATCATTTAAAGATAGTTGGTTACATTTTGAGTCATGAATAGGGAACAAAAAATGATCCATGGCCTCTGGTCTTCCTGTTTTGTACTATTTAGTATCCTGTGCAATTCATCAACTAATGTATTGTCCCGCATTGTCAGATTTGCAAGTCAACAGGATCAGGTTTTGAAAACATTTTTGTTCAGATTTCTGTAATGGTCTTCTAAAACTGTTTTCTTTCTTTAGGGAGTAGCAAATTGTCTAGTAAAAGCTCTGAATGAAGTCGGCTGCTTAAAGCCAAAGTTTCCGTTTCTGAGCGTAAAGAGGACTGCCCTGCTCTTTGTCGCCTGCCATTTAAAAGGTAATGTATAAAATATTAGGCTATAAAAACAGTTAATTACACCAACGCAGTAATTCACCTGACATAATACTGATAACGACTTTCTGGACTTTTATTACATCCAATTTGGAAAATACTACTACGTATTTATTTCAGTACAGACTGCCAGCGTTCCTCGATGGCTGCGGCTAGCGTTACCCTTACAGAGCCTGAACTTCCGAAATCCCACCCTTGCTTTACTGCTCCCTCAGCTGCAGCCTTGATCCCTCTTAACCGTCTGGATTCCCGCAGCTGCCGAGGCACTAATACGCCGCTTCTCTCCTGCAGCGAACAACCCGCGGAGCCCGGTTCCGGCGCGGCAGCGGTACCGGCGGCACCTGGCGCAGTTCGTGGAGCGCTGCCGGCTCCTGCCCATGCTGGGCGCGGCCATGACAGGCCCCCACCCGCAGGACATCGAGGGCCACCTGCGAGACTTCCTCGGCCTGCGGAACAGCGGACCAGACCTCCCGTGACTGACCCCGCAACACTGCTGATTAAACGCTGCCGTCTCGCGTCACGCCTCCTTTAATCAGCTATTACTGCGGG
>VXBP01004055.1:22173-46096 GCA_013400115.1 Rhinopomastus cyanomelas | reverse complement strand
ACGTCGTGACGCAGGGGGCGGTACGTCATGACGCAGGGCGTGGCGGTGCCCAGGCCGGAAACGCGGTGGAGGACTAGTAAGGCGTGCGTTGTAAGGGCCGGGCCGGGCCGGGCCGGGAACAGCCGGGAGAGGTGTCCGCCCCCTTGACCCCCAGCGGCCGCAGGGACCCTGCTGAGGCAGGAAGTGGTCCTCCATGGGGTGCGACTAGTACTGTAAAAGTCCGGGGCTTCAGTGGAGCGCTGGGGGTAGCCGTGCTGCCTCGCTTGTAATAGAGTTGGTCTACAGAGGGACCTTGACAGGCTGTATGGATCGATCGAAGCTAGTGTGTGACCTTCAGCAAAGCCAGGTGCCATGTCCTGCACTTGGGTCACAAGAACCCAGTACAGCGTTAGAGGCTTGGGGAAGGGTGACCAGAAAGTGCGCTTAAGAAAGAGACCTGAGAATAGGAGCAAGCTGCGTGCACAGGTGGGCAAGAAGGCCAGTGGCTTGTATCAGAAATAGTGTGCCAGGAGGTGATCGTCCTCCTGTACTGGTGAGGTCACACCTCCATTACTGGGTTCAGTTTTGGGCACCTCAGTACAAGAAAGATATTTGAGGTGCTGGAGTGGGTCCAGAGAGGGGCAACAAATCTGGTGAAGGCTTTGGAGAACAAACCTTATAAGGAGTAGCTGGTTAGTCTGAAGAAAAAGATGATGGAGATCTTAACTGCTGTCTACAACAACTTGAATGGAGGTTGTAGAGAGGTGGGGGTTGGTCTCTTCTCACAAGTAACAAGTGACAGGACAAGAAGAAATGGCCTTAAGTTGCAGGAGGAACAGTTTAGGCTGGACATGAGGGAAAACTTCTCAATTGAAAGGGTCACCAGGTCTTGGAACAGGCTGCCTGGGGAGGCGGTTGAATCACCATTCCTGGACTTGTGTAAAAGTCGTGTAGCTCTGGAGCTTAGCCTTGTAGTTTAGCAGTGACCTTGGGACAGTTGGGTTAATGGTTAAACTTTATGATCTTGGTGGTTTTTTCCAACCTAAATTGTTCTATGATTCTAGTGTACTCTGGGGCAAAGTTGGGTCGGGCCTGCAGCTATGTTTTAGGGTGCTCCAGCAATCTCAGGCTTGTATCCCCCAGGAAAAGTACTCCTAGATAAAAGGACTTGGCTTTAATGTGATCAGATTGGTAACTGAATGGGGCAGAAGGTCCCTTGTTGGCCACCTCAGTGGCGTTCAAGTACCATCTGTATGTAGTGTATCTTCTTTCTTACAGTGTTTGTTCAGACGGTTGAAGCTGTCATGCTCACTAAATACAAATATGTGTTTAGTAGAAGTTTTATACGTTGGGATAGCAGGTAGCTAATCTGTGTCTTCTTTAGTTAATCTGATCTTTTTAAGTGGATGGTTTTGTTACTTTGCTTCCATAGTGGTATTTGGTGGAGTATTTTTAAGATGGTGGAGTTTTAGGGGTATTTTTCTTTGTTTGGGATTTTTAGGTTTTTCCTATTTAGAATTGAAGAAACTTAGAAAGCCACATTGATGATTAATAATTACCACAGTCAACACCATTTTAGAGCTGCTTTTTCTGCTTTTATTGCCCACCTCCATAGGCTGAAGCTTACCAGGTAAGTGTTCTGAAAGAGAAATTTTCAGGATAGCTGTGGGTAAAAAGAAGCCATGGAGTGCTGCCAGTGAAGTTTTATCATTGATTACATATTTCTTAGCCTTGTCTATGAGTAATCTGAAATGTGGCATCTGCAGTGATGAAGTTGCAGTTGACCTTTGTATTTTTTCATTATTTGTTTCCACTTGGGAACTGGGAACAGAGTTCTTTTAGGCTGATTGTTTTAGTTGTGAAAGGAGTTCTCAGAAGGGGTTTTTTAGATTCTTTGGAGTTCACAGAACGTCAGAAATAAACAAGTAAGATAACAAGTGGTAACTCTGATCTAAGAATAAACTATCTGTATCCATTTCTTAGGATTTTAAACTACTTTTGAAGAAAACTTGTGTCAGCATTAGTGTTAGGGTTTTTTTTAAAGAATTCAGAGGCTTCAGAATTGCTTCAAAAACTGTTGAACTCTGTTGACTGGCAAAACAAATGATATTTGGTGTCTTATGCAGACTTCTAAAATACTTTTGTTAAAGCTGTTCTGTTCTTTTAGGTACATCATTTCAGATTTGTAGTAAAAATGCCAGAAACAAATGCTGATACCTCTGAGAAACTGGTCATCATCCATTCCAAAACTCACAAAGATTCCATTCTAGCTAATTTTGAAGAGCAAAGAAAGAAGGATTTTCTCTGTGACATTACTTTAATAGTGGAGAATGTGCAGTTCAGAGCCCACAAAGCTTTGCTTGCTGCCAGCAGTGAGTACTTCTCAATGATGTTTGTAGATGAGGGTGAAATAGGGCAGTCAGTTTACATGCTGGAGGGAATGGTTGCAGACACCTTTGGAGCACTGCTAGAGTTTATCTACACTGGCTGCCTCTGTGCCAGTGAAAAAAACACAGAGCAGATTCTGGCTACTGCACAGCTTCTCAAAGTGACTGACTTGGTGTGGGCCTGTGCAGACTATCAGGCCAGCTGCAGCCCAGGTAACATGTTGCCCGCTTCAGCTAACAGTGAAGCCACTGTGGCCCTTACTGCAAGTGACAAGAAAAATCAAGATCCACCAAAGCGAAAACGAGGGCGGCCAAGGAAAGTCAAGGATGTCCAAGAAGAAAAATTAGAAGCAAGTGCTGCTGAAGATGTGCAGCTGAGAGAGAACAATTCCATGCAAAATAATCAAAATTTTGTGGAAAAAGACATTACAGAGGAAACAGTTGCCAGTGAACAGGTTGCAATGAGGAAAGATGCTGAAGAAAATGAACCTGCCTGTGGCTCAGAAGCTGCTGTTGATCTGTCAGCTGAGAAAGATGAGAATTATGATCCCAAATCTGAAGGAATACAGAACACTCTGAGCCGATACAGCAAACGTAGAATAAGGAGATCCATCAAACTGAAAGATTATAAAGTCCTCAGTGATGAGGATGAGAAAGGGCTGGCAAAGAAAACTGATGGGAAAAAAAAACGTGCAGGGTCTGAAGCTCGCTGTAAAGACTGTGGCAAAGTATTTAAGTACAGTCACTTCTTATCTATTCATCAGCGAAGTCACACAGGTAGGAATGGCTGCTTTTGGGTGAGAGTTTAGTGATTTGATGCTATGTACAAGCCAGATGTTGAAATGTGGGCTACTGCTTACAGCAAGGGCTGTCCAGAATATCTGTCTGATCTAAATTATGGTATGTCTCTGGTGTTCATGGTTTTATTATTGTCAGCAGATCTTGTAGCCTTTGTCTTAGCAGTTCAGTTAATAATTTCTCAGTCTAAACATTGAATTATGTGGTTGTACACAAAGAATTATGTTGTTGTGTGAATCTTGTCTATGCATTCTCCTTAATGCTACTTTAAAGTAATTTTTTTGTAGCTACTACATTGCAGTACATCTCACAATCAGCTTAGAATATGTAGCAAGAAATAATACACCTATAATTAAAAACGTCACCCCTTCCTTTAGGGGAGCGCCCTTTTAAGTGCAGTGAGTGTGGCAAAGGCTTTTCCCAGAAACACTCTCTTCAAGTTCATGAGCGGATGCACACTGGGGAACGGCCATACACATGCACCGTCTGTAGCAAGGCTCTCACAACAAAGCATTCTCTTCTGGAGCACATGAGCCTACATACAGGTAAATGTTTCAACGCAGAAGTAATCTCCCTTCCCCAAGAGTTTGCCTTGTTGAAAACTTTTCTGCTCTCCTGTGTGCTGGTTTATTCATTCCTTTATTTATTTCCTTATGCTTGCTTGTGCCTTAGGTTTTAAGAAGTGATTTTCTTTACAGGGCAGAAGGCTTTCACATGTGATCAGTGCGGGAAATACTTCAGCCAAAAGAGACAGCTCAAGAGCCACTATCGAATACACACAGGTATAACAAGTTTGGGTTCAAGAACTGGCTGACAGTCATAGCTGATTTGTCCTCCTAAAGAGTGGCTAAGTCTGAAAATTCCTCTTCAGTGATGTATTTAGTTTCTGCTGCCCTGATGTGAGATTCTTAACATAGTAATGAACAGGATGAAAAAGACAGAATTCTTTATAATAAATGGAATGTGTAGAAAATAATCAAGGAGTACTCTTACACTTACAAATGAGTTATGTTGTATTTGATGTGTGACTTGATTGTTGCAGCCCTTCTGTCTGTGTCACAAAGAAGCTAGGCTGTCTGTTATGCAAATTGCCTTGTGGTTTCCCACTACTTTGGACTAGTAATGTCAAACAGGTTTTAAGAAATGTCCTCCTCACTTGTGGAGCAGGATGGAGATTAAACTACATACACTGGAGGTGGTAGAAAAAAAATCTTAATTGACAAAGCTTTAAGAAAACTTGTAAGGGAGGGTGTCAGTCCCCTCTATTCCTGTGATGACATGCAATAGAGAATAGAATTCTGACAATAAGAGAGGGACAAAGCAGTGAATCACCATTTGTTTTATCTTTATATTATATCAAAGTGGTTATTTTACAGGAAAGTGGTTTAAGAAAAATCACTGAAGAGATACAGGGGATCGGTTAGGCACTGACACTTTTTTTTATTGTTGTGACAAGGCCGCTCACTGCCGGAATGTAACCAGTGTAAGCGCAAATTCATGGACGCAGCTCAGTTAAAGAAACATCTAAGAACTCATACAGGTAATGCTGTCTGTCATGTTTTGTGATGGTCTGTTTGGCTTTTCTCTTGAAGTAGCATAGGCAAAACAACATTTGGCAAATAACGCTTGCCTCCTTGGGGTAAACTTGTACATAATGATGCCTGAAGGCCTTCAACAGCAAGAGTGCAGGAGCACAGTAAGAGCTGGTATTGTGACAGTGCAGAAGCAGTGCCTGTTATAGGAATAGGGTTTTTTCCACCCCTCATTTTCACAAAGTCTGTAGCAGAAAATGCCAGTTAGCTCTTCCATGATAGAATCCCAGGCTGGGAATTCAGTTTACCAGGAGAGCCTCATCTAGCATGTCTGGGCCTTGAAGCGAACTAAGTGGTAGCAAAAGGCATGTGTCGTGAATGACTTGTCACCCCTGTCTGTGAGGTATGGCTGCACATGAAAGGTGCTTTGACCAGAAAGATATTTCTATTTTCCTCTTTATTACACCATAATAAACCAGATGTTGGAATGAGATGGGTTGGGAGGGAAGATTCAGTGCAAGTGCATCAGAGGGTGGTTTGAGAGATTTAGATACTTGAATGACTGGATAACAGATAAAAATGTTAAACTATGCTCTTATGATAACAATGACTGAATATTTTTTCTTTAAAATACGGCTATAAACAGTCGTTATTACTTCCCCAATCAGATCACTCTTAAGCATGTTGCCTGTGGTTGTAATAAAGTATGCAAGAAATGTCATCATGTATCTCATGCTTTTCCTTTTCTTTCTCAGCAAAAATATCCCAGCTTTAAATTCCCTGGAATACAATGAGGTCACAACTTGTACTTTTGAGAGGCTTTGGTTTAGAGCAGCGTTAACTCGCGATGCTTCAAATCCTGCATTTTCTATTGATGAGGACATAGTCTGTGTTGACACATCAGTTTTGTATCTGAAGCTGATACAACTAAACTTAGTGGAAGATTAGTTTGGTGGTGGGAAAAGAGAAGAAGCAGAGTACTAGCAAGATAAGTTGCAGAAGTAGATGAACTAAAATAAGAAACTGGCTTGCAGTGTGTTTTGCTTCTTAAAAAGACAGACTAGATACCACTACTAATGCAGAAATATCACTTGATCTGTCCCATCGCAAAAGCAAGGGGTAAAATTCAAAGGAGTGTGGGGAAAACATATTTAACACTGCTGTCACTGTGCTTGGCAGTGCTTTTTTAACACTATGTGTTAAGGACACAGTCTACTTAAGAAGTTACTCTTGTAACTTCAGTAGGGCTCTGGGACTAGATGGCCACGGAGGTTCCTGTTGAGAAATGCATGTTCTCTTATCCTTCACCCCTGTCTTCCAAAGCCATAGGGAAGTGAACAAGTGTTGCAGTTCTATGCTCAATGCTCAAAACAGACTACTGGCCCACTCCTGGTTTTGGTGTGCTCTAATGGTGTGAATTACCATAGGTATGAAACAGATTCTCATGTTTGTTAAAGAGGCTCAGTGGAACAAGGATATGTTATGGTGTGAATTAGGACTTGCCTTGGTTGGGTGGTATCTGTTTCTTGTGATCCTTTTTGTTATTTAATTTGGTTCTTCTGCTTCTACTGAATTAGACATAAGCATTCTAAATGCCATGTAAAAGCAACCCCACTCAATGTATTCAATCCACCATAATTTAATTTTTTTCTGGCTGGTGTCCCTAGAATAACATAGGCTCCTTGGGATGATGGAGCCTTGTAGGAAGCCAGGCAACTTTTTAGGATAATGGATTGACTTTATAAGGCTTGGAAATACAAGCTTGCTCATCTCCACAGCACTGCACATGAACCTAGCCCTCATGCCTGCTAATTCAAGTTCAGCCTTTTTCAAATTTGCTCGTTCCGTGTGGAACACTCACATCTGTGTCATAGGTGTGTGGAGTTTGTTGCTGCCGTGACTTGGATCACCTAATTATTTATCTTTGCAGGTGAGAAACAAACATTTGAAATACTTGTACCCTCATTTAACTACTAAGTTCATTCCACTTCCAATATCAGTCCTAAGCTGTGGCAGAAACATGATCTTGAAAGTGTAGGCTTGACAGTGTGTATGGCAAAATAAAAAATATTTTTAATAGATTGATGGGAAGTGCTATATAAAAAGTGATGTCAAATTCTTTTTTATAGGTGAGAAGCCCTTCACCTGTGAAATTTGTGGCAAATCATTTACAGCTAAAAGTTCCCTTCAGACTCACATTAGAATACACAGGTAGAGTATGTCTAGTTTTCATTATTTTCTTTAAAAATGCAACGTGTGGTGCTGTATGTAGTGTTTGTTCACTTACAGATTGGTCAGGGCTTGTTTGTAATTTGGATGCGTGGTTAGAGGCTAATGGTTTTGCATCATTTATGTCAGGAAATAACTTGTAGTGCCGAGTACTGCACTATTAAATACGAGTGTGCCAAGACACTGTAAGATTCTTCTTTGGTGTGTTGTGTCTGGTCAGTGACACTGTACTTACTGCTCTGCTGCTCATGTGTGTTTTTGTTTGACAGCAGAACAGTAGCTGTGGTTTAACAAGGTTATTGGAGCATTGTCCTGTTTCCCTGTAGTCTTTGATGTCTCTTTAATATCATGAGTTACCTTTCACACCTGTAATTGTAATGTATTGCATAAAGGGATGTCAGATTTTAAGTCGTTGTGGGCCTTACATAAAAGAAGATCTTTCCAGTAAAACTTCTTGTCCCTTTCTGTTGTCAGGATTTAAACAATTATTTTTGTTTTCAAGCCTGTACTGTTAATAAACATTCCTGGAGTGGTCAGTGCTTGCAGTTGTGCAGAGTAAGTTGTTGCATTCTTGTCGTGGTTTCAGCACAGAGCTGGTGCCTCTGGTACAGGAAGGCATTTAGGTTATCTCTGTAGCTGCTGAGTAGCACCAGTGAAGGTGTTCTGGTGTTAGAAACAATCAATTAGAAATAGTCAATTAGAAATTATTATGAAGTCAAATAATGTTTTTTATGTCACTATTCTAAAATGCTTGTGATTTAGAAAAACAGTTAAGTTTTCCATAGTGAGTTGCAGAAAGCAGTGTCTATGAGTGAATATTTTAATGAGATCAAATACATTGTTTTGCAGAGGAGAAAAACCATATTCTTGTGGTATATGTGGAAAATCCTTCTCTGATTCCAGTGCTAAGAGAAGACACTGTATCTTACACACAGGCAAAAAGCCCTTCTCCTGCTCAGAATGTAGTTTGCAGTTTGCTCGTCTGGACAACCTGAAGTCACATTTGAAAACCCATAGCAAGGAGAAGCAGTTTCAGGAAGCCAGCACTGCCCGGAGCTTCAACACAAATTCAGAAGTGAGGAATGTTCTCCAGCTGCAGCAGTACCAACTTGCCACCTCTGGAGGGCAGGAAATTCAACTACTGGTTACAGATGCAGTACACAACATAAACTTTGTGCCTAGTCAAGGCATCAGTATCGTTGCTTCGGAAAATGCCCCAAATACGACAACAGAGCACTCCTCTAACCTCACACTGCTTGCTCAGCCACCACAGCAGCTACAAAACTTGCTGCTTTCAGCGGAGCAGGAGCAAGCAGAACAAATCCAAAGCATCAATATGATTGCAAACCAAATAGAGACTGCTCAGTCGGAACAGATGCATGTCATCACCCTTTCTAAAGAAGCACTAGAACGTCTCCATGCTCATAAAGGGCAAAATGAAGTAATCCACTTAACAGAATCTTCACATCCAGCCCAGAATGTGGAGCTGACTAGGGAATCAAGTCAGCAGTGTCATTCTAGCCAAGATATGGTCCCTTCCCATCAAACGAGTAAAGGGCTGAATCAAAGTGTACAACTTTCTGAATCCCATCAGCAGTCTGTGTCAGTAAATGAGTCATCTCATGGACATCCTATTCAAGGACAGGCTTTCTGAAAAGCTTTTCATCAGAGGGATAGGCTGTAGCACATTTCTCATCCAAGGAGTGACTACATGTACCACACTTTGTGTTCTGTAGCATAATCTGTCTCAACATGCATTTCCTGGTGGTTTTCAGGGGCAACTTACAGTTTTTTTAACCTTATTTATTTTAGACTTTGTTTTGCTTTTCCAGATTGGTATTTCTCTTACCACTTAGTCTGTACCTCACAAGTGATTAATGTGGTTTTTGTGCCTCATACACATCCATGCCTGCTGAGGAGATACTTGGCCCCTTATGTGCATTTCTGAATGACTCTCCAGAGGAGTAGACAGTAGGACAGTCTATAAGATGTCTGCAGAGCAGAAAGTAAGACTTCTCTGATGAAGTCAACATTACCTGATCTACTGTCAAGATACCCAGAACTTGTTGCCAAGCTGTCACCACACGTCTTATGTTTAAGGAGCTTTCTCTCTCCTGTTTGATGTATAATTTTCTCTGATTACTTCCCTGAAGTGCATTTTGATTTATTGAATACCAAATTAGATTGGGTTGACATTCTCACAGCTTTTGACTGCCTCTGGCTCATGCCTTCTGTTTACAGTATGCTGTGTTTTGCCTCTCAGAAATGCTTTGACTTAGTCATTGCACATGAGTCAATGGCATTGAGGTGTGGCGAGTATGCTTGACAACCAAAAAGCCCAGAGTGCTCTGTTAGTTCTGCCGCTTGTTCTGTGTGACTGGGCCAAGCATTGACCTCTGTGACTTACTGCATCATCTGGTCAGTGGGAATAGTGTTGACATGCCCTGCCAAGGACTTCGAAGAGGTCTTGATGTTGAAGGCACAGAAGGGCAAAATTCTCTTCCTGGCAGGATCTGGTGTTAGCTCAGGAGCCAGTGTCTATTTAAAGTGTTATTTTTGGTATTTTTGAGAGTATGTAATACTACTTACAATGTAAGCTTTAAAATGTTATTTTTGGTACTTTGGAGAGCGGAACGTGATATTACTTATAACGTAAGCTAAAGCTAGTAATCAGTTTTGTGGGGACTTAAACAGTGATTGAAATAATTTCAGAGCATAATGGGGCATAATGTGCTAAAGTTTCACAGCTGTTTTGCTGACTAGATGGGATGTGTACAGATTGGTTTCACTGACTGACTGCTCACAAAAAAGATTTGACATCCTAATAAAAAGCCATGCCAGAATTCATGCTCTACATTGTCATATTTGGCTACTGGTAACATCTCACATACTGTGAAACTAGTGTGCTAAAATTCAGGTAAAACACCACTGGTATGTGGGCGCTGTGCCCAAACAGCACTTAAGTTTTAAAACATAATACTCATTATTTACATGGGTGTTTTAGAAAATGTAAAAACTAACGTGAATTTAGAAACAAAAGTAAAGGTCTTTGTATATGTTTGGCTTGTATGGCTGTCCAGAGAGAGTCACTGGCATAGAAGCCCAGTGTGTAGAACAATTTAAGGGAGAAGGGACTTCCAGAGACCATCTAGTCCATTACCTTCCTCAAAACAGTTGCACTTATATCACTGTTGTCTGGTTGAGTTTTATCTTTCCAGGAATAGAGATCCACAACATCTCTAGTTCTAGTTCTACAAAGTTTTTATTCCAGGGTTTTTTTGCAGTAAAAAAGTGTTTCCCGTGTTTAATTGGATTTTTTCCTCTACAATCTGTGCTTCCTGCCTCTCATCCTATTGCTGCACCTCCAAGAGGTATCTTTGCACTCCCAGTTAGGTGGCTAAAGATATCAGTAAGGTTCTTCTAGAGTTGCCTACTGTTGAGGCCTGAACAGACTCAGCTCTTGCAGCCTTTTCCATCATGTGCTCCAGCTCTTTAATCACCCTGGGGAACCTGTGCTGCCCTCAGTCCACTAAAGCAGTGTCTATCTTGTTCTTGGGAGGCCACATTTTGGATGTCGTTAGTCTTTCAGGTCCAGACTTGCCCTGACTGTGCTGTGGGAGTTTGGATAGCTCCATTTTTATAAAGTACAAGATTGTATTTTATATAGAAGGATCATAAAAAGGATAGAGAGTGGAAACAGTGCACAAAAAACTCCAAACCATCCCACAGCTAAAGTTTATTTAGGCTTTTCATCTTTTCTTCTCCTCTCAGAACTGAGAAATAATCTGAATACTTTCTGTCATCAAAAAAAACCCAACATTATTCTGCGGCAGTATGAGAGAAACATGGAGTCTTGATGTTGTCTGGAGTCCAGATGAAAAAAAATACAGTAAAGCTCATAAAGATCTTGCTGATTAATTTAAACTGCAGAGTACTGTGGTGGTTTAATCCTAGCAACCTTTTGATTTTACCTCAACTACTGTAATGTGCATCCACTGTACTGCCCTGGTCATAATTTTACAGGAGTTTGCATTGAGTTCCTTCCCTGTCATACATTTATGCATCCTGGAACACTTACAAGCTGGTTACAGGCTAAATGCAAAGACTTCCAGTAAAGTAACTGTTCAATACTTTTTCTCTGAACTATGATTTGGTTGTTATGAGCTCATCTTGCAGGGTTAAATACAATTCTACGTGGTTACGTATGAGTCACCACCACACAGTGATTGCTCAGTGCTTTTCTTGTAACTGAAGAAAAAGATGATATGGGCTCTGAATTTTTTTAATGCATTTCACAAGTGATCAGTGGAGAAACACGCTGCTGTGAATAGTGCAGCAGTGACTAATCGTGCACTCTGCATTGCTTGAGCTGTCAGCACGTCTGTTAGCTTGCTCTTCAGAAGCTTGTGTGGTTATTTATACTGGAGCAGATGTTGCTTTTTTGGCACTTTGCTTCCATTTTAGTGAATGCATTTGCATTAAAGATGAAATTAAGTCTCTCTTCTGCGTGTGCATTTCAAGGTTACATCTGAGGCTTTGAATTTGAAAGGAAACCCTTTCAGCATCCCTTTTTCATCCAGCTGCCACTGGAAACTGTTCAGCAGAGAAATGCATCCCTTAACTGTGTTCCAAAGCAGCTCTCTAAGTAAATACCTTTACTTCTTAACCAGTAAACACCTTAACTTCTCATTTTCTCATGTAGACTGATCTTGGCAAATCCATCTCGCTGCTTATTATGCTAAAATGAGATTAGCCTTTGGGACGGAAATGGGGGTCAGTAAAATGACTACAGAAGGATCTATTTTTGTGAGCAGTTGACGCCACTGTGTGTTTCTGTGCTCCATTTTTCCCCGTGTAGTTGAACTCAAAGGATGTAACTTTTTTTTCAAATGTTAAGTTTATGGAATGCTGGCTTTTTTCTGAAGAATTTGGGAATTCTGCAGGTGAAAGTTGAAAAATCCATGTGAGGTACAGCAAGCACCCCGTTAAGTGTGTATCTGACTGGTTTCTTGTACACTCACCCTGTTTGCCACTTACTGCTGTGGTTTACCTGTAAGTAGTGTTTCTTGACCTAGTCACTCTAAGGTTCGAGAGTTTGCTGTTCTCTGTGTGCAAATCAAGACGCTGGCAGTGTGGATTTAATTGGTGGGACTTCCAGTCTGGCATCTTGTTTCTGATAGATGGGTATCAGAATATTTCTTAAGAGTCATGAAAGCAAATCATCCTATCAATGTGAAAGGCTTCATCCCAGCACATGTAAAGTTACAGGGTTCTTTGAATACTCTATTCACGCTTTGCTGCTCAGAGGGACAAAACAGCCCTACTATGCATTTTACAGCAATTACCTCCTAGTGTCTTAAGTGGAAGAAAAGATGACAGCTCCACCATGAACTCTTCAAACTAAATGCCTGTTCACAGATTAAGTTACAGGTGTTGAGCCTGGCCTCAATCATGCCAGCCATTCAGTGGAAGCCTTTGCTTGCTTCTCTTGCAGTGTAAAACACTTGTTCTACTGTCCTAGCTCTGTCTAGATCAGACATCGTGATCAGATTTGTGGTTGGTGTGTGCAAAGATGTTTGCTGGGAGTTTCTTTTTACAGTCTTTTCCCACTTCTTCTGAAGTGAAAGCTTGCATGGGATTCATTCCTAGTCACTGGCACAACATTCACAGGACCACAGTAGCCTAGTGCATTTTCTGTTTCCCCACCTCTTCCATCTCAGCAGCAGACTGATGTGTGCAAGTGCCACATCAAGAAGCCAAGTCCTACTTGGCAGTGGCTGGAAAGAGCCCAGTTTGCACAGGGTGTGTGCCCTGGACCCTGGGCAGCAGCCAAGGGAGCATTCTGAGTGCCTTCATGTGGAAGATCTCTCTCTTTTTTCATTAATTTTTAAAAATTAATTTCATCTACCTTTGTCTTTTGTTTCTCAGTTTCTTTCAGATGCTATGTCAGACTGAAAGGCCGCTGAAATGACCACAGCTGCAGCAGGTGGAGATGTTTGGAGTGAGGAAACCCTCTGACAGTCCTGAAGAAGCAAAACTCCAGGGTCTTGTATGGGAGGACATTTCAGAGGACTTCATATATCCAGGAACGTTTAAAGGTACTGTACAGCTTTTTGTGCTTTCTATGCCTGTGGTAATGCTTGCTGTTTCCAAACTGAACACAGCATATCACAACTGCCACAGCTGGCAGAGCATGGTGATGCTGGCAAAAAGCTCCCATCTAGTCATCTAATCTTAGCACTTTCAAAGCATTTGTGGTCCTCTAAGAAAGGCAGAGGCTCACCAGTGCCTGGGATAGGAGCAGTGGTGGGCAGGGGTTTGTGTGTGTTAGTGTTGAGTGTTTCCATGGAGCCAGGCTCTGTTGACAGGTTCAGAATTGTGGTGGCCAGGGAGCCATGGCATCATGGCGGGTGCCTGTGTCTGTTACTGTAGTGGGGCTGCTCCAGGACCCAGCTTTCCACATGGCCAAGTGCACAGCAGAGGTAACCCTTGGGCTCCAACACCAGCAATGGGGTTGGAAGCAGTGGGTGTGGTGTGGGTTGGAGGTAAATAAGCGAAGGAATGGCCATGCTTTTGGGATGAAACTATTCTAGTGGCCCTCAGGATAAGTGAATGGGATAGCTGCAGGGACTTATGCTTCTTGGCTTTCTTCCTTTTTATTTTTCTAGCCACTCTCCCAACAACAGCAACAAGGAATATGAGCTGAATAGCAGGTTACTTCTTTGCTTTATTGTTTTTACAGCCTTTTCTGACTTTAAGCCACAGCTTATGGCACTTGTGTGCCCCAGCCTGCATGCAGATGAAACTAAATCCATGGACAAGGATGTCCCGTATCTAAATTGCAGGGTGCTTCCTGTTAGAGATCACGTGGACTGGAAATGTTCCCCTTGCAGCCTTCAGTGAGCCACTCAGTTGCCCCAAGACCGTAGCTCCAATAGCCTGGAACAGCTGAGGACTGCAACTCCTGTGCATGTAAAAATGCAGCTGGTGATGCTCATCTACGGTTTTCAGTGTGTCACTGTTTATACCCACCTCACATGGCAGGAAGGGGCGGGAGGAGTGCCAATGTAATTCAGTAATATTGGTGAAGCAGCCCTTTCATAGCAAACCAGGACACCCAGTACATCCACAAACAGGAATTTTGAGTACATTGTATGGTGTTCTGCAAGTTTTGGCATGAAGAGTGCAGAGCAAGAACAGGATTAGACCATGGCTTAGGTTGTAGTTCATGAGGGAGATACAAGCTGTGATACGGTATAGTGTGGAAGGACATTCACTTTCTTACATGCCATTTTTTTCCTTACCTTGAAAATACAGGCTCTGAAGCTGAAGTTTCCACGCACATTTGCAGATCCTGTCATACAGCCTTTAGTAGAATTTGCATGGCATGAATATTTACAGAAGAAAAAGGAGGTAACTCACATGTCGTCTCCCATCCTGGTGCCACCCACAGGGTTTGGAAGTGAGATTTTCCACCCCAATTTATTTCATGTTCTCAGAGACCCTTGAGGCAGGATGGGCCTCTCCAGGCACATTTCCTGCTCAGTCTGAGCTGCCCCCGAAGTGACACCCAGGTGACTCTAGTCACAATTGCGTCCCATACCAGCAACATCCAGGCCTTCGGGGCACGTAACTGTGCGCAGCGTCAGCACACCTCACCAAGAGCTGCTGCCCAGTTCTTCCCAGCTGGTAGGATTTGCGGTTTTTTAAAAAAAAAAGTAGTTTTTTCCTACTTTTAAGTAGGAAAGGCATAAAGATACCACAGGTGACCTTACCTGTGGTGGATATTACTGACACTTCACCAAATGTGTAAATAGTGCCTGGAGGCTTTGTTTTTCTTCTGAAATGCAGGAACTGAGAGGTGAAGTGTGGGCATACACCTCCCCAGTGATGTGCTTTGTTGATGGGCAGCTGCTGGGGAATGAAGAGGAGCTGGTCAGGTGGTCTTACCATGAATGGAAGTGTTGCAACTTCAAGCCCAAGGCACTTTATCAAGCAATTGCTGGTGATTTCTACACTGAATATTTGAAAACCAGCCAGGCAAGTAACACTGTTTAATGAGAAGAGCACAGAGTCTGTAAGTGGCTGAAGAGAGCGTCCAAAGACCAGGCAGGTACCATGAGGAGCAAGAAGAGTGAGCGCACCGATGACAGGTTCTTGGTTTTCTGCTCTGCAATGGCAGGGCAGGGGCTGGGGAGGCTGAAGCCAATGGGGAACATCCCCTGTCAAGAAGGGACTAACACTAGCCCAGATACCTGGCACATATTAACTGCTTTGGGGCTGAGCTGTCTGACAAAAGCATATTGCTGACTGTGCTGCAACTGTGCTGCTCTGGAATTCCAAGCTGCCCAGCCCTAAGCTACCAACATTCTTGAATACCAAAAGCCCACCTGTCAAACCTTCCCTTTCCCAGCCAGTACCCCCTGAAGTCCTATGCTGGTGTGAGCTGTGATGCTGGCAGTGTTGAGAGCAGGGAAATTTAAATGTCATACCATAATGACTTGCCAAGGAATATCAGCACCAATTCAAGGCAGATCTGAGGCTGGCTGGGAAGAGCAGGAAGTGTTCATTTTGTCAGGATGGCTGGTGTTCCTGCGGATTCATTTATTCCTGCCTGCAGTGGGCATGTAAATAAATGCAAGAACATAGAATCACAGAATGGTTTGGGTTGGAAGGGACTTTAAAGATCAAGTTTCAGCCCCTTGCCATGGGCAGGGACACCTCTCTCCACACCAGGTTGCCCAGCGCCCCATCCAACCTGGCATTAAAGGGATGAGGCATCCACAACCTCTGTGGGAAACCTGTTCCAGTGCCTCAGCACCCTCACAGTAAATAATTTCTTCCTAAGATCCAATCTGAATCTCCCCTCTTTTAGCTTGAAACCGTCCCCCTTATTCTATCATTAGATGCCCTTGTCTAGCTTCCAAAGGTGAATAAGCATATCCTGCCAGCTGTTTGTTTTTAACACACTGGGATTATTTCTGCCCAGAATGAAGTGAAACATGCTCTACACTTTTTTAAACAAAACTATAGGAATGTGGTTTTGACTTTCCCTTCCTCATTTGCTTTTCTGCTTTAACAGCATGTGTTTGTGTACCTGGAGATAGCCATCGAGGAACAGCCAGTTGGGAGGATGCTCTTTGAGGTATGTTAGAGAGGGGAGAACTGAGCAAGAGCAGGGAACAAGCACAGCCAGCATGGTGGTTTCACCTCCCAGAAGAGGGAGGACAGAAATCTGGCCAGTGGCTGTCAGCTTGGAATTTGCACGCTGGCAGGTATGAATGTCACAGTTTCTTCTTCTTGCCTTTGCAGCTCTTTTCAGATGTGTGTCCCAGGACCTCTGAGAACTTCCGTGCCCTATGCACCGGAGGAGCAAAGTCTCCTCATGATGGCCGAGAGCTCACCTACAAAAACTCCCTTTTTCATCGCCTTGTGAGAAATGGGTGGATCCAAGGAGGGGGTACGTTTCCAGGTGTCCTAAGTAAATCCCAGTTACAGCAGAAGTGGGAGTGTGATAATCTCCGTGGATAACAGCCTGTACCCACAGCAATGCAGCTGAGCTGCATGTCAAAGCTTTTAATTCATTGATATTATAGACATGAAAAGCAGAAAGCATTTCTCTTTTTAGCCATCTCAATCTCTATACACAGGAAGTTTGGATAATTTGTTCTTTTTTATTATCCAGGACCTTTACAATAGAATGTAGGAAACTAACTGAAAGTGTTAACTCATTTCCATTCAATTCTTCATGAAGTAATTAGGAAACTAATTGGAAATAAGGAAACAAAATATCCACAAGAAAATATATTAGTTGTTTTCTAGAGGTGTATGTAAATGCCTTAATTAGCTTGTGAAGGCATTTAGCCAAGTGTCAGAGTCCTCGCAAACATGCTGGTGAGTTGTCTGCATGCCAGTGCTAAGCCTGGAGCTTGGTACTGACAAGGAGTGCACCACAAATGATGATTTGTACAGCATGTCACAAGCCATCCCCAGGAAAGTCAAGATTACTCCCTTCTATTCTATCATCCATCTTACCTGTCTCTATTTCTTACCTGTGTCTGCCTTATCTATTGCAAATGTGAGTGCTTAAACCCATTTTAAGTCTATACTTTTAAGATACACCTCCTACTTTCCATAAATAATTATGGAATCATTTAGGTCAGAAAAGACGATCAAAATCATTAAATCTAACCATTAACTCAACTGTCCCAAGCCCACCACTAAACCCAGTCCCTAAGCTCCAGATCTACACGACGTTTAAATGGGCAATTCAATGCCCTCCCTGGGCAAGGGGCACCAAGGCCTGGTGTCCCTTTCAATAAAGAAGTTTTTCCTCATGTCCAACCTAAACTTCTCCTAGTGCAACATGAGGCCATTTCCTCTTGTCCTATCCCTTGTTACTTGTGAAAGGAGACCAACTTCCACCTCTCTACAACCTCCTTTCAGGTTGTTGCAGACAGCAGTAAGGTCTCCCATTAGCCTACTTTTATTCCAGACTAACCAGCCTCAGCTCCCTCAGCTGCTTCACAAAAGCAACTTAAAATTACATGCTTGCTGCTGCAGAGGACTAAGTGTAACTCGACTGTCTAAGAAAATGTCTAAATAAAGTAATGAAACCAGAGTTCTTTAAAAGATGTATTTTTAAAAATTGCAAAGCCAGATGTCTTGGGTATCCTTCGTTCCTCACACACCAGAAATCTGGTTCAACAGAATTGTTTTCTTAGACAAGTCTTAGAAAAATTAGGTCTTAATTCACCATAATACCACAACTGCATTTTCATCCTTTCTCCTTCTAACCCCACTGTCTCTCTGATAGATGTCTTCCTCCTGGATGCCCCTTCCTCAGCTCTTCCAGCAGGAGATGCTCTATTCTCACTTGAGATTCGAGCTTCAGAGGGGCAGTGATTCTCTGTAGAAAGCCCTTTTCTTGGGATGGAAGCAGAGCTCTTCCCAAAGGTCTGTTCAAATTTCAGTAATAAAGCAGGAAGACACATGCAGTTGCTCCCCCCAGCTGATGCACAACCCACATCTCTGACCTTAGCTGAGCTGCTGACACCCTCTGATAACACCTGCCATAAACGTGATGTCTGATGATTACTTTTGTCTACTCTCCAGACATCATAACTGGAAGGGGAGATGGAGGAGAGTCCATTTATGGCCCCACCTTTGAAGGTATGTTTCCTCAGATAGCTGATTGTGCAGATGCAAATATCCACAAAAAATCAAGTTGTTAATCTGAACTCATCCACAGATAAACCTGGAAATTTCCCCTCATCTCCCTATAGAAGAGTTTGCTTTTCTGTCAGAATTGCTATCTACATACAGTAGCATGAACTGATTACTTTCGTGAGGATACTTTCTGATCCATAACCTTGTCCCCTTCTGATATCTATGCCTGAGGCTCAGCTCCACCAGCCTCTTCTCCCTGCCTGAATGAGGAGTAATAGTTACCCACTGCTTACTTCAAACTAAGAATATTCATATTTAAGGATAGGGCCTTACAATTGCAGAAGTGGATTAGCTACAAATCTCCAGAGCCCCACACCACTTGCTTAAATGCATTTAAAATAGTCAAAGTTAGTTTTATCTCAGGATTTCCTGGATCTCAGGCAGTTGCTCAGGCTTGGGCACACCCTGGGCATTGCTGCCAGCATCTATGTGACTCTGCAGATGTAAGGGGAGTTACTTCTCAAACTCACGTAAAACATTAAAGTCAAGAAATGACAAACACTAGTGAAATTTAACATGAAATGTTCCACCTTACTGGTACAAAATACAAAGAAAAAAGATTAGTATTTGCAATTTTTAAAGAAAACAGCCAATTTAATTGACACAGACATTTGGGGTCTTCTGTTGAGATGAAATGCTGCCCATTTTATGACAGCAAACGCTCTTCTCAGACTAATTTATGTTCACTCATGTAAAAGCTTTCCCACTGCCAGTGGCGCAAAAGAGGTGACATTTGAGCAGGCTGGGCAGCAGCCAGAGGTGAGATCAGAACTGCCAAGTGTAGCTGAAAACTTTGGTTCCCAAGACACTGAAGAGCTCAGCTTGCTCACCAAGAGCAGCTGCTCTTACTTCAAGGCCCTGGGATGGACAGAGCAAAACCTGTCCGAAGGTGGGTTGCAGTGCTGGTGGGCAGTAGAGTTGCTCGAAGTGGAAGGCCAGCAGTAAATTCTGCACACTGCCTCCAGTGGGCAGGAAGGGGCACAAGTCATTTCTTCGATGCCGGAGCTCATGAAATAGCTGCAAGCCGAAACTCTAAGGGGGACACACAACAGAGAAAGAGCATTAGTTGGAAAAACAGGACTGGCTGTTCACAAAGCAGATGTCGACACAAGTGTAAAAGCTTGCAGCGGTGTTGTCCAAGGAGTCTGTGCTAGGGCACAGCCTGCACCCTTGCCATGCACAGAGAACCTGTCTGCAGGGGTAGATAATTAAGCACATATAGGCATCTCTGCATGTGGGAGAGCGTGCAGCATTGTGCTTCTGCTTCATCTTCCTCCTCCAGGCAGAGTTTCTGCTATCTCTGTGCAACCCAGGGAATGAGAATGTGACTGCATCAAAAATTGCTTCAGTCATTTTAAAGGGGATATAAATTGAAATTGCCAACCTTGAAAGTGTCCCTGGAAGAGTTTATTACCCATATTGTATATACTCCACATGTTGATGTATTAAAGGATGGGAAAGTACTTCTTGCAAAACTATTTTACACTGAGGGCAGTGTAAAATATCTTTGATGTCTGAAAAGCGTGAGAAAAGCCTCTGTCACCTGGTGATGCTTGGGACATGCCTGGGTACTGCAGTGTTGGTGAAATTCATGGGATGCAACTGCATTGTATTGTAATGGGCTGCGAGGGCTGAGGTAATTACAGAGAATCACTCGGACTGCAGCATCATGTCATGGGACAAAGCAGCCCAGTCCAAAATTAGTCTGCTGCAGTTGTTGTGAACCACAAGGCAGTGGTTAGGAAATAACTGCTCAGTTAAAACGTAATCAGCATTTTTATGTATCAGATTCTGAGAAGGCTAGTGAAACAGGGTAAAAAGCTTAAAAAAACAAATCAGAACAATAAAATCTAAATATTACTATGGTTTCCTTCAAGCTTGTTGAGAGCTCGATGGACTTCTTGTGGGTGCTTTGCTTATTGTGATCAGGTCAGAGATAGGTGAGGAAGGAGATCAGAATCAGTGGACTCCCTGGTCCCACCTCATAGCTGGGCTCCCCATCACAGAAGAGAAAGAATCAAGTCCTTGCCATCAGCCCTCAGCCTGCCCAGTGCTTCTGCCTCCCCACTCATATCTCCTGTGAGCTGTTTCCTCTCTCCTTCACCAGTCTTTCCACAGCAAGCATGGAGGACCCTCCTTACCTCCTCACAGCCCTTGCTCCCATCACCTCACCCTGGAACAATGCTTCTGCTCTGGGAGCATCCCAGCCTGCTTAACTAAAGCTCCACTCTCTCTTTATTCAGCTCTGCCATTTTATATGCTAAAGAAGCTTTCTGCTTCCCCTGGTACACAAGTTGCCTAGTGCTAGGAGCAGTGAGGCACAACCTGCCCTCATAGCCCCATCTGTGCTCATGGACCAGAGGCATCACTGCTGTAGCTCCAGTATTTAGGATAGTGGATATTTTTCATTAGCTTATTTAATGGCTTAAGCACTAGGCAGCAGTGGGAAGCTCTTTCTAGGAAGGACATTGATTCAAACCAGACTTGGCTCACATAAGACTCAGTGACGCCTTTGGAGGAAAGGAGAAAGGAATGCGAGACATGTTAAGAAAGAATTGTAGGAGCTGGCAAAAGTGAGCAACACGACTACTGCCTTTCATCCCTGAACTCTTTCTGCAGATGAAAGCTTCTCTGTACATCACAAGGGAAGAGGAGTCCTCGGGATGGCCAACAAGGGCCGCCACAGCAATGCCTCGCAGTTCTACATCACCCTCCAGCCAGCACTTTACCTGGACAAAAAATACGTGGCTTTTGGGTAAGTTCTGACAAGTGTGTCACCACAGCAGGTGGTTGGAGGTCACCCTGGCACCACAGAAACTTGTTGCCTGGAAGGAATCAACCATGAAACCCCAATGGCAGGCACAACACAGAGTCATAGAATTGTTTCCATTGCAAAAGACCTTTAAGATCAAGTGCAGCCATTAACTCTGCCCACTGGTAAACCTTGTATTTAAGGTTCGTATCTATGTGACTTTTAAGCATGTATGAAGCTTTGCAGAGCACATCCACATCCTTTGGCATGCTGGCACCTGCAGGAGGAAAAGCTCAGGGCTTGCTGAAAAACATATGGATTATGAAACGTTGGACTCTTTTCAGGATTCAGCTTGATGCTGTGAAGGGAGGAAATGGAAGCTATTTCTCAGGGTGTGATTTCTAGCAGCATGTGTCTTCTCTCAAAAAGCTGGGACATATGGTATAATGATTATTTCTTTAAATACAGGTAGCTACATAAAGCCATAATATTTTCACATCTCCTCAAATGCCAGCCAGAGGCTACTTAATCAAGAACTCATGGTGTTTGCAACCCTACTGCAAGTAACAACTTTACACAGGGCAGAGTGGGTGCAGCCTGTCAGTAGGAAATTGATACCTGGGTGCAAGGGGTTACAGAACTGGGTTTGGATGGAGAGGGATCATGTGTGCCCTTTCTCTGTCCTGTAGGCAATTGATCGAGGGCGGGGAGGTCCTCCAGAGACTGGAATCTGTACCTGTATATCATGAAAGGCCTGTGTTAGCCTGCAGGATTGTTAACTGTGGTGTCCTGGAGCTGTGACTGGTTTTTCTGCCTGCTGGTAAGGCAGAGCACTACCTTCTGCTCAGCTTTTTGCAGACCATGATGGCTTTCACTTGAGGTACAAATAAAAGCACTTCTGGCACATGTGAATGGCTTGGGAATGTTTTTATGGCTTTAGAAAAGTGTTCAGAAGCTGTGATAAAGCACTTTTGCAGGAGTATAGAAGAAGAGTTGTGGACATACCTCAGTGCCAGTCTGAAGTTTATGGGAAATTATGTTAATATGCTTACACAGAGACAAGCAGATCGGATATCTCAGAGGAAAGGAGGCAAACACATTGGCAGAACTGTGCCTCCCTGAGTGCCTCACACTGGGTCTGGAACTGACTGTCGCAAACTGAAAGTAACACCCTGGAAATGGGGTTCAGCTGCACCAGGCTCAAACCAGGAAATGCAGGAGCAGCCATAAGCTCTAAATGATTAATTTTGAGCAGATGATGTCAAATTACAAAAATGTGAATGTTGCCACTAAGACAGAGGGAAATATTTTTTATTACATTGCTGCAAAACAGAAACACTTGCGTGTGGATGGAAGTATCTAATATACAGTGATTGCTGCCAACAGCCATTTCTTACACACAGGATTTCAGAGCAGAGCATGGGCACAGATGGCTTAAGCAGGAAGTGGCAGATGTGTTAAAAGTAGTGGAAGATCAAAAGGCAGCCTGGAAAGAGAGCCTGTGACTGAATATAGTGGAAGCTCAAATGGAAGATCCTTCACTCAAGCCTTGCTGCAGACACACACCTAAACCAGCCCTGCTATGCCAGGACTGCATGAGCACAATGTGCAGCTCTCGCCTCTGCTTCCACTGCTGTATGGAGTGGAAAACAAAACAAAACAGCCTTGGCATAAGATTGGAGAAGCTCTACTAGAGACACATTAAGAGAGACCAAATTTTGTCTGAGCTTCAGCCCATAGGTTTCATGAAAACCAATAACATGAGTATATTTGCTAAATGGCAATTAATTTCACAAATCAGTAAATGTTTAACTGAGTGCCTGCAGAGGGCACAGACCTAGAGTGATCTCCTCGTGTTCTAAGTGAGGATAGAGTTTGTTTTCATTTTAACAAGGGGATTTCGGATTTTCTTTACTGATAGTACAAACCAAAGAGATTCTTTAACCTAAAATACCTGTGTGTGTCTGCAGCTATCTGAGAAGCCTTTAACAGAATTTATCCTTCTGTTTTATAAAGTATTCAGCAATCCATAGATAGACTCATGGAATGATTTAGGTTGGAAAAGACCTTCAAGATCATTGAGTCCAACCATTAACCTAACTGTGCCAAGCCCAACGCTAAACCATGTCCCCAAGTTCCAGATCAACACATCCAGGAGTGGTGATTCAACCCCTTCCCTAGGCAGCTTGTTCCAAGGCCTGATGGCCCTTTCCATGAAAATGTTTTTCCTAATGTCCAATCTAAACTTCCCCTGGTGCAGCTTGAGGCCATTTCTGTCCTATTACTCATTACTTGTGAGAAGATACTAACAACCACGTCTCTACAACCTCCTTTCAGGTAGTCACAGAGAGCTATAAGGTTTCCCCTCAGCCTCCTTTTCTTCAGATTAAACAGAGTACTATATAGGAACTAGGTCTTCTGTAGGAACTGCCTAGAGAGTAATTATTTTTATTTCATAGTTCTGGGTTAAAAGATTAAAATAATGTTGTAATTTCTTCATAAAACACCACATTTCTGACACATTTCTTTTCATAAATAATAGTCTTTTAGACTGACTACTTACTGTTTCATATTACTATGAAGGGATACGTCTTCCAAACTCGCTACTGGAACAGAGGTTAGTGGTACTTAATTCTTGCAAGGATTTTTAAATAGGATCCCTCAGGGCAAGAAATGCCTGATCCTATGCCAAAAGGCATGGAGGTGGTAACACATCTGACAGCTGGATGTATGACCTCCAGGGTGTCATACACCCAGTATCTAGGAGAGCTGCATGGGGTGACTCAGCTGGGGACAACTGGTTGAAGTTATGCCACATGGAAGACTTTATCATAAGAATTGAAGAGTACAACCAGGAAATGTTTTGAATTTCTGGCAAAATGATCCTTCAGGCAACCCACAGTTACTGAAGGAGACTCCACAACCTCCCTGGGCAGCCTGTTCCAGTGCTCCATCACCCTCACTGGGAAGAAGTTCCTTCTCAGACTGATGTGGAACCTTCTATGTTCCAGCTTACA
>VXBP01004055.1:0-17292 GCA_013400115.1 Rhinopomastus cyanomelas | reverse complement strand
TGTAGTTGCCCAGATCTCTGTCGTGACCCAAGGCCCAAACAATAGTGACTTCCCATGGTATTTTCCTCAGATAGTGTAATGGCATGTTTGACGCAGTTTCTAGGTTTGTGTGCACCAACTTGCTGGTTTTTATTTGTTTTATTCTTTTTGTTTCCTTTTTTCTTTGTCTGTATACAGTTAGGTTAATAAACTTTTATCCAGTATCCTAAGCCATTCATTGTCCGGCAAATTTGTCCGAGATGTCATCAAGACCTTACTTGCTAAAATTAGTGGAGAATCCCCAACCCGCTACAGGGTGACACTGTTGTGGGTGTCTATTACAGGCCACCAGATCAGAATGAGGAGGTTGATGAGGTCTTCTACAGGCAGCTGACAGCAGTCTCACAGCTACAGGCCCTGGTTCTCATGGGGGATTTTAATTACCCTGATATTTGCTGGAAGACCTACTCAGACAGCCAGCAACAGTCCAGGAGGTTCCTCCAGTGCATTTGTGACAATTTCCTGATGCAAATGGTGGAGGAGCCCAGTAGGAGAGAAGCGCTGCTGGATCTTATAGTCACCAACAAGGAGGGTCTGGTTGAAGGAGTGAAGGTTGAGGGCAGCCTTGGTTGCAGTGACCATGAGATGGTGGAATTCAGGGTCTCATGTGGTAGGAACAGAATAGCTATCAGAATCACAACCCTAGACTTCAGTAGGGCCGTTTGCAAGTGTTCCAGGCTTTGCTGAGGTTTGTATGCCATTACTATTGAGTGATATTTATCAAAACTACTATTGTGTATGAGCCTTTTTTTTTTTTTTCTGGGCAAAAAAGGGAGAACTGTGAACCTCCTATCATTGGCAACTGCTCTACAAGAGAAACCAACCACAAAGAAGCAGCCTTGGCAGGGCATGGCACAAGAGCTGGATGGTGTCTGAGGTACCGTGCAAGCTGGGTGGGAAGGAACGGCTCTGCCTCATTAGCTTCACAGAACAGTGGGATTGGAAGGGACCTCTGGAGATCATCTAGTCCAACCCCGCTGCCAGAACAGGAGCACCTACAGCAGATGGCGCAGGAACACGTCCAGGGGGGTTTTGAATGCCCGCAGAGAAGCCTCCACAATCTCTCTGGACAGCCTGTGCCAGGACTCTGTTACACTCGCGACTCGGTGGCACCTCCCGCGTTCCTCTTTGTCCCCTCCCTTCACCACCACTGAGAAAGGTCCGGTCCCGCATCCTGACAGCCTTGTTTAGCTACGGATCAGCCCAAAAGCGGCCACCGCTCGGCACACCCGCGGTGGGGCGTGGAGTGCAGACTCCGCGGTTGGCAGCGCGTTACCTTCGGGAAGCGGGAAGTCACGTGTAGGGCGCGGGAGGGACAACAGTACGGAAACGGCGCGGGGAGGGTGGAAGGGGTGGGGTCACGCGACGTAGGAGGCGAGGGGAGGCGCGGCGGGCTGGGCCGCGCCGCGCAGGGTGTGTGCAGAGACTGCGCGAGCGGAGCGGCTGCGAGGCGGAAACGCTGACGAGTCGGAGCTGCCGCCATGGGTCGGACCTTAGTGCTGTCGCTGGTTGCTCTGTGCCTGCTCGGCCTCTGCGGGCTGCCCGCGGCCGGCAGTAACATCGCCGGTGAGTGCCCCGCGATACTGCCATCCCCGTCCTATTCCCTTCCCGCAGCTGCTGACGGGGCAGCTCCTCCGGGACTCAGGTTGGGGGGCCCTGCGGCGCTTCCTTGTGCCTGCGTTCGCCTCGTCCTTTGCCTCGTGGGTCCGACCTGTTCGCTGGAGGAGCGACGGAAGGAGCCACGGAAGGTGCCGCGGAAGACCCGGGGGAGGGAGCCGCTGGGGAAGCGCTCTGTTGTTGCGTAATGGCGCGGGGCGCAGCGGGTCGAAGTCTTCCGCGCTGCCTCTGCGGCCCTGGCCACGTTGTGCGGTTCCCGCGCCCCGCGGCCACGTTGGGCTGCGTGAGGGCGACCGGGAGCCGGGGTCACCCGCTCAGGCTTCCCCCGGGGCCGTGAGACAGGGCAGTGTCAATCTGGCAGCACCAGGAACTTCGAGAATCGCTTAGTTTGGAAAAGACATTCAAAAGAGTGTCGAGTCCAGCCGTTAATTCAGTTGCACTGGCTGGCGCTACTAAACCCGATTCCTCAGCTCCGCGTCTCCGCGGATTTCTGCCCTCAAATACAATGGGAACATCCGAGTTCAACCCCTGTAAGAGCCAGGTTGACAGGCGGGTTTATTTTGAGCTTGCCCGTGGTTAGAGGCTGAGTTGGTGGCGTGCAGTCAGTGAAGAGCGGGCGGCTGCTGCTGGGAATTGCTGCGATGCTCGCAGTAGCCCGCCTATAGAGCCCCAGGAGAGGCTTCTGTCGGGGAAGCAGGACTGGGAGAACATCTGACACCTTGCTGCAGATTCTGCAGCTCACTCTGGAAACCTCTTGCTGTGATTGAAAGCGCCTCCCGATCCTTTACCCTTGCAGACCTATTCCTTCCCCGTACTAGGCTGGAAAAGCTATGTTCATTCAAACTGAAAATGCTGTTGGCTGACTGCACTGACTGCCCATCTCCACAGACGGTACCGTGATAACTTTCCTATGTACCGATGAGTAATTTGGTGAAGTGAACATTGCTCATACATCAGAAATGTGCCTGTGATCATTCTTCAGATGTACACACAGAATAATTAATTTTTTCGTCTGAAAGCTCTTACCTAGAATCATAGAATCATCATGGCTGGAAAGGACCTCTAGGGTCATCGAGTCCAACCTTTTCTCCTAGTTTCTAACCGCTAGACCATATACCTAAGCACCATGTCCACTCATTCCTTAAACACCTCCAGGGATGGTGACATCACCACCTCCCTGGGTAATCCATTCCAGTATCTAATCACCCTCTCAGTAAAGACAGTTATATTGCTCTTGAAGCAGTTTAATTGCCCTCTTGTGGAAAGGAACAGAGCAAGGCTGTCACACACTGCTGATGCAAACTGACAAAGTTCTTTTAATTGTCTTCTTATGCTTCTTGAAAGTGAAGAAATAGCACTGAAATTTCTAGCCTGATCCTGCCATAACCAAGAGAAAGACCAAGCTGGATTCAGGCTTATTCAACTTAAGATAATATTGTAGTTAGTGAATTGCATTCGTAGTTGTTACCTCGAGAATGCTGATTGCCAGAGGTGTGCGTGAATAGCATTCCTTTCAGGGTAAGGGAAAGGACACCCAAAGGTGCCTGGAAGTACGTGGATATGGTGTGAAAATGTGCTGGAGAGCGTGTGGCATAAGGGTTTGTGGGTTGTATGTGGGTTTTCTGAGTATGATGGCTATATGAGTAAGTCTTATTTAAAACTAATGCAGTAAAATTGAAGGAAGATATTATTTGTCTCAGAGAGTGGATGTGTTGTCATTGTGGTTTTATGGCAGTGATGTTTGAATTAGTCTGACATAAAAAAGCAGATAGACTGGTTAGGTTTCTGGCTTCTGCTGCAGTTAAAACCTTAGCAGACTGATTTTCTTTCTGCTCTCCTTTAGATACTTCTGCCTTTCCTGTACTCCTGTTGCTTTCTGCTGTAGGGTTATGTATAGCTGTCTGTGTTACCTAAAGGCAAAATGTGTTCAGAAGGAAACCGACTCTTATCAACTTAAGGTTTCCACAAACTTCTGCAAAATTATTTTGGTGGACTTGGATAACTTCAGTAGGGTAGTATATTCTCTGTCTGAGTTTACAGTTAGAGCATGCACGAGGTAGGAACTTTGTTGTTCATGCAGCATCTGTTTTCAGAGTATGGGTAAAGTCTGGAGGGACACATGAAAATGTTAAATTCAGTCCTACATTATATTACAGTTTTTAGTTGTTGGAAGTTCAGTGAGAAGGCTTTCAACAGTGCTAATTCTGTCCTAGTATATATATGTGTTTACTTTTTTTTTCAGACACGTGGAAGTTTTTCTAACTGCAGTTTGTGTATTGACAGTGGGATAGGCTGCAAGTGGATCAGAGGTGCAAGTAAGGATGACTACACAGTACAGATCCTTGCATTGCCACACAGAACCTTAAACCCCAAACAGACCTAAGTTGTCTGTTGCTCATTGCACCAGTACACGGTTCTGCCTGATGACCCAGTGTGGCGTTAACCCATTTGTAGTGTTTATGTGGCGACAGATGAACATGTTTGAAATAATCCCAAATTTTTAAGGCAAACTAGAAACTGAAACCTGTTGAAGGGAACATGACAGAGCCAAAGAAGTGCTGGTTTGTGTGCTTCAGAGCCTCATTTTTTCAATTATAGGAGAGTTGTATGTAACTATATTTAGGTGACCTCTGGTGCTCAGTCCTGGAGGAAATCAGGTTGCTGTTGAAAAGGTCATAAAAGTCTGTAAATGTAGTCATTAGGTGGATTATTTGTGCTTATGTGAGATGCACACAAAATGAGAGAATGGCTTGACTGTAATAGTGGTTTTGTAGCACTTGATTGAAGATGACTAAGAGAGGTTATATACGAAAGCTAAGATGCTTCAGAACTAAAGAAAATAATTGTGGATGTAATTTGTCCAGTACAGGAGTGTCCTTCAAGAAGCATGTTTCCAAATTGTGCCCACAGGCACATACACAAACACTTGGGTGTTCACAGTAAGTTTTCTGAGAGAGAGATTGAAATCTGAGTCAAGGAAGTCAAGTTGTGCAGGCAGAGAATAAGAAACAGATCATCAGCAATTTCAAGGTCAAGGATCTGTTTGAAACACCAACTAATTTCTTCTGTGTGTAGAATATTGTAGAACAATAGGGTGACAGATGGTTTATTTGATGCTGCTGCTGCCACAGATAGGCAAAGTTATTCGCTTGAAAATTGCCAGACGTTGTAGAAGCGTCGTCTGACTTTACAAGCTGTTAAGGTGACGTTCTGTTAGTGCAGAGTGGTGCGTAACTATGTATAAGTATTGCCTAAGCATTGATTTGAGTTTTAGAGTAACTGTAGTGAAAGAAAACATAATAAAATACTACAACATTATGATTAATACAGTAACTTAAAATAATAAATATTCTAGATAAAAGCTTTCTAATTATCAGTATAATACAGGAGTCCTGCATGTTGAAGTGGCTTTAAAGTTTTCCTGGCTAGAAGACAGTGTTTAGTTTGTCCCATGGAAAGTTTATTAATATTCAGGAACATTGTCTTAAACACTTTGAAGCTCTGCTGTAAGTATTGTTCTGTCTTCTCACAGCTGAGATCACAGTGTGTGTAAGGGAAGCAAAACTAGAAAAATGTAACTGTACCATTGATGATCAATGTTCTTGTAAGTATTTGGATACCTTACAAGTCCTCCTTTCACCTTTGTTAATTTGCCTCCTACCATGTACATGAGCCATGTGAGCATGTAAATAAGCTCTTTGCTTCCAGCCTAAACCTGTGATACCAAAACAGATAGTTTCACTGTGTTCAGTTAACTACTTCCTGTCGATGTTTCAAGAAGTCTGATCCATTTAAATAGGCAAGAGCCAGAGACAGGTGTCTTGCTTTCTTAGGTTAAAACGGGTGACGTTTCCTATTAGATACAGCTTATCTTCAGGAACTTGTCAGCATCTTCAAGGCAGTGAGCTTTCAACAAAAATATTTCATCAGCTACATCTATAGCGTCATCTGAGATGCAGTAAATAGGAAAAACTTACCAACCTTCCATTTTTAATTCTTAGCTAGCCTAGGTGCTCAGGCAGTCCTTAAGAGCATGGTCCAGGTTATAAAACTATGTAAGGTAACATGCTCAATTGCATATCTGCTTCAGTCTGTTCAGTAATTTGTGCTTATTGAGCAAAGCAGATCTGCAGGATATTAACTGTGAACTTCACCTTTATGAAAACCTTCCAGTTCTAGTTTTTCTGAAAGCTGACAAGAAACAGACTTGAAAACATGATTTATTCTGGTTTTAAGATCTAGAATAGCAAATGAAAATTCTTAATACTTGTGTCTGGATGAGTTCAGCAGTGCCGCTAAGAGACTGGCTCACACCAGCATTGCTGTGGGCTATGTCATGGTGGTGGCAGCCAGTCAGAAATAGTTCTGCTTTACTTAGACTTGTGTGTTGCCTGTAAAACTGTATCGGTTGCCTCTTACTCGGGAGCTGTTACAGAGCTTCTTTTCTGTATTATAATTAATGCAGGGTATTCTGTTAAACTTGTAGTGTTTTTATCAGATTGTTATGGTTCAGCTTCTGCATATTCAAGGACATTTAATTATCACCTTCAGCATAGGATCTCTGTTGGTGTGAGAGGTCAGCTCCTACATTGTCATGGCTCAGCACTACATTTGACAATTGATGTAGAAAAACAGTAAGGTGTCTGTAAACATACTTGATACAATCTGGGCTTGAGAGAATGTAGATTCTGATCTCACCAGGGTATCTAGAAACAATTGGTTCTGGTTTCCCGCCATGCTGAATTGTTTCAAGATGTAAATAACTACATTGAAATGACTTGAGTACTTGGCTAATCACAAAGAAGTTGCAGAAGGCTTCACAATTATGTGTTGGTTGTTTTTTTACAGCACATAGAATCATAGAAGCATTAGGGATTGGAAGGGACCTCAAAAGATCACCTAGTCCAATCCCCCTGACACAACAGGACCACCTAGACCAACTCACACAGGAACATATCCAGGCGGGTTTGAAAAGTCTCCAGAGAAGGAGACTCCACAACCACCCTGGGCAGCCTGTTCCAGTGCTCCGTCACCCTCACTGGGAAGAAGTCCCGTCTGATATTCATGTGGAACCTCCTATGTTCCAGCTTACACCCATTGGCCCTCATCCTATCACTGGATGACATTGAGAAGAGCCTGGCTCCATCCTCCTGACACCCACCCTTCAAATATTTATAGACATTAATGAGGTCACCCCTCAGTCTCCTCTTCTCTAAGCTAAAGAGACCCAGCTCCCTCAGCCTTTCCTCATAAGGGAGGTGCTCCACTTCCTTCATCATCCTCGTTGCCCTATGCTGAACTCCCTCCAGCAGCTCCATATCCCTCTTGAACAGAGGAGCCCAGAACTGGACACAATCCTCCAGATGTGGTCTCACCAGGACAGAGTAGAGGGGGAGAAGAACCTCTCTTGATCTGCTAACCACCCCTCTTCTGATCCATCCCAGGATGCTGTTGGCCACAAGAGCACACTGCTGGCTCATGGTCATCCTGCTGTCCACCAGGACCCCAGGTCCCTTTCTCCTACACTGCTCTCCAACAGGTCAGTCCCCAGCCTATACTGGTACCTGGGGTTGTTCTGCCCAGATGCAAGACTCTACACTTATCCTTGTTATACTTCCTTATACTTCATGCTGAAGCTGAGAGCACCTACAGCCAGTGACTGCCCTCAGAACAGAAAGCTGTAGCTGAGCTTTCAAATTCTTGAGGAACTAAGTGATCTATGAGGTCCCTTCTGACCTAAGTTATTCTGTGATTGTGCTTTGTTTCCCCATTGCCATACTGCTTCAGCTGTCTAACCATTCATTTCTTGTTGAACACGATAGGTCAGGTTCTGTTTTAGTCTTGGTGTTGTTGGTAAGAGCACTCAGTATCTGGCTTCCTAGTGTGTTCACGCATGCGTGGTTTGTGCTTGTGAAGTAGGATTCTTCTGTCTTGTTCATTGTGAGGAATCTTGAGTTGGCAGTTGAACCCTGTCTCAACTAGGCTGCCCATGACTAGGTTTTTCATTCATTGACTCATACTGATTTTGCTGTTAGTATGGTAGATTGAATATTTAGCCACTTTGTAATTTCAGCCCAAATCTACAGTAGAACTTGGTGCTGTATGAATTCCCTAAAACTCAGCCTGCTGCAATTCTGGTTTTGTTTTTTTAACATAACTGTTTTTATTCTCTCATAGCTGTTGAAGCTGAATCGCCTTCCAACAGTACTACGCCGCCTTCCAACAGTACTACGCCGCCTTCCAACAGTACTACGCCGCCTTCCAACAGTACTACGCCGCCTTCCAACAGTACTACGCCACCTTCCAACAGTACTACGCCGCCTTCCAACAGTACTACGCTGCCTGCCAATACTACCACAGCCAGTCCTGTTACCACGGCACTTCCTACTACAGGTAATGTAGTAATGCTGAACATAAAATGGCAATAAACCAGGAAGTGGCGAATAAACTAAAGGGCATGGGCTTTTTCCATAGGCTGGTGTGGTAATGATCACTGAAGAGCTGATGTATGGAATTCATAAATAGTCCCAAGTTTTTGAGGAAGTGGGTTTTATAAAACTCTAATAGAGGAAAATAATACTCTAAAATATAGTCAAGAATTGACTCCATGGCAGTTGTTCAAATTAGATTAGTAATTTCCACTAATCATGGGTTCTTAGGAGTTTGATTGTTTTTAGAATGTTTGTAGTTGCGCAGCTGGAGAATGCAGATTCTTGCATGTGCTGCCATCTTAACGGTCAAATTGGGTTATAGAAAAAACACATTGGCTTCAAAAGCATCAGCTCCAGAAGGGAGCTGAAAGATAATGAGTTGGTATTTGATTTGGCTGAGATTGGTGATGTTCAGCTTTGAGTAAACCTTATGAATGTTGGCATTTGTCTCGGGCACAATGTACAAATACATTAGTTTTTGGTAATACTAAGTAGGGGAGAGATGGCAGTCAGACCCAGTTCTGCCTTGATAATGAAAGAGCTTTTAGAAGACAGTCTAGGTACAGGTGAATGTTTACTTACTCCAGTGATGCCACCATTTGCAGATAATGTTTATGGGATGAATGTGAGAAAGATTTTGCTATGTTGTGTTTGTCTCCTGTTTGGAGACATTAAGTACTCTCTTTTGGTACAGTAAATACAGATTCTAAGGGCTATTCAATGAAAGCCTTTTGCTTTCATGAAGATTCTCAGTTGTCTTGTTCAAATGCCAGCAAGTAGTGCTTGAAAGAAAAGTGGTTTTATCTAAATGAAGAAATACTGTCAGATCTGTGGAGAACCATGGCAATTTGGGAAGGAGTGGTGTGTAAGCTTGAAAAATGGTATTGCAGACACTTGGCCTAATGCCCTGCAGCTTAACATGTAAATTGTGAGTGGGGATACAGTCTCTGGTCAAAGCTTATCCTTGTTTTAGCAAAACAGAACAAGCTCATTTGTCTAAGAACTTCAGTGCCTGCAAACTTTGCTCTTCAGTTTTATGATATGCACATACTGTCTTCTCTCAAACAGCAAATATCACCAATGTAACTACACATGCGCCTTCACCTACATCTGCCAGTCCTTCAGCTGTCACAACACCCAGTATTCCAGGTAACTGCTCCTGCTGGCATTACTGAAGCATGAAATACTAAGACATTTGCATTACATTGAAAGCATTGTTTTGAAGGATTTACCCAGTGACAACACAGAAGTAATTGGTGTAGCTGCTGTTGTCACTTCTAATTTTATGGCACATCTAATTTTGTTAAGATGATCTAGGTAAGTAGGTAGCAAGGTTGTGCCCTGAGAAACAGAGCTAGTTGCTGAGATACTAAGTCAGAAATGCGTTAGACAAATTACATCAGCTGGCCACCATAAACAGCATGGCTGGAAGTCACTTTTTAACTTGCCTGTCTTTGGAAGATAGAGTTTTGTTTTTCTCTTGCAGCACAGTAAGGGGATACCTGTTAAAAAGCTTTAAAACTAGGCATCACAGATAGCTGTTACTTCCAGATTCATGTGTTGTGGCTTCAGCTGAACTTGTTTAAGCATAACTACTGAGGTAAAGTACAGTAAATAGGAGATAATATGATTTGAATCTAAGCAAGAAAACCAAGAGCAAGGAGCAAGCAGCAGAGATTGGAGGAAGTGTTTTGAATGTGATTATATCAATAATATACTCCTATGTAAAGGAGGAAAGCTTTGGCTTTTTGAAGTAAAAATAAAATCCAGCTGAAACTTTGCTCACTATTGGAGAGCAGTTGGGCTATAAATAGCCTTGTACAGACTGTTAAATCAGGATTTCAGTATTAGTAGTGTAAGTGCAGCTGCTGACGTGTCTGTCTTTGGTTTTGTTTTTGTGTTGTTTTTGTATTGGAGTTCAGATATTTTGAGTAATCCTAATGCAAGGAACTAATATCTGTAAACCATTGTGAGCATTGTGCACTCATGAACTCTACTGTGGTGTTTAACAGGTACAAGTACTACTGTGGCTCCACCTTCTCCACGCAAATCTACATTTGACGCTGCAAGTTTCATAGGTGGGATTGTCCTTGTTCTGGGTCTGCAGGCAGTTGTTTTCTTTCTGTACAAATTCTGCAAGTCAAAAGACCGAAACTATCACACACTTTAAGACCTGCCACTTCTCAATGGACTAGTAGCCCAACACCTGTAGTTCAGCAAACCAAAATATTTTCTGTTGCTCACAGAAGACAGCAGTTCATAATAACCTTTAAATCTCCAAAAGAAGACTTTAGAAGAATATTTTTGCAACATTATACTTGGCAAGAGGTGATACGATTCTCTTCAACAGGATTACTTGCAATATGCTGCATGGGTTCTAATGGCTGTCTCATTTTCCTTTAGTGGCTGCTGCTGTGGGACGTTGTTTTGAGATGCCAAATGCAGACGTTCAGAGATTCTTTATCAGTGGCAACACTGCCTTGAGTAGACAATCTCACCATGACTTATTGTGAAAGCTGATTTAATCAACATCTGATACAGTGTCCCTTCAGTTGTATCGAGATGTGAATTACTGGTGATTGACTTCAGGGAGTGAAATGCCATTTATACTAGCTTGTGGTTCTTACAGTGTGCTGCTAGGGATGTGAACAGTAGTAGTAGATAATGTCTTACGAGAATAACAAAACTCCTATTTCTTTTTTCACATGATAGTAAAGGTTGCCTGATAAAATACTGCATTCCAAACAGAAATCCAGTACCCTTTCCTATTAATGTTGAGAGTGGAGAAGGGCCTTAGGGATAATCTTTCTAAAGGGAAATGAAGATTAGTGCCTTAAAAGACTAAAGACCAGTAAGCTGCAGAAGCATCCCACCTATCTCAAAGGTAAGTAAAACTACTAAGTACTAGCTTTATATAGCAGAATGGACTATGTGGGATTTGAGCATTCCAGTTTTAAAATTGTTTATGTTAAATAACTGTTTCTTATTGACCTTATTTGAGGGTGAGGGAGCATGGTACAACTGTCAGCTACAAACAGAAGCTTTGTTTGCCTTTTGTTCTGGCTTACAGAGACCGACCATAACAATAGAGATAAAATGCTGTTCACTCCCTGTATAAAAAGGCAACAACTCACATTCATATTTGAAATACTGGTGTTTGGGAAATCCTGAGGTTTTTCTTATTCATACTTTTTTTTTAAACATGTTGCAATTAATTTCAAGGGGCTGGTTTGTTGTTTTCTTTACCCTCCTGCGTGTCTGGAGCAAATAAGGGTGGGTCAGAAAAATCTGTTGATGTGACCCTAGTCAGGGGGGTTGTAGTCCAGGGGCTGCCAAGGCTACACCTGTCTTTTTCTTTCCCTTCCGTGCTTCCTGGCATCAGAGCTGTCACCCTGCAATGAACTGGGTTACGGAAATCTATTTGGCCGAATAGCTTTAGTTTTACGTGGCTCGATCAGCCACATGATCCAAGTATCAAAGGTACATCATCTCCAGTGTAGACTGACTGGAGCACCTCTAGTAATAAATCCAGAGGGAAAAATGAAATAAAGATGAAATCAAGTGGTGGAGCTAGCATCAAATACTACATTTAGATCATAATGTCACTTTTTATGATATCCCCTTGATCATCAGTTTCAGGACAATCTGTAGTATGCTTTTGTCAGCTCTGACTTGACTGGAATTTGGCATCTGATGCAAAACGGGGTTGAACTTAGAGCAAATGAAGTCTACTTCAGTTGGGAACTTAGTGTGCAGTGTTGCTTTCTTGTGTTCTTCTGGTTTGACTGGCACTGTTTCTATTGTGCTTCCTAGAAAACTCAAATTGCTACAAACTACAGATGTTACTCACCAGTAGTGTATCTTTGCGTTCATCAGCTTGTAGTTTTCTAAATAAAACTAAGACAATCAGCTCAGGTTTATTAAAACAGCAGAGTGAGCAGCCGGTTTCTAGCAACAGCATGTGTGTGGGTTGGATGCTGTGTCTTTGGCCTTATTGTGAAATGACTTAATCTGCTCTTTCCCCTATCTCAGAAGTGTTTTACTGCATTTATTTCTTTAAAGTGATCTCTATAAAGCTTGTATGCTGTGATTCAGAGTGAGCAAAACACTTACCTAAAGTACAACAGTTCTCCTTCAGCTTATCGCTGCGAACTATATGCCTAGGGTATGATTTTTTTTTGGCCTTAAAGGGCTATCTTCTGGGACACTTTCCGAACACTTGATAGCATGGAGGAAGACCTTGCAACAAAAAATGTTGCTCTGTAAAATGTTGCTGAAGTGCTTAATTCATGAGCTACACTATCCTGATGTAGGTTGCTGATAAGGTGTGCTGGTAAAGCGAACTGAAATTTAAAGTGCCTTAAAGTTGCTTAATCTCTTGCCTCACATTTTGTTTAAAAGGGTAGAAGGGATACCTCGCCTTAGTTACTAAATTTTTCTTGGTGCCAGCAGGTGCTACTTTCCAAGACCTTGGGAACCCAGGATTTCTAACATTTACAGATGCCAATCTGAAAAACTCAAGCTTGTACTATACCAGCTCAGTCGTGTTGTGGAAGGCCTGCACTGTGCACTGCTTGCTCTTTAGCCTTGCCAACACGATGTAATAATCCACAGTGTACAGAGTTGTTGTGTTGGCTAGGATTGTTTCTCTTTCAGTTGTTTGCAGAGAGGGGAGGCTGGGTTATGCATCTTCACCATGTGCTTGGCTGCCTCACTGTCGAAAGTAATTCCTCCTTTGTGAAATGGCAGTATCAGCTGATCTGTGCTGTGTACGAGCGAAAATACCTGAAGCGGTAACAGGCAGTTTTTCCTGGCCCTGTGTTTTGAAGTGGAAGGTGGCTCATAGATCTGTAGCTGTAATTGCCCTAAATCTCTAGCTGTTATCTTGTGAATGTTCTCCGCAGGTGTTGCTGTAAAAATCTGTATTTTTGTCTTCAGTGGAAGAAAACTCAATCGGTTGTAATCGCAAAACCAAATTGATAAATAAAATCTGTTTAATGAAATTGGTAACCTGGTAAACTGTCTTTAATGGGAGCACTGTGACTGTCTGCTGACTTTGGACTCTGATCCTAAAGGTCTTTTCAAAAATAAACAATTCTGTGAGCTGTTTTTCACAGGAATTGAGAAATTCTGTAGGGTAAGGGGGAGAATGAAAAGTTTTAAGAGTTAATACTGTATCTGAGAGAGCTAACTTAACTTTGCATTTAGTATGTGGGGCAATACTGGTTCAGATTTGGAGTAATCTCCAAAAGGATTCTCCTTCAGGTAACAATGTCCATGTTAGTTTAGTCTTGTTCTCCCTTTAAAGGCAAAGAACAGCGAGGTCTGTATTAAACGTTCCACTTGCAACAGTCCACAAGGCTCCATGCTCCTCTTCCCATTGCAAAACTTGTAACACAGTGTTAGTGTGTAAAAATGGAAGAAGGACTGGGGTTCTAGGGAGGCTGTTAAAAACCCCTGCACTGCAGCATCTTCTCATGTAAAGATTTTTGACCTTCATTAAAAAATGTATTGCCTCTGAGCCTTATTTCTTTTCTGCTTGCAGGACAAATAGGAAGATATTTGCTAGGGTGTAACTGAGTGTACTTCAAGAAGAGACTGAGGCCATGCAGTTCTGTACTTGCAGACTGACTAAAAATAGTAAACTCTAAGCAAAGTAACCTCAAAGAGTTTCAGGTCAGGACCTTGATGCCTTTGTGGGGAGTGAATGAAGGGTGTGCCACTAGGGTAGTATTGATGCAGCTGGGCTTCATATTACAGGAAGTTGCGCAAGCTTTAGTAGTGTTTCTGGAGAGGCTCTACAGAAATGTAGGAAACCCAGAGCTTTGTGCTGAGCTTTAAATTGCTCTGCCTTCCAGAGAATAATCCATTTACTGCACACAGTCAGGGACAGAATTAAGTTTTTGCTGTAATGCAGCACCAAAAGCCACTCACAATGGTTTACCCCTACAGTTTCAGTCTTGTGTTGCTGCTGTTCTTTGGAAGCGGACTTCTGCAGGTACAGGATTCAGTCAAAAAACATCTTTGAATTTTGTTCTTTTCGGTTGAGTAAAACCTCAGTATTTTATTGAGAAGCTGTAATTGGCCCTTCCTTTTTACTGCTTTAGTGGTATGAAAGTACCTCATGCTGATGGTATTAATCTACTTCGAACTTGGCATCTGGTTCTTCAATATGGCAGAATCATATTTGATGGCTTCTCTAGTGACAGCTGACCCTGGATAGTTACCAATCACCTTGTCATTCATTGAAGGAGTGCCTTAAAAAAGTGAATTCCTCAATAACTGATTCCATTGTGTTATTACTATATTGTGACTTGTTCTGATGTAGCAGCAAGCTCAAACGGAGTAAAACTTGTTTCAGTAAAGGGTGAAGGATGCCAGCCTTCTTGTAGGAATTAGTCTACTTTTAAGTACTGAAGCATTTCAGACAGAGGTTTGAGTTCTGTTACTGAATGTTTAATCAATGCAATGCTGTTAAGATTTGCCTGAAAGTCAGAGGTTTTAGTTAGTTATAAAAGGGAAGAGTATTTGACTGACCATGTTAACAAGCAGCCAGGAATGTGGATGATGCCTTTGCACATAGGTTAGTATTCTAGCACATCAAAATCTGCCACACAATGTGACATGTCTTGGAAGTACAAGAGTCCTTTATTGTTCTGGCTATAAAAGCAAGTGCTTTTTCCATGTAAGAGGAAATGCAGATAAATCAAGTTGCTTTCCACTCCCCCCCCCCCCCCGTTAGTGTACTGCCTTTCTAGGGGGAGGGTAGAGAGAAGGCTACTAGAGAAGGTGGAGATACTGATGCTGAGTCATTTTTCAACAGGCATGAAAGGGTCAGTGTACAGGCAGCAGCCTCTGGTATTAGGAGCAGTGAGTGCATTGGGCAGGATGTGGTCAGGGTTGTGATAGGAAATTAGTTTGAACAAAAACACTGAGGTTGGTTGGTTTTGCTCTTAAGTGCTTTGCTAAGCTTTGTGCTACCATGTTCCAAGGTTACCACAATAAAAGGAAGCCTTTTAGTTTTGACTGATGTCCTTCTGTGTCTGTACTGCACTGCTGTTTTTGTTCAGAGGAAGGATCTGCATTACCCACAACCTAATGTGGTTTAGCAGACTGACTGGAATTGAGCACTGCATCCAAATATGTTGAAGTATGCGTGCACAGCACTCCGTGGTATTGCTACCTCTCTTTGCGTTATAAAGAAATAGGTCTTCTCTTACTTCAAGATTGCCAGTTCAATGTTACTGTTCTAAAAATGCTCTGGGCTGATCAAAAATACATTTAAGTTGACTTCTGCACCAGCCTTTGCTTCTGTAGCTGCATGAAGACAGCTGTCATTTAGGTATGGTAATAGGCTGCAGTTCTTTCCTTCATCTGCCAGGTACTCAAAAGTTTAAGTAATGTACAAAAAGTGTTTAAGCTATGGCCTAGTCCTGAAAAATTCTGTTGTAGACCATTGCTAACTAAATGCCTCCCTCCATACTTTATAGGTTTTGACTTAATGTCCAGATTGAACCTCTCTGGATGTGTGTGTGTGTGTGTATATATATATATATACATACATGCACACACAAATCACAGCTTGCAAATTAGGAAATAATTTGCTTATTTTGCAACCACATCAAGTTACTGCCAAGGCTGTGATTGTGTACGATCTTGCATCTCTTGAGTGTTTTCTCCTCTTTTTGTTGCTACATCTTGGGTTAAAATTCAAAGGATGCTGCTGGAAATCCCCATGCTGAATGGACACTGAAAGCTTGTTACTCCTAAAGCTGAGCTACAGGACATGGAGCGTTACCAACAACAGAGTTTAAGCAAAATGTTAGCAAAATGTGCCACAAAACAAGCAAGCACTCGGCATAGTACTAACACAGTAACAAAGACAGAACCTAACAATCACTTGACACCTTTTTCATTCATAGTAATCTATCAGCAGTCATTGGTGACATCTCAGTGAAGCTGAAAACTTTTGCTGCCCCAACTACTTCATTATATGTGAAGGGGTGAGTAGTTGTTAATCATCTGTTCACAGTGACACTAAATTCCCCTGATAACTTGTCTTGTTTCAACCCAGTCTTGTCCTGGGTTGAAAGTGGCCTCGATAGTGCTTTTAGGTTGCTGCTTGCATTCTTAAGCACACCAACCACCTCTCAGGGAGAATCTATCAGACAGTGAAGCAACTTTGGGGAAAAGAAGATGGGAGAGAGTTATGTAGCACTCTTTGGCTTCAGATGAGAGCCCCTGGGGGAAGTGGCATATACTGTAATGAAGATACTGCAACGAACAAGGATCAAGATCATCCCTGGGCCACAGGCCCCCTCCTGACTCTGCCAGTTATGGAGAGCTGTTTCAACAGTCTTTCTGTCTCTTCTTGCTTTCAGCAAAGTCTTCAGGGGGTCAGGTGGCATGGCCAGCAGAAGTTGGGTCAGACAAACATGGTCCTCAGGTGCAACAACATAGACTTCATCCCCCAGTCTACTGGCATTCTGCCAAAGGTTTAAGAATCACAAGTCCCTTTGGTTTCTTCAGCACACACAGTGCAGCCAAGCAACAAAAGAAAACATGAAACACTCCTTGGCCCTCTTTTCTTCCACTTACTCAAGCATTTCCCAGTTTCTCAGTCGTAGCTGTGACAGAGCTTCTGTGTCCCCAGGCCAGAACAAAACCATGATAGTGCTGGTCAGATGGGGAATGCCCTGTGTCTTGGTCAAGATGGCACCTGTGGCAGTAGTATCAGGGGACCAGGAGGCTGTAGCTCACAAGTTCTGACGTCTTCAAACTGATCAGTTTGCGGAGTTGCTGGCTTGGCATAGCTTGCTGCTCTGGCATAGTGCGGTCTGTGGACAGGTGGCTCCCTGCTGCTCCATGAAAAGAGAACGTTCCCTGAAAGGTGCCTCATTTTTATAGGGGGACTTCCCCCACCCCCAGCTGGTGCTATCATTGCAGCCGGGAAGGGGGACCAGGAAAAAAAAGTGTTTCCCTGCGGGAAAGCAAAAACACCAGAAAATCATGGTTTTCAAACCATGACAAATCTTATCTCTGTAGATTTCTGGAGAGCAGACATACTGTCACTTATACCAACCCTTCAGCCACTAAGAAAGTCCCCACTGAATCAACTGTTGTGCTTGCTGTCAACCATAAAGTGATGTAACCCAGACAGGTATCTGTGTGCATGCCGAGAGAAGGGGCTGCACAACAGATCAAT
>VXBP01004054.1:160670-214878 GCA_013400115.1 Rhinopomastus cyanomelas | reverse complement strand
CCACACGCAGCCTGCTGCTCCCAGCACAGGAACTGGGACTTTCAGGTGACTTTCTCCTACACTGTTCTCCAACAGATCAGTCCCCAATCCATACTGGTACCTGGGCTTGCTTGCACCCTAATCCCTCATCCAAGTCATCAGTTAGCAGACTGAACAGGACTGGTCCCAGCACTGACCCCTGGGGTACTCCACTAGATACAGGCCTCCAACTACACTCTGTCTCGTTGACCACTACTCTCTGGCTTCTATCCTGGAGCCAGCTCACAATCTACCTCACTACACAATCATCTAGTCTGCACTGCCTCAGTTTGGCTGTGAAGATGATGAGGAAGACTCTGTAAAATGCTTTACTGAAGTCAAGTTAGACCACATCTACCGCTTTCCCATCATCTATCTACCTGGTTATGCCCACACAAAAGGCTCTCAGGTTGGTCATGTATGACTTCTTTTTGGTGAAGCCATGATGACTGTCTCTAATGACCGTCTTGTCCTTGCTCTGCCTGGAGACAGCATCAAGGATAAATTGTTCCATCATCTTTCCTGGGATGAAGGTGAGGCTGACTGGTATATAGTCCTCTGGGTCCTCCTTCTTACCCTTTTTGAGGATTGGAGTGACAAGTGGTGAATGGAGGCAAGTGTAAGGCCTTGGCAGAAGACAAGCACCCTCCTTGCCTGCCTCACCTCCCCAGTTCCCACTGAGAAATTGATATGAGCCCCTACTGGAAGTTAGTCAGTCTAATAGGGATATAGATGATAGGCAACCTATTCCGGAAGTCCTAGCACAGTCACATCAATCAAAGAGGTCTTCTTGTAATAGGACAACCTCCTCCATAAAGAGGAAGAGAAGGGTATTAGTTATTGGTGACTCACTCCTGAAGAGAATTAAGGGCCCAATATGCAGAGCTGACCCTCATTATAGTGAAGTTTGCAGCCTACCTGGAGCCTGAATCAGGGATATCACTAGGACGGTCCCTAACCTGGTGAGATCAGCTGACTATTACCCACTGCTGATCTTCCAGACAGGTGGGAAGGAAACTGTATTGCATAGCCTGAGGGGGATGAAGATAGACTTCAAGGGCTTAGGATGTTTGGTGAATGAGTCTGGGGCACAATTTATATTGTCTTCATTACTTCCCTTTTGGGGTGAGCACATGGGCTGGAATAGAAGGATTCAGGCTGTAAATGCCTGGCTACAGGACTGGTGCTACAGGCAGGGCTTTGGGTTCTTTGATAAAGGCTGATTTTATAAGACACCAGACCTGACAGTTACATATTGGAAAGGTCTAGCTCAGAAAGGAAAAAGGGTTCTGGGGCAGGAATTGGTAGGGCTCATTCAGACAGATTTAAACTACATTTGAAGGGAGGTGGGATTGTTGCTGGGTGGGCACCAGTGGGCCAGTGCTCTGGTCTTGATGAAGACCATGACAGATCCCATTGTCCTAGTGTGAAATTGGAGTGCTCAGCTCGCTCCCTGAAATGCCTGTACACCAATGCACGCAGCATGAGGAATAAGCAGGAGGAGTTAAAATCTGTGTTCAGTCAGGTGATTATGATCTGGTGGGACAGCTCACATGACTGGAATAGGGTCATGAACCACTCTGTCCTTTTCAGGAGGAATAGGTCAGGAAGGTAAGGTGGTGGAGTAGCTCTTTATGTGAAAGAGCAACTGGACTGTATTGAGTTCCATCCAGGGGCATGGGTGACACTGTCATGGGTGTCTATTACAGGCCACCAGATCAGAATGAGGAAGTTGATGAGGTCTTCTGTAGGCAGCTGACAGGTAAGAAGTCAAGGAAGGGAGACAGAAGACCTGCATGGTTAAACAGGAAGCTGCTGGGTAAACTCCATAGGAAGAAGAAGTTTTCTAGGTAATGGAAGGAGGGGATGGCCATTTGGGATGATTATAAGGATATAATCAGAGAATGTAGGGATGCAACTAGGAAAGCCAAGGCCTCCTTGGAATTAAACCTTGCAAAAGAGGTCAAGGGCACCAAAAAGGGCTTCTTCAAATACATTGCAGGTAAAACTAAAACTAGAGGCAATGTAGGCCCCCTGCTGAGTGAGGTGGGTGCCCTGGAGACAGAGGATACAGAGAAAGCAGAGCTACTTAACACCTGCTTTGCCTCTGTCTATACTTCTTGGGGGCTATCCTGATATCAAGCTCCAGACCTCTGAGGCTACAGAGTAAGTTGAGACAAAAGAGGAGTTCACCCTGGTTGAACCACAGAATCACAGAACATTAGGGATTGGAAGGGACCTCAAAAGATCATCCAGTACAAACTGCCTGCCACAGCAGGATCCCCTAGATCAAGTCACACAGGAACATATCCAGGCGGGTTTTAAATGTCTCCAGAGAAGGAGACTTCACAATCCCCCTGGGCAGCCCCTTCCAGGGCTCCGTGACCCTTAATGGGAACAAGTTCCTTCTCAGAATGATGTGGAACCTCCTCTGTTCCAGCTGACAACCATTGTCCCTTGTCCTCTCACTGGGTGCCACTGAGCAGAGGACTCTGCTCAGTGCAGTGCACTCTGTCCTCCTGACACCTGCCCTTTCCATATTGATCAACATTCATGGGATCACCCCTCAGTCTTTTTTTTTCCAAGCTCAAGAAACCCAGCTCCCTCAGCCATCATCAGGGAGATGCTCCAGTCCCTCTTCTTGGCTCTGTACTGGAGTCTCTCCAGAAGCTCTGTGTCCTTCTGGAACTGAGAGGCCCAGAACTGGACACAGTACTCCAGATGTGGTCTCAGCAGGGCAGAGTTGAGGGAGAGGAGAACAAGGGGAGTCACAGAATCCCACTTATGGGGCAGAATAATCCCAAACACCAGCACATACTGGGTTCCTGGTGGTTAATAAGGTGACTACTAGCCAACAATGCACCCAGGACACAAACAAAGACCAAGAGCATCATGGTCTGCATTAGGAGTGTTGGCAGCAGGTAAGAGGATCCCTCCATGCCTCCTGTGTATTCAGCACTGGTGAGACCACACCTGCAGTGCTGAGTCCGTTTCTGGGCTCCCTAGTACAAGAAAAATAATGATTCTGGATGATGAAGGGATTGGAGAATCTCTTTAATAAGCAAAGCCTGAGAGAAATGGGACTGCTCAGCCTGGAGAAGAGAAAGCTCAGTGAGATCTTATCAACTTACAGATATCACTTAGGGGGATTCATGAAGAAGACATGAAGAAGACAGATTCCTGTCAGTGGTGCCAAGAGACAGGAATTCCATCCAAATACAATGAAACACTTTTTTACTGCAAGGGTGGTGGAACCCTGGCTCAGTTTGCCCAGAAAGGTGGAAGAAGTCTTGTTCCTGGAACCATCCCAGGTCAAGTTGGACTTTTAGGCTCTGAGAAACCTTCTCTGGTTGGGGATGTTCCTGCTTACTGCTAAGGATTGGACTTGATGAGCTTAAAAGTTCCTTCCAACTCAAGAACATTCTATGGTTCTGTGATTTACCTGCAAGGCAGCAACAAGAGCCCTTTATGAAAAACATGGACAAGGTTAGGGCTGAGGAACTGCAAGGCAGAAATTTTATCACAGCAATTTTGCTGGACTGCTCTACAGGGAGCTGTAGGGAGGGCCAGTGAGTCTCAGAGAGTGGCCATTTCAGGATCTGTAAGTTTAGAAATAAACACCTTCACCAAACCAAAGTCCCCATTCAGAGCCCCACTGAACCTGGGGAAAGTCCAGATTCCATTTTAGGACCATTTCTTATTAGAGCTGGGAAGTCCAGACACAAATCTCTGTCCAAACCAAATAATCCTCTTATATTTCATTACCAGCACACAAGCCTTTGTGAAGTGGTCTCTATCAGGACCATAATAACAACGGGTTGGGGCTAAGCTCTCTATCCCAAATTCAGTCACAGCAAACCCACTAACACATTCAGTCCATGACAGCCCTTGATTTATTAGCTCTCCTTAAACCTTTCCACTCAGGTACTGGGGCAGAGGCAGCAGCCAGCAGCTGAGAGGAGAGGAAAGAGTGACTCTAGTGATGCCTGGCCATTGGAGATCTCCATGCCAGGCCACATTATCTTAGCAAGCTGCTGAAGATAGCTGAAAGTCACAGAATGACCAAATGTTACAGGTGGCAAGAGACCTCGAAAGATCATCTAAGTCTGACCCCCCCCAACTGGAGCAGGGTAAGTCTCCGATCCAAGTACAAACCAGGCCCAACCCTGCTTAGTTAAATCCAACATTCCATCTCTGTGTCTCTTTGCCCACTCCTCTAGACTCAGTCAAGCTGTTCTTTTTGTCTTGCTCTGAATTGGATAGGGAATCATTCTTGGCTGAGAGACCATAACTGACTGTGAAGTCTCTTCTGCTCTACTCTACCTAGTAGGAAATGCAGACAGGTGAACGTGAACTAATGCCTTTAGTTGGTGCCCTCACATGGAAGAAAAGGCCTCCTGAGACAGCACTTGCTGAAGTGCATGACCAACAGACGAGATGCTGCTAAATATAGTTTATCACTTTCAGATAGAATCACAGGACATTAGGGATTGGAAGGGACCTTGAAAGATAATCCAGTCCAATCTCACTGCCACAGCAGGATCACCTAGATCAAGTCTCACAGGAACATGGCCAGGCGGGTTTGAAACATCTCCAGAGGAGACTTCACAACCCCCCTGGGCAGCCCCTTCCAGGGCTCTGTCACCCTTACCATGAAGAAATTCCTTCTCATATTTATGTGGAACCTCTTCTGTTCCAGCTGACACTCTATCATTGCCCTATCATTGGGTGCCACTGAGCAGAGGCTGGCTCCATCCTCCTGACACACACCCTTTCCAAATTTATCAACATTAATGAGGTCAATCCCCCAGTCTCCTTCTCTCCAAGCTCAAGAGACCCAGCTCCCTCAGCTTTTCCTCAGCAGGGAGCTGCTCTACTCTTTGAGGCTCTACATCTTTGAGGCTCTGCGCTGGAATCTCTTCAGTAATTCCGTGTCCTTCTGGAACTGAGGGGCCCAGAATTGGACGCAAGATTCCAGATGTGTTCTCACCAGATGTGGTCTCATCCCCTCTAAGAGGAGGATAACCTCTCTCAATCTACTAACCAGCTCCTCAACACGTTTAACTTCCTTTTGAAAGGCCAGCAGAGAACAAGTAGTATGAAATAGGAATATATGCTCCACTTTTTTTCACTCTCAAATGAATTTAAATTATTTTCAAATTATTCTTTGGCTCAAAATGCCTTTTGAGTTCTTTTGCTATGGCACTCAGTATCCACATGGCAAATAATACGCTGTTAACATGGGCAGGCGTGACTATTCACTGTGAAACCTCTATTGTATCCTAGTTGCTTCCTGTAAGCAAACCACACAGAAAAAAAGTAAAACAAGTTACTAATTAGGTATCGTCAGACTAATCCAATCAGTGGTCCTCCGCTCGAACAGCACCACACACAACTCTGTGCCAGGGAACTTGCTCGAGTCAGAGCTCAATGACTATTTTTAGAAGCAGCTCTGAATTTTTGGGGTATATTTGCTGTTACAGAGCCATCTTGTGGTGCCTCTTACTGACAATAAAAATTAGATACAAAACAAATTCCGAATCGGACGCTACAATTTAACACAGTGTTATCCCTTCCCCAGTAACTGATGGGTTGATCAAGGCAGGAGGTCCAGCTTTATCGGTGTGGTATATTTAGGGGTTTTGAGGGTTTTGGCAGCTACAAGACTTCCTAAATACTGTGGGATATTTAATTTCCTGTGTGTTTCCTTGTCCCTTCATTATCTATTGTCCTTTCAATGAAAGGAAAAAAACACTGGATAGCCAAAGATCATTGCTGGTCCACTTTCTGCTATCAGTGAAAATGAAGAGGTGACTGTAGAGGGGCTTCAGAATACGATAAACTGATATCTTTTCTTAAAAAAATCAGGTTTCCCTTTTAAAAAGCAGAGTCTAATGCAATCACCTCTGCAGGAATTACTTGGAAAACATGGTTTAGTAGGCATGGTGGCACTGGGTTGGACTTGATGATCTTGAAGGACTATTCCAACCTTAATGATTCTATTATTCTATTTACTCTCCTCTGCTCATCTTGTCTCATACTCTGTTTAGGTCGAGAAGGCAAAGGCATAAGGAGAGTCAAGCAGTAAAGGGAAAGCACAAGGAAGAGGAGCAACAATAGGGTGAACCCTGAGAGAAACTTTGTTTCTGGGATACTGGAGAGCAGATGTGATTCTCAGAACAATGAGATTCGTAGCTCAGACTTCCTTGAATCATAGAATCAGAGAATGGCTGGGGGCCTGGGGTTGGAAGGGACCTTAAAGATCATCCTGTTACAACCTCACTGCACAGACAGGGACACCTTCACTAGAGCAAGTTACTCAGGGCCCCAGCCAGCCTGGCCTTCAATACTGACAGGGATGGGACAGCCACAACTGCCTTGGGCAACCTGGTCCAGTATCTCAGCACCCTCACAGCAAAGGATTGCTTCCTTATGTCCAACCTCAATCTCTCCTCTTCAAGTCTGGAACCCTTTCCCCTTATCCTCTGACTACCACCCACGTCAAAAGCCCTCCCCCAACTTTCTTGTAGTACCTCCCTTCAGAGATTGGAAAGCTGCTCGAAGGTCATTTGGGAGCCTGTATCTCTATAGTACTGACGGCCTTTAAGTATCAGTTCAAGCAATTCTATCTACACTAAAGACACTTAGGAACAGCATCTTCTGTTGAACTTTTCTTCATACCAAAACAGATTCACAAAAGATAATGCGGTCTGCTTTTCTCAGACACCCACACACCTCACTGCTTTTCCCTTTGCTCCATCTTCCTCAAACCCAGCAGTTTTGAAGTCAAGATGATTGCTTACAGTGAATTTCCAACTCTTCTTTGAGTCACGCATCTCCACAGACAGAATGTGCAAGCAAAGGCAGTACCAACATACCTGAGGTGGCCTCTAAAGGGTTCATTTGAAGGACAGCATGGCCGAAACCACACACCAAGACAAAGTAGCCCCGCTGAAGAGCACTTCGTTTTGGTGTGCCCTGTAATGACTCCTAGTTATAGCCGTGGCTATTCCGAATCACAGCTCTTTGGACTGGGTAATTGCATTTCATTAGGTAAGTAAGTCTACTCCTTAAAGCAACTTCTATTGATTATCTGCTTTCTGTTTGATCTTTATGTTATCTTTAAACCACTCAGGTGAAAATTCTGCATCATCATCTGCACAATTGATTTTAATGGGACTTGAAGTACTGTAATGTCTCCTTTGGAATCTGCTGGAGACACCCAGATCTGTTGGCCACTTACAAGTTGTGTTTCAAGGCCTCTCAGTGTTAAATACAAATGCTGTGCAGGCTGACTGTCCCCCCATGAATCACATCTTTTATTCAGTGGGTTCAGTATTCTATCAAACACACTGGAGAAACCTAGCACTGCTGTATCAATACAGCTGCCTTATTCCATCAGATCCACAGTTCACTGCAAAATAAAAATGTTTAGCTTGTTTGGAAAGAAAGCTGTAAGTTCTACAAAATGATGCTGATTGACTGCTGAAGTTTATGATATAATTTTGAACAGAATTAGCTGGTTTGCTGTACTCTGCATGCATTTCAAGTGAGTAAGTAGAAACCTGCGTCTCCTTCACTTCCTCCAGAACAATGGTGGACATCCTCATTGGAATGTCTTAAGGCTTCCAAGACAATTTGAATATTGGTGTTATTTAATTATGTCAACATGAACGTCAACAGCACATAAATTAATGATAATTTGAGGCCACATCTTGAGTACTGAGTCCAGTTTTGGGCACCTCAGTACAAGGGAGACATCAAGGTGCTGGAGCGAGTACAGAGGACAATGAAGCTGAGGAAGGACCTGGAGAATCAAACTTATGTGGAAGAGACTGAGAGAGTTGGGGCTGTTTAGTTTGAGGAAGAGGAGGCTAAGAGGAGACCTCATAGCTACAGCTGTCTGAAAGGACATTGTAGAGATGTTGATGCCGGTCTCTTCTCACCGGCCATTAGCAACAAAATCAGAGTGAAGAGTTTCAAGCTCCAACAGGGTAGATTTAGATTGGACATCAGGAAAAAATTCTTCACAAAAAGAGTGGTCAGGCAGTGGAACCACTACACTGGGCTGGTGGTGGTTGAGTCACCATCCCAGGATGTGTTTATATGCTGTTTAGATGTAGTGTCAGGGGATCTGGTTTATGGGTGAACTTGTAGAGTAGGATTGATGGTTGGACTTGATGATCCTAAAGGTCTTTCCAACCAGAATGACACTATGATTCTATATGGAGTTAATTTTATAAGATGCTACCAGGTATTATCTCAGAGAGGGAGAAGGGTTCTGGGGCAGGAATTAGTAGGGCTCATTCAGAGGGCTTTAAACTAGATTCCAAGCAGGGCATGCACCAGTGGGACAGAGCTCTGTTCTTAACGAAAACCAGGCGGCCTCTCACTGTCCTAGGCTGAAATCGGAGCAGTAAGCTTGTTCTTTGAAATGCCTGTACACCAATGCACACAGCATGGGGAATATGCAGGAAGAGTTAGAAATCTGTGTTCAGTTAGGTGATTATCATCTGGTGGCAGTTACAGAGACATGGTGGGACAGCTCGCATGACTAGAATGTGGTCATGAACCTCTCTGTCCTTTTCAGGAGGAACAGGTCAGCACGGTAAGGTGGTGGAGTAGCTCTTTACATGAAAGAACAACTGGACTGTATTGAGTTCTGTCCAGGGGCATATGAAGAAAGAGTGGAGAGTTTGTGGGTGCAGATCAAGGGGCAGGCTGGCCTGGGTGACACTGTTGTGTGTGTCTATTACAGGCCATCAGATCAGAATGAGGAAGTTGATGAGGTCCTCTACACGCAGCTGACAGCAGCCTCACAGCTACAAGCCCGGCTTCTCATGGGGGATTTTAACTACCCTGATATTTGCTGGAAGACCTATTCAACCAGCCAGCCACAGTCCAGGAGGTTCCTCCAGTGCATTAGTGACAATTTCCTGATGCAAATAGAGGAGGACCCCACTACGAGAGGAGCGCTGCTGAATATTGTATTCACCAACAAGGAGGATCTGGCTGAAACAGTGAAGGCTGAAGGTAGCCTTGGTTGCAGTGACCACAAGATGGTGGAGTTCAGGGTCTCATGTGATAGGAAGAGAATACCTGGCAGAATCACAACCCTAGACTTCAGAAGGGCCAACTTTGACCATTTCAAGTAATTGCTATAGGAAATCCCATGGGACAGGGTACTGGCAGGTAAAGGAGCTCAGGACAGCTGGTTAACATTCAAAGATAACTTCTTTGAAGCCCAAGAGAAAAGCATTGCAACAGGTAAGAAGTCAAGGGACACCTGCCTTATTCAGCAGGGAGCTGCTGGGCAAACTCCACAGGAAGAAGAAAGTCTATAGATCATGGAAGGAGGGGATGGCCACTTGGGATGATTATAAGGCTCTGGTGAGAGAATGTAGGGATGCAACTAGGAAAGCCAGGNAGAGAATGTAGGGATGCAACTAGGAAAGCCAGGGCCTCCTTGGAATTAAACCTTGCAAGAGCGGTCAAGGGCAACAGAGAGGGCTTCCTCAAATGCATTGCAGGTAAAACTAAAACTAGAGGCAATGTAGGCCCCCGCTGAATGAGGCAGGTGCCCTGAAGACAGAGGATACAGAGAAAGCAGAGATACTGAACACCTTCCTTGTCTCTGTCTGTACTGCCTATAGGGTCTATACTTCTGGAGGCTGTTCTGATATCAAGTCCCCGACTGCTGAGGCCCCAGAGGAAGCTGAGACAAGACAGGATTTTGCCTTGGTTGAGGAGGACTGGGTTAGGGATTAGTTGAGCAAACTGGATGTACACAAATCCATGGGCCCTGATGGGATGCATCCACGAGTGCTAAGGGAGATGGCGAAAGTCATTGCTAGGCCACCCTCCATCATCTTTGCTAAGTCATGGGGATCAGGAGAGGGGCCTAGAGACTGGAGGATAGCAAATGTCACTCCAATCTTCAAAAAGGTAAAAAGGAGGACCAAGGTAATTATAGACCGGTCAGCCTCACCTCTATCCCAGGAAAGGTGATGGAACAATTTGTCCTAGACACAGTCTCCAGGCACAGCAAGGAAAAGAGAGTCATTAGGGGCAGTCATCATGGCTTCACCAAAGGGAAGTCATGTTTGACCAACCTGAGAGCCTTTTATGAGGTTATAACCAGGTGGATAGATGATGGCAGAGCAGTGGATGTAATCTAACTTGACTTCACTAAAGCATTTGACACAGGCTCCCACAGCATCCTTGCAGCTAAACTGAGGCTGCAAGTGGATTGGATGATCAGGTAGTGAGGTGGATTGTGAACTGGCTCCAGGATAGTAGGCAAAGAGTAGTGGCCAATGGCACAGAGTGTAGTTGGAGGCCTGTATCTAGTAGAGTCCCCCTGGGGTCGGTGCTGGGACCAGTCCTGTTCAATCTATTAATTAATGACTTGGAGAGGGATTAGGGTGCACTGTCACCAAATCTGCTGATGACACAAAGCTGGGTGGTGTTGTCAACACCCCAGCAGACTGTGCTGCCATTCAGTGAGACCTGGACAGGCTGGAGAGCTGGGCAGGGTGAAATTTAATGAGGTGTAACAAGGGCAAGTGTAGAGACTTGCATGTGGGCAAGAACAACCCCAGGTACCACTATAGATTGAGGACTGACCTGTTGGAGAGTAGTGTAGGAGAAAGTCACCTGGGGGTCCTGGTGGCCAGCAGAATGACCATAAGCCAGCAGTGTGCTCTCATTAATGTTTATAAATATGTGAAGGGTGGGTGTCAAGAGGATGGAGCCAGTCTCTTCTCACTGTCATCTAGTGATAGGACAAGGAGCAATAGGTGTAAGCTGGAACATAGGATGATCCATAGAAATATCCGAAGGAACTTCTTCAGAGTGAGGGTGACAGAGCACCGGAACAGGCTGCCTGGGGGGTTTGTGAAATCTCCATCTCTGGAGAGGTTTAAAACCCACCCGGACATGTTCCTGCGCAGCTTAGTCTAGGTGATCCTCCTGTGGCAGGGGGATTGGACTGGATGATCTTTTCAGATCCCTTCCAATGCCTAATGATTCTATGATTCTCAAAGCAGGTCCTTTTGTCAAGCCTGACATATAATAATAGATTTACAGAATCATTACAGCTGGAAAGGACCTCCAGGATCAGCAAACTCAGCCCTCAGCCCAACAGCTCCCTAACCCCTGCACCATGGCCTCAAGGGCTCTAGCTGCTTGCTTTTTAAACACGTCCAGGCATGAGTACTCCACCTCTTCCCCACCACTCTCTGAGGAAAGGACTTCTTCCTGAGATCCAATCTAAACGTCCCCTGATTCAACTTTAAGACATTTCCCCTTATCCTATCCTTAGGAATTTGGGATAAAACCAGCACCAGCCTGGCTACAGCCTCCTTGTACGTAGCTGTAGAAAGCAATAAGGTCTCCTATCTGCCTCCTCTTCTCTAGACTAAATAACCCCAGTTCCCTCAGCCACTCCTCATAAGGCATATAGGACATCTGTAACTGAAACCACCACTATTAAGCTGATGGGTTTTCAGGCGGGAATTTGGCATTTAAAGCTTTGGCACCAGACAGCTGGTCACTGCTCATTGGGTCAGGACTGGCCACCAGTAGCTCTTCAGTACCCTAGTTGGGAATTATATTTGGATTTCTGGTAGATCTACTGGGGAAGGGAATATGCAAAAACTTGTGCTCATGGGCCAGACAAGCTCCATCATTCCTACCAAACCACTTCTGCAAAACTGTCATCAGTGTTGCCATGACAAATGGCTGGTGCCAAGTCCCTCACTCGGCAGAAGGAGAGAACACCTGCACCAGAGAACTGTGACCATTCAGCCCCAAACCTGGCAACAGCTGTGAAAAAAAAAATGGGTTTCAGAAGCATAAACAGAAATACCATGCATGTTCTAAACAAGTGGCACCAGTGTGTATTTCCTAGTGCCCCTAAGGTGAAGGATTATCTGGACCATTGTGTCCAGTTCCGGGCTCCTCAGTTCAAGCAGGACACAGACTTGCTAGAGAGACTCCAGTACAGACAGACAAAGATGATGAAAGGAGTGGAACACCTCCCTGATGAGGAAAGGCTGAGGGAGCTGGGTCTCTTGAGCTTGGAAAAAAGGAAACTAAAGGGTGACCCCATGATTGTTGATCAATATGGAAAGGATATGTGTCAGGAGGATCCAACCAGGCTGTTCTCAATGGCATCCAATAGGACAAGGGGCACTGGGTGTGACCTAAAACAGAGGAAGTTTCCCAACACTTTGAGAAGGAACTTCTTCCCAGTGAGGGTGACAGTGCCTTGGAAGGGGCTGCCCAGGGGAGTTGTGGAGTCTTCTTCTCTGGAGATGTTTAAAACCCACCTGGATATGTTCCTGTGCAACTTCATCTAGGGGATCCTGCTGTGGCAGAGGGATTGGATTGGACAATCTTTCAAAGTCTCTTCCAATCCGTAATGTTCTGTGATTATGTGAAGGAGCAGTCAAAGGATTGATGAGTGAAGCCTCCTCCCTAAACTGAAATTGGAGGAAAAAAAATCATCACCTCCTGTTAGTTTAAATGAATTTGTTTTCTCAGGCATTGTGTCACCTGGGTACATATTCCCCTAAGACAATTGTTACATGAGGTATGAATAGAGAGATATTTTTTGAAGTCATTAATATCTACACCTAGGCTAATCATTTGTTATATTTTATTTCTATAAGAATAAAGGTTTGTGAAGCTCAGCAAAATCACAAAGGTTTCCATGTCATGCCATGAGCTTCCCTGGGTCTGTGGATTGGTGACAGCAGTGCTGTGGTTGCTGCTGGCACTTCACTCTCAGTGTAATTAAGACTATCATGGATAGGCTTGTTTAAAGCCACAGATTTGTATGACACAGAATCACAGAAAGACTGAGGCTGGAATAGCCCTCTGAGCTCATCCAGCCCAGGACCTAACATCACCACTGAGGCCAGACCAGGGCACTAAGGGCCACAGCCACAGAATCACAGAACATAAGGATTGGAAGGGACCTTGAAAGATCATCTAGTTCAATTCCCCTGCCACAGCACAATCACCTAGACCAAGTCACACAGGAACATATCCAAGCAGGTTTTAAAGGTCTCCAGAGAAGGAGACTCCACAACCCCCCTGGGCAGCCTGTTCCAGTGCTTTGTCACCATCACTGGGAAGAAGTTCCTTCTGATATTTAATCAGAACAGAATAAGGACAGTCAGGCTTCCTAGCATCCAAACTAACCCTCCCCTGGTGCATCTTCAGGCCCTGCCCTCTCGTCCTGGTGTTGGTTGCCTAGGAGAAGAGCCGGACCCTCTACCTGACTCAAATATCCCTTCAGGGAGTTGGAGAGAAGGAGAAGGCCCTCCCTGAGTCTCCTCTTCTCCAGGCTAAATGTCCCCAGCTCCCTCAGCCCCTCCTCATCAGACTTTCTCTCAAGACCCTTCCTCAGCCTTGTTGCTCCTCTGGACCCACTCCTCTGGATCTTGCTCCTCTGGGCCTCCTCTGCTCGCTGGACTCACTCCAGCCCCTCTGTATCTTTCGTGAAGCGAGGGGCCTCCCCAGTGCCCAGTACAGAGAGAGAATGGCATCCCTAGCCCTGCTGGCCACACTATTGCTGATCCAATCCAGGACAGCACTGGCCTTTTGTGCATAACCACGCAGGAAACAACTTTCTTCTTCTATTCCTGCCTCTCCTTAATCTGCAACTGAACACAGGGAATTAGCACATAATGAGATATATTAGGAAGGATTGAGTGTTAATGGTAAGAACCCAGCTCTTCACATGTTATTTAGTAAAAACAATAGGCACCACATTAAGGATGATAATGAGCATCAGAACTGGAGTGAGATTAGTAACTTCTAAGTGAACCTTAATTACGTTTTTCAATTTTCAGTAATCGCCTGACAGCAAATCCCTCCTATGCCCGTCAGAACCGAATATGAGAAGGCTTTTTGTGTTTTCCTTTTGCAGGATTTTCTTGATATCTTTTATTCCTCATGTCGGTAACTGAGAGGTGAAAAATAAGTGGCCAAGGAAATGCTTCTCCTAATTACACACCCTAATCCAGCTACCATATTTTTAGTTTTATTCTCATTTGTTCAGATCACACTGGGAAGCAAAAAGGCCCCCAATTCTGTGTGATAGTATGCATAATTCAAACAGTTCCTCTCTCAAGACACTGTCAGAGCTGCTGCAGTGAACAGGCAGCATCTAGTGGCTTTGAATTGCATAAACAATTCAAGTTCTTAACAGTCTCAATTTCTCAAAATAAAGGTTTTGTGAGTTAAAGTATTCACGTGTACATGTGTGTGAGAATGGGAGAAGAAACACTCCATTGCTGACTTGCACTGAGATTTAGATCTTAATCTGGGGGGGAAATTATCCTTAAGTATTTCACAGTCTGAGGCATGTTGGAAAAGAACCTCTTGACTTTTCAAAAATCCTACAAAGACACTACCTTTCACCAAAAGTCTGCCATTCTGTAGGGTGAGTACTTTAATACCCTCGTACTTTTAGGCTGACTGTTGGAGAGACTTTGGGCTGTTTAGTCAGAGGAAGAGGAGGCTAAGGGGAGACCTCATCACTCTCTACAAGTATCTGAAAAGACATTGTAGAGATGTTGGTCTCTTCTCACCTGAGGACAGAACTAGAGGGAAGGGGAGGCTCAGACTGGACATCAGGAAGAAATTCTTCTTGAGAAGAGTAGGGCTGCTCAGAGTGGTGGCTGAGTCTCCATCCCTGGATGTGTTTAAAAGTTGCTTAAATGTAGTGTTGGGGGATCTGGTTTAGGGGTGAACTTGTAGAGTAGGGTTGATGGTTGGACTCAATGATCCCAAGGGTCTTTCCCAACCTGAATGATTCCGTGATTCCATGATTCAGTTTTAAATTCAAATGGTTAAACGGGAAGCTGCTGGGTAAACTCCAGAGGAAGGAAGAAGTCTATAGTTCATGGAAGGAGGGGATGGCCACTTGGGATGATTATAAGGCACTAATACAGGGATGCAACTAGGAAAGACTCCTTCAAATTAAACCTTGCAACAGAGAGGGCTTCTTCAAATACATTGCAGGTAAAACTAAACCTAGAGGCAATGTAGGCCCCTTGCAGAATGAGGTGGGTCCCCCAAAGACAGAGGATACAGAGAAAGCAGAGAAATGTAACACCTTCTTTGCCTCTGTCTATCCTTCTAGTGGCTATCCTAGTATCAAGCCCCAGACTGCTAAGGTCCCAGAGGAAGCTGAGACGAGAGAGAAGCTTTTCTTTGTTGATGAGGACTGGGTTAGGGATTAGTTGAGCAAATCGGATCTACATAAACGCATGGGCCCTGATAGGACGCACCCACACATGGTGGTCAATGGGAACTAAACAAAGAGCTATCTGGAATTCCTAGAGCAAGCACAGATTTAAAAGTAAACTTGGTCAGTTAAGCTTCTTAGAACATCCCGAGTTCCATATGGCTGTGTAGCTTGAAGTTGTAGTTCATGTTTTATCATGTTACAGTAGGCAGAGATTACTGGATTGTTAGCTTTAATTTTATTCTGAGAATTTGTTTGTAGATCCCTTTATCCATAGGATTTATTCTTTTGCTCTCTGGTGAGTTCCTCACTTCAATAGCATCTCATATCTAAGACTGTTTGAAACACTGCTAGAAAGAGGCCTGAGGTAAATAGGCTCACATCAGCAAAAGCACATTTTTTAGTGTTCTTCTGAATTTTATTTGAAACCCTAATCTAAAGAAACTCCAAAACACATCTGTGCTCCGGCTTTGTTCCACAGAAGTCAATGGACACTGTGTTTTCATTTTGGGGTAACATGAAAGGCCATGACATGTGTGGACCACGAGAAGTGTAGAGCCACAAAGATGATGAAGGGAGTGGCACATCTCCTTGATGAGGAAACGCTGAGGGAGCTGGGTCTCTTGAGCTTGGAAAAAAAGAGACTGAGGAGTGACCTCATTAATGTTTATAAATATGGAAAGGGTGGGTGCCAGGCTCTGAACAGTGGCACCCAGTGATAGGACAATGACAGGGTGTGAGCTGGAACAGAGGAGGTTCCACATCAATCTGAGAAGGAACTTCTTCATGGTTAGCGTCCTGGAAGGGGCTGCCCAAGGAGGGCTTTGGAGTCTCCTTCCCTGGAGATATTTAAAACTCGCCTGGCCATGTTCCTGTGCGACTGGATCTAGGGGATCTTGCTGTGGCAGGGGAAATGGACTGGATGATCTTTTGAGGTCCTTTCCAATCCCTGATGTTCTGAGATTCTGTGAATTGTGTTTAACACGGGTAACCAGGAGGTGCAGCAGCCATCCAAGTCACTGCTCATGGCTGGAATGTTCTGTTTTCACAGTATCAGAGAATCACCATAGCTGGAAAGGACTTCCAGGATCAGCAATTCCAGCCCTCATCCCAACATCTCCCTAACCCCCTAGACCATGGCCTCAAGTGCTTTAGCTACTTTTTTTTTAAAACATCTCCAGGGATGGAGACTCCACCATCTCCCTGGGCAGCCTGCTCCACTGCCCAGCCACTGTCTCAGGAAAGAAATACTTCCTAATATCCAGTTTTCTCCCTCATTCCACAGGCCATGTGGAGTAATCCAGCTTTATGCAGATGGATGCATAGATGGATGGGTGGGTGGACGGATGGATGGAGTGAATTCCATATTTCTTGTACACGTAATGAAGCTTTCAGAACCTTTCTTTTACAATGGATCTCCTGTCACATGTAAAACAAACAGAACTGGGAAGCTGAATGTAAAGCACACATAGGAACCAATCCTGATCCCAGGAAGATGTAGAAAGCATGAAGAAAGGTAGGGATGTGTAGACTCTGTTCTCTCTGCACATGAAGTGCATGATGAGTCAAAGGACAATTTATGCAGGAGGGGCGATGACCAGAACAGCCAGTAGGACGAGGGAGGTGATGGTGCTCCTAGACTCTGCATTCATGAGACCACACCTTGAGTACTGGGCCCAGTTTTGGGCAACACAGTATCAGAAAGACATTGAAGGGCTGGAACAGGGCCTGAGAAGAGCAATAAGGCTGGGGAGAGGGCTAGCAAACAGGCCCTATGGAGAGCAGCTGAGGGAACTGGGATTATTTAGTCTAGAGAAGAGGAAGCTGAGAGGAGAACTACTTGATCTCTACAGCTGTCTACAAAGAGGTTGTAGCCAGGCTGGTGCTGGTCTCTTCTCCCGAATTCCTGATGTTAGGACAAGGGGAAATGACCTCAAGTTGCTTCAGGGGAGGTTGAAATTGGATCTTAGGAAGAAATTTTTTCCTGTGAGAGTGGTTTGGTACTGGAACAGGCTGTCCAGGGAGGTGGTAGGATCCCCACTCATAGAAGTGTTTAAAAAGCAAGTAGCTAGAGCACTTGAGGCCATGGCCTAGGGGTTAGGGACCTGTTGGGATGAGGGCTGAACTCGCTGATCCTGGAAGTCCTTTCCAGTCATGATGATTCCATGAATGAAGCCCATTAACCCTCACCGTAATGGTACTAGCAAAACATCCCCTGCTCACATAAAATCCTTTCATTGCCTCTGTACAAATTTTAAGGTATAATCAGGAGGCCATCTGGTACTATTGATTTTCAGCCAAACTCTCCACCAAAATCAATGTGAAGACCTGTTTAAAAATCGATAGTACGATAAAGGATCTGCAGAGCTGTTTACAGTAGGTATGTTTTCTAATGTTTGCTTGTTTTCTTCTTTGATTTAATCACAGCCAGGGTGACACATTGGTACTGAATGATAAATACACCACATGTGGATGGAATCTGTCAAACATGAGCAGAATAGGGATGCAATAATGCTAATATTGAGTTTTCAGGGGGGGGGAAATCCCTTACAAGATATTAAGGAACTAAAGCAGGGTGTGATTTAACTCAAAACTGCTCTCATTTCAAATCCCAGACTGGTCTAGGAAAAAAGATTCATTCAGTTCACTCAAACATTAAACAAAATATTCAGGACTGGAAAGGAAGAAACATATTGAAAAGGGGGTTTATTGCTTAGAGGGAAAGCAATTTAGAAGGGATATCTCAAATCCACACAGGACCCACAGTTGAACACCCTGGGAAAAAAAGGAAAAGTAGAAATTTATGAAGTTTCTGAAAATAAAGGAGCAGGGGAAGAAATGTAACTACTTCTACCAAACTAAAAAGCTGCTTATACATCTGAGAGCTGGTGTCCAGTTCTGGGCCCTCAGTTCCAAAAGGACACAGAGCTGCTGTAAAGAGTCACAAAAATGATGAAGAGAGTGGAACACCTCCCTGAAGAGGAAAGGCTGAGGGAGCTGGGTCTCTTGAGATTGGACAAAAGGAGACTGAAGGGTGGCCCCATGACTGTTGATAAATATGGAAAGGTCAGGTGTCAGGAGGATGGAGCCAGGCTCAGGGGCACCCAATGATAGGACAAGAGGCAATGGTTATGAGCTGGAACAGCGGAGGTTCCACATCCAATCTGAGAAGGAACTTGTTCCCAGTGAGGGTACCAGAGCCCTGGAAGCGGCTGCCCAGGAGGGCTGTAAAGGCTTCTTCTCTGGAGATGTTTAAAACCCACCTGGACATATTTCTGTGTGACTGAATCTAGATGATACTGCTGTGGTGGGTGGATGATCTTTCAAGGTCCCTTCCAATCCTTAATGTTCTATGATTCCGTGAAATTTCCAGAGTAGGAAAAGGGAGTGATGAAGTTAACAGAACACACCGAGTGCATTTGTATTTTAGGAAATAGTGTCTTCGGACATTAACCTGGGAGAGTTTCTGCACCTTGAAGAAAGTCAACAAAACTTTGTGGAGAGAGATGTCAGCTCTACCCCTATGCTTAGCTTCCATCTAAAATGTGTTCAAATCTAGGTAAAACAGACAAAAAAAATTAGGGTCTCATTTCCCAATCTGTAACATGGCCATAGTCATACAATCATGGGATGTTTTGGTTTGGAAGGGACCTTCCAAGCTCATCTACTCCAACCTCACTGAAAAGCTGCACTAAGGTCTTCCCAGAGCTTATCTTCTGCAGCTGAATTCCCACAACTCTCCCAACGTGGCCTCACAGCAGAGGGTTCCCCTCTCAGAGCAACAATTCTGGGGCCTCCTCTGGCTCTGCTCCACCAGCTCCAGGTCTCTGCTGTGCTGAGGAGTTCAGAGCTGGACCCAGCCCTGCCTCCAAGGAGACTGGTAGATGTAGCTGGTTGATGTGCACTGGAAAGACGAATTCATTGTAACAGTAACACAGTTCAGATGTTAGGGAATAAATAGCACAGTAGAGCCTGTGAGAGAGATTGATTAGCTCCATTTAAATGAACTATACTCCTGTACTCAACTGAGTAGCAAGAGATCCTTCCTCTGAAACAACCACCAGGCTGTCAATATTCCATCAATACCCTTTACACTGAAAAAGGTTGGATTTGACAGCTGTTGGGGCTGATCTACAAATCAATCTTGCTCCCCTTACCCCTAGCTTGAAAATAGTTATTTTTTTCATACATCTGTTTCTAAATAAATCAGAAAGTTTGGGGCTTTGTTTTTCAGAGAAAAAGCTCTTTTTCAGAGCTCAGAAGCTCGCTCTTTTTCTTTTTGTTTCACTGCTTCTGTTACCCACCCTGTGAGCTTTGCCCCAAGGGGTTTTTTTTCTGCTGGCCAATACCGATCTAATGAAAACTTCTCAAACTGGAGTCTACTACCCAGCAGCACATTGATGGCTCTTTTTATCAATTACAAGAAAATCAGTCTCATCTCCTTCTCTGCATTTCAAGCTAATTTTTGCTTGGTTGGTTAATGGTCAGAGTAACCCTGTGGCAAGCTATAAATTACTCGCCTGGGGTCCAGGGTTAGTCAAGAGGCGTTCTTGTGGGAGATCTAGCAAGGCTTTCACATTCACACCAATATGATCTCGTAAAAGCCCGGGAACATCCGAGGACAAAGTGGCGCAGACAAAAATGACCCAGGAATGAACGTTTATTAAACAAAGCCACTAACTTACATAGACTTCACATAACCCGCCTCCCGGGCAGTGCTATTGGAGAGACGACACACCTCCCATGTTCCTACTGGAATAAGCTGGCTGTCCATACACCTGAAGACAGCAGGCAGTCCAGCCCTGTACCATGTGCAGCCTCTAAAACCTTCCCCTGCTGTGTTTCGCTGTTAACAAAGTCCTCCAGCATAAGATCTGGATTGCTCACACACACATGTTTCCCTGCATACCCCCAATAGTTGTACCTCAAGCTTTATTATATGCTTATATGAGCATATCATCCTCATGTAGGGATGATCCTACTGGTACACAGATATTTAACGTGCTCAGCTGGCAAAAAAGGCCAACAGTGTCCTGGCTTACATCAGAAATAGTGTAGCCAACAGTTGGGAAGTAATTATCCCCCTGTGCTCTGCACTGGTGAGGCCACACTTTGAGTACTGCATTCAGTTTTGGGCACCTCGGTCTAAGAAAGACATCAAGCTGTGGGAGCTGGTCTAGAAAAGGACAGCAAGGTTGGGACACTGGTGGGTGGACATGAGCTCACAATGTGCCCTAACAGCCCAGAAGCCCCCTGTGTCCTGGGCTGTGTCCCCACCAGTGTGAGCAGCAGGTCAAGGACAGGATTGTGTCCCTCTGCTCTGCTGTGGTGAGACCCCTCTGCAGGGCTGGGTCCAGCTCTGGTTCCTCGGCCCAGCAGAGACCTGGAACTGGTGGAGCAGGACCAGAGGAGGCCCCAGAAATGCTGCTCTGAGTGGGGAGCCCTCCGCTGTGATGCCAGGTTGGGATAGTTGGTGGGGGTTCAGCTGCAGAAGAGAAGCTCCAGGGAGACCTCAGTGTGGCCTTTTACAGTTTAAAGGGGCAGATAAGAAGAGATGAGGATGGACTTCTGAGCAGTGGCTACTGTGACAGGACATGGGGTGATGGTTCATAGAATCATAGAATCATTAGGGATTGGAAGGGATCTCAAAAGATCATCTAGTCCAACCCCTGCCACAACAGGATCACCTAGACCAAATCACACAGGAACACATCCAGGCAGGTCTTAAACATCTCCAGTTAAGGAGACTCCACAACTCCCCTGCACAGCCTGTTCCAGTGCTCTGTCACCATCGCTGTGAAGAGGTTCCTTCTGATATTGATGTGGAACCTCCTATGTTTGAGCTTACAAACATTGCCCCTTGTCCTATCAATAGAATACATTGAAAAGTGCCTGGCTCCCTGATATCCACCCTTCAAATATTTATAGACATTAATGCGGTCAATTCTCAGTCTCCTCTTCTCCAAGCTAAAAAGACCCAGCTCCCTCAGCCTTTCCTCAATAGGGAGGTGCTCCACTTCTTTCATCATCCTCGTAACTGTACGCTGGACTCCCTCCAGCAGTTCTGTGTCCCTCTTGAACTGAGGGGCCAAGAACTGGACACAATACTCCAGATGTCATCTCACCAGGGCAGAGTAGAGAGGGAGAAGAACCTCTCTTGATCTGCTAACCACCCCCTTTCTGATCCAACCCTAGATGCTATTGGCCCTCTTGGCCACAAAAGCACACTGCTGGCTCATGATCATCCTGCTGTCTACCAGGACCCCCAGGTGACTTTCTCCTATACTCTCCTATACTTTCTCCAACAGGTCAGTCCCCAACCAATACTGGTACCGGGGGTTGTTCTTGCCCACATGCAAGACTCTACCCTTGTTATACCTCATTACATTTATTCCTGCCCAGCTCTCCAGACTGTCCTGGTCTCGTGGAATGGCAGCACAGTCTGCTGGGCTGTCAGAGACACCACCCAGCTTTGTGTCATCAGCAAATTTGCTGACAGTGCACCCCAATCCCTCATCCAAATCATTAATTAATAGATGGAATAGTACAGGTCCCAGTACCAACCCCGGGGCACTCCACTAGATACAGGCCTCCAACTAGACTCTCTGTCTTTTAGCCTGCAGCCAGTTCATGATCCACCTCACTACCGTATCATCTAGACCACACTGCCTCAGTTTGGCTTCGAGGATGCTGTGAGAGACTGTGTCAAATGCCTTACTCAAGTCAAGATAGACCACATCCACCGCTCCGCCATCATCTATCCACCTGCTTATGCCCTCATAAAAGGCTATCAGGTTGGTCAAGCATGACTTCCCTTTGGTGAAGTCATGCTGACTTTCCCTAATGACCCTCCAGTCCTTGATGTGCCTGGTGACAGCGTCTAGGACAAATTGTTCCATCACCTTTCCTGGGATGGAGGTGAGGCTGACTGGTCTATAGTTAATTGGGTCTTCCTTCTCACCCTTTTTGAAGATTGGAGTGACATTTGCTATGCTCCAGTCTCTAGGCCCCTCTCCTGATCCCCTTGACTTAGCAAAGATGATGAAGAGTGGCCTAGCAGTGACTTCCGTCATGTCCCTTAGTACACGCGGGTGCATCCCATCAGGGCCCATGGATTTGTGTCCATCCATTTTGCTCAACTTATCCCTAACCCAGTCCTCATCAACCAAGGCAGGCTCCTCTCTTGCCTCAACCTCCTTTGGAGCCTCAGCAGTCTGGGGCTTGATATCAAGACAGCCCCCAGAAGTACAGACAGAGGCAAAGAAGGTGTTCGGTAGCTCTGCTTGCTCTGTATGCTCTGTCTCCAGGGCACCCACCTCATTCAGCAGGGGGCCTACATTGCCTCTAGGTTTAGTTTTACCTGTATGTATTTGAAGAAGCCCTCTCTGTTGCCCTTGACCTCTCTTGCAAGGCTTAATTCTAAGGAGGCCTTGGCTTTTGTAGTTGCATCCCTACATGTTTAAACTGACAGAGTGATATTCAGCCTGGAGAGAAGGAAGAAAATGTTGGTGCTGAGGGTGGTAAAAGCCTGGCCCAGGTTGCCCAGACTGGTGAGAGAAGCCCCATTCCTGGCATCATGCCAGGTCAGGTTGGACCTTGGGGCTCTGAGCAACCTTCTCTGGTTGGGGCTGTCCCTGCTCACTGCAGGATTGAGGAGCTTGAAAGGTCTGGCTGGCTCAGTTGGTAGAGCATGGGACTCTGAATTCCTGGGGTCATGGGTTTGAGCCGCATGTAGGACATCTTGATACAGTACTGTAGGCTTACCCTGCTCCAGCAGGGGAGGTTGGACTTAGGTGATCTTTCGAGTCTGTGATTCTGTGATTTATCAGGAAGGTTTATCGAAACTAACTTTAGAAATTCCAAACTAGTCCCTGTGACTTAAAACGTTGTGGCAGCACCCGCCCAGCCCCTCCTTTCACCCTGAGGCAGCGCGGCGGCGCCGCCGCTCGTCTCCAATTCTCTTTCCAGTTCCCGCCCCCAGCACTGCGGCGCTGTCGCGGCTCCGGGCCTGCAGGGAGCGCTGTGCGGACGGGCGGGGCGGGGCGGGTGCGGTGCAGTTCCCGTTCCTGTGGTCGTTTCCCCTCAGGCCGGGCCGGGCGGCGGCTGCGTCTCGTCCTCAGTGGTGCCGCCGCCTTCCCCCTCCCCCGCCCCAACTCCCTTCTCCCCTCTCCCTAGTGCCTCGCAGCGGTCGGTCGGTGCCGGTGGCGGGCGGGAGCGCAGGGCCGGGAGCTCCGCATGAGCCGCTGATGGAGCCGGGCTCGGGGCTGCCGCAGCGCAGGGCCGGAGCGGGCGGCGGGTTGGAACTGGGGGTCGGCGGCGGCGGGGCGTCCCCGGGCCTGGCCGGGGCTCTGTCCCGCCGCAGAAAGCAGCCGCCGCGGCCGGCAGACTTCAAGCTGCAGGTGATCATCATCGGGTCGCGGGGGGTGGGCAAGACCAGCCTCATGGAGCGCTTCACCGACGACACCTTCTGCGAGGCCTGCAAGTCCACCGTGGGTAAGGCGGGACCTGCCCCTCGCTACGACCCTCACAGGCCTCGGTTCCCCCCACCCCACAGCCCCGGGGTGGGTGCAGGGTGCTGCCCTTCACCAGCCCCGGGTGTATTCCCCCTGCGCTGGAGGTTTGTGGTGAGAGAGTGCTTGGTTCCGAGCTGACCAGTTCCTGGGGAGGTTGAATATGGGATAGTGCAACCAGTTCTGGGCTCCACGGTTCTTGAGGGACAGGGAGCTATTAGAGAGAGTCTAGTGCAGAGACACTGAGGTGTTGAGGGGACTGGAGCATCTTCCTGAGGAGAGGCTGAGAGAGCTGAGGATGTTCAGTCTGGAGAGAAGGAGACTGAAGAGAAATCCCATCAGTGCTGATCAATACCTAAAAGGTGGATGTCAGGAGATAGGACCAGACTCAGTGATGCTCAGTGACAGGACGGGGAGCAATGGAAAACTAGAACACAGAAGATTCAATTTGAACTTAAGGAAAAAGTTTTTGACAGTAAGAGTACCAATGCCCTGGCCCAGGCTTCCCAGAGAGGTTGTGGAGTCTGCTGCTCTGGAGAGATCTCAAACTCACCTTGACATGTTGGTGTGGGATGTGCTCTAGGTGATCGTGCTCTGGCAGGGGTTGAACTAGATGCTCTCCAGAGGTCCTTTCCAACCCCTACCATTCTGTGATTCTTTGCAGTGTTTAGCATGGTGTTGGGTATCCTGCTTCAAGCTAAGGCTAATTCTTGTAACCTTAAGTAATGTACCAGGGCAGTATGAACTCGAAGTGTTTCTAGTCTGTGCTGAGCTGGACAGTTGAAAGACACAATCCTCTCTAAACAGAAGGAATGATTGGTCTCCTGTGAGCCAGGATGCTCTGACCATTAAGGTTGTAAGAAGATATTAGTCAAGATACAGTCAAATAATTCAAGGTCTTTGTGTCCCTTAGTTGAATTATCTTCCGTAAACCCTCATTATGATACTAAATACCACACACAGGCCAAATAGCCCCTGAACCCAGGGGAAGCCCCTTTCTCCTGAGCATGCAGAGTAGATAGTAGATACCTCTGTCACTTTAATTAAAAGCAAGGAATGATTTAGCCAGTTTGCTTTAGGACTGAACTTGTAATCACCAGTAGAAACTTGATAAACAATTAGTATGTTCGTTATGCTAGTTTGGATTGCCTACACGAATGAATGCTTTCACAATTCAAGGAGCTCACATTGTGGATAACCACCAGGGATGAGTGAAGAAACGTTGTGCTGAACGCTTAGGGTCTTTGTAGGGACACAGAAGTATTGCGGGAGTTGAGTTGCTTGGTGTATGGTCAGCTTGGTCAGTGGAATTCATATGCTCTTCCATATCAGTCTGATTAATTCCAGATTACTGACTCTTGATTGTGCTTTAATCAAGAGCCACCACATGATGTTAGTGCTGAGAAAGCTCATGTTTTGTTTCCTGAGGAGTAAGTCTTGAGAACTCTGTGTGTTTTGCTCCTCGCACAACTCACGGGAGAGCCATGTCCTAGTTCTGTATTGCGTTGTCTTACTCTTGGTTTAGTCATCTGGATGAGTCCTGGAGTTAATGTAATCCCTGCTGTATTTTAAATGTGTAAAGGGGGGAAAACAAGCATTAGAGTCCTGTCCTTGAACTCTCAAGTGCTGCAGCAGGGTAGTTGTTAAGTGTGTGTCATGGGAAAATAAGTGTTCTTCACTTGATTCTAGCTTGGAATGTGAGGAGACTGAGGACACCTGATGGAAAGTGTTGTCTTGCCTTTTAGAAGCTGAATTGTTACTACCCTTGTGACACGGTAGTATGCAGTTGCTCTCAGATGAATGTGTGTTTTATCAGTTGTTTTCTAGGTCCTCTAAAACACCAAATCTGTTTGTGCAGATTACTTCCTTTGGCCTTTGTTGATGGTTCTTTCAAGATTGGGCTGCTCTCTGTATGTAGGGTTAGTTTCTTGATGCAAATCAAGTATTCAGTTTTGGGCACTTCAATACAGAAGGACATACAGGTGCTGGAGCAGGCCCAGAGAAGGGCAGCAGGGTTGGGGAAGGGTCTGGAGAACAGAACTTGTGAGCAGCAGCAGCAGAGGAAGCTGGGGCTGGTTAGTCTGAAGAGGACGCAGAAGGGAGACCGTACCGCTGTCTATAACTGCTTGAAAGAAGTTTGGAGCAGGGTGGGGATTGGTTGCCTCTCACAAGGAACAAATGACAGGACAAGAGGAAATGGCCTCAAGCTGTGCCAGGAGAAGTTTAGAATGGACATTATGAAGCACTTCTTCCTGGAAAGGGTCCTCAGGCCTTGCAACAGGCCGCCCAGGGAAGGGGTTGAAGCACCAACCCTGGATTTGTGTAGATCTGGAGCTTAGGGACAGGGTTTAGTGGTGGCCTTGGGACCATTGTGTTAGTGCTTGGACTTGATGATCTTAAAGGTCTTTTCTAGCATTAAGGATTCTGTGATTGAAACTTTGAGAAGAGAGAGGAGGTGCTGTAGACCCCTGTCCAGATGTCCAGTCTGGCATCTTGTAAGCCTAAGTGATTTCCTAGATAACTGAGACAGCACACTAAGCAGAGGAGCTTCCTTGCGTTGGGAAAGAAGCAGGAAATAAGTGGTAGTGTGCTGCTAGACATAGGATGATGTGATGTTTGATGTACAAAATGTGCCAACTTAAAGCAGCATAAGGAAATCAACCTGTGCCAAAGCACATGTAGAAAGGTTTGACAGCTGTGGTATTCTTTCCAAGTCCACTCACTCGACCTGAGAGCTGTTGAGATTCTACCCCAGATCCTTTGGCTGCTAAATGAAAGAGCTTTTCACAGGGAGCTTGCATCCTGCTGCTTTTTTTTTCTGTAGAGCATGAAAAAGTAACCTCTGCTGTTTGTGTTTCATGCAGATTGATAATAACCCTCACTCCAAAATGACTCTTTGATATGGTGAGCTGAAATCATAAAGCTGACTGATTGTATGATTCTATAACTTCTTCCCAGTGAGGGTGACAGAGCACTGGAAGGGGCTGCCCAGGGGGTTTGTGGAGTCTCCTTCTCTGGAGAGGTTTGGAGCCTGCCTGGACATGTTCCTGTGTAGCTTGATCTGGGGCATCCTGCTGTGGCAGGTGGATTGGACTGGATGATCTTTTGAGATCCCTTCCAATCCATAATGTTCTGCAATTCTGTGATTCTTCTTTACCGCTGCATCTCACAGTGGTTTTCAAGAGCCATGAGTGGAGAATGTCTTTGAAAGGTGGTTAGAAAACTCTTTGACTAAACCAATTGCAAATGAAGTCCCTTATGCTCAAGTATACCTTGAGATTGAATTTGAAGAGGACAAAAACAAATAGATTAATAAAATTTGCTCTATCTTCCCTCATGTTAGTAAAGTGGTATTTTAAATAATGCCTATAGTACATTTACTCCTTGATATTAACACTCTCAACTTTAATTAATCATAGAATCATTCAGGTTGGAAAATACCCTTGAGATCATCAAGCCCGACCATCAACCCTTCTCTACAAGTTCACTCCTAAACCAGATCCCCCAACACCACATTTAACTTTTAAACACAAGTCCTGGGGATGGGGACTCAACCACCACCCTGGGCAGCCCATTCCAGTGCCTGACTACTCTCTCCACTGAAGAATTTTTCCTGAAATCTAATGGTCTCAACCTTACTTTTAGGATTTAATACTAAACCTGTGGAAGCATAGGACTGGTTTTGGAAGGAAGAGGACAATGTGTAACACCTTTAACCTTTGGTGTGAAAGCGTACAAGCTCCATAAAGGTCTTGTCCAAGAGCAAGAGAATTTAAAATATCTGAAAACTTTGGCCAGTCATAGAATAATCATGACTGGAAAGGACCTCCGGGATCAGCAAGTCCAGCCCTCATCCCAACAGCTCCCTAAGCCCTAGACCATGGCCTCAAGTGCTAGATCTACTCGCTGTTTAAACACCTCCAGGGATGGTGACTCCACCACTTCCCTGGGCAGCCTGTTCCCATACCCAACCACTCTCTCAGGAAAGAACGTCTTCAGAAGATCCAATCTCCTATCCCTAATTGGTATTTAGGGTAATACCACTGTGTGATTGAAAAAATTGCTGCTGAAAAGGGTCTCTGTGGATTCAATTAAGAAAGACACGATATTTTAGCTCTGTTTTAAGAAGGCAACATTGCCAGATTGGTAAAGAAAACTATAATAAAAGCACATCAACATGCCTTCAGCCTCACTGCCGATGCTGAAGTTCTCTTGAAAGCGTTCAAAAATAACTTGGCAGACTTCAGCGCGTTAGTCCTCACAGTGCACCACGTACTGTTGATCTAAAATTCTTTTGATGTCTTTATTTTGGGCATTAAATTGTGTGGAATGTTGTGACTGCTTAGTCTGCTGTTTACATAGTACTGAGAATGCACAAGATGCTCAAATATTTACTGATGGGTTTGGTGGGGTTTTTTTTTGCTTGTGATTGTCAGATGAGAAATCGATGTTGTTGTTTCCATTTTTATGTGCCAGGCTTGAATATTTGTTCTTCCTTTTGGGTGGTTACTTATTTGTATTGCTTGTTTGGCCATGGAAGTTGTTTCTTGGAAATGTTTTTTCTGTATCTGCAGTGGTGTAAAGTTGCTCTCTTTGTGTCAGTGTTAAATCCAGGGTACTTAATGTCACTTTGTTTAACAGTCAATGGGATCCATCCTTTTCCCAGCATCTGTCCAGCTACTGCTTGGTCTCAGTTCTACCTGCATCCACCAAATCATAGCCTTTCCCCAGTCTCTCTGCTGTTTTTCATGACGGATCTGGAAAAGTTCTGTACTTGGCAGCATCCCCGTCCATCTCGTTTAGCCACAGACATTACGCTTCTCTCTAGGTTTTAATCTCTGAACCTGAGGTTCCTGCTCACCTAAACCCAAGGCCGTGCTGTGACTCACCTCTTGGTTGTTTCCCCCCAAGCCCTGTTGAGCTTTTCTTTTATGTGTTGGCTTAGTAGGGGAAGTTTTTGAGGCTTAGTCTTGACCTTCAGCTCTTTTCCAGCAGGTCTGAAATCGTCCCAGGAGAGAGGCCTTGTTCCCTAGATAACATCTATGCAGCTTTGTTGCCTCATATGTTGCTGGCTCTTCTTAGCAGCTATTCATTGTGGTGCCACTTGTAGTAAACGCTGAAGTGAAATCAGTTGTTGAGCCTCTCAGCTAAGTTTGGAATGGAAAGGTTTGTTGTGGATCAGGTTGGGAATGCTGTGACCTGTGATCTCTTTAATTGTAGCCTTTGGGATCTGGATCGGTGACATACAGACGCTCTGCGTGGTGCAGGACTCCTTTGCCTTGCCAAAAATGCTCTTTGACCTGGTTTCACCTTGCTTTGATGTTGGTATAGATGGTGCGTAGCTGGGAATTTGATTTACATTGGTCATTATCCAGAACTGCCCTTTAAGTTGCTCCTGGTTTCAATTACCTCTTCAATATTTATTCTCACATGGGATACTCTGTTTTATGTGGCATCTTACCACTTGGAAAGTAGTTTTTCAGCAAATTATCATCAAATTTATGTTTTAAAAGACAACTTTAGTTAACTAATGTCATCCTGGATAAAGAAGCTACGTGAAAACATCCTGAATCAACTGAGAAAACATTAGCCTTTTTTTCTATTCTTGTAGAGTCTGAGAGCTCTTTCTGGCAAATGGAAATAATTATCATTTTTCTTCAAAGGTTTTTTGAGAACTCAAAAAAACCTCAGTTGGTGTGGGGAGGTCAAAGGATAGAAACAGATGTCTCCTACTTTGTCGTATCATAACAAAGTTGCTTCATCCCCTAAATCAGAAAGCTTTGCTGTTGCACAAAAAAAAGGGGGAGTGGAGAAAGTTGTTCACATTATTTATGTGAGATCTGATCTTCACTTGTCCAGGGTGTTTACCATTATCTGTTCCCATGTACTGGCTTTTTGCCAGTAATGGTGAAAATAAAACAAATACTAATGGTGTGCTGCAGTGATTTCACAAACTAGAGGGAAGGAGGAGGCTGGAGAAGTCCAAAAACAATTCTGACTTAACCAAAGCCTTGAGATAATTAGGGAGGATGACTGAACCTGCCTTGTTTGCCCTTCATTCTTTAGCAGCAAGCTTAGGGGTTGTGACTTAAAGCAGAATTTAGTGTTCCATGGCAACTGCCTTCCACCTTTAGGAGCAGAGTTGTTCCCTTGTAGGTGACCTTACAACACCTAGCAAGCCATGATTTGCCTTGGATCTGTCACCTAAGTGTATTTTACAGCATTTGGTGCAGTCAGGAAGTATTTTCTATGCGCGATCATTTGAATCCTCATAAGAAAATCCTAAACCTGGAAAATATAGTAGGAGGGTGAATATAAACATTCAGGTTTAGGAATAGGGTTTTGGGGAGGTTTTAACAAGAGCCAGTTTGGAGTTAGCTTCATTTTCTTCATTTGTAAGCTCGGTGTTAACATCAGCAGATAAAGCATTCAGGTACTGGGTTATATCAGCACAACAGAGCTGTCAGGGCACCTCAGAGTCCCTGCTCAGGACTTATATGAGAATCTGCAAGTGCAACAACACACAGAGTGAAGAGGCCACTTGAACAGTGTTGAACAGGGTGTTCAGTTTGCAAGAAGGGTGGAATGCAGCTGTCAGACTCAGTCTCCACTGAGAACAGCTGAGCACGTCAGCAGCAAAGGGGAAAAAAATAAGAACATAGGACCATGTGATTCTCAGTTATGGACTTCTATTTCTTTTTGGGAGTTGTGAGCTTAAGTGTTTAATTAATTAAAGTGGTGCATGCACTGTGCAGAATAATTGTGGGTTTAGCTAAACCATCAAATGAAGAGAGACTTTTTAGAGCACCATTTCGTACTAAAGTCTTGCAAAACTATTTTCACTAGGCTACCCTTAAATAGATTAATATTTCCAGTTGTTAAATCACAACTGTTTACCACACTTCTATGACTTAATCCTCCCGATATCCCAAGGAATGGGGGGAACTTGTTACCCACAACCAAAATGCTAAGTTCAGTCTCATTTTGAAATAGATTCTGCCTTTTAAAAATATGAGTAGTGCTGCTCATTAAATAAATAGAATTTTTCTTTGCATTAAGTTTTCTTTTCAGGTCAGGTGGTTGTAGACCAGTAGCTCGTGATGTTTTCCTGATCTGTAATCAGAAATTTTGTTTGAGAAGGCAGACAGTCTAATTCCTTCCAAGCTCCCCTTCTGCCTGTTTATTAAGACTTTGGTGTGTGGTTTGAGCTTAATATCATAAATAGTGTTAAAACATTGTGAATATAAAGATAGTTTTACAGCCCATGAGAATGTAAAGAAGTAGTAACTTCCTCCATCCCATTGAGCTTTGAAGCTGATTCAAAAATCACTGAGGTTCCCTAAAAACTCTCTATGAGTGATTTTATACATAACCAAATTAATGTAGTCTTTTTTTCTTTGTTGTTGGTGCTGTCTGTTTCAGTCTGGTCTGTAACAAAGTTTCCAGGTACTGGGTACACTTTTAGGCCAGCAGTCTCAAATATCTCCGTGTTTAATCCTTCTAGAATTACATGCTGAATGATTACCTACCCCTAAAATAATCCCCAACCTGCCTTGTATCTGACTCTTAATTATAAAAAACTTTACATTTCTATCATGATATTTCCTCTTTAGTTTTAAAAATTATCTGCATGTCCTACAGCTTCAATTGAGGCAGTGTGGCCTAGATGGTCAGGTGGTAAGGAGGATGGAACCAGTCTCTGCTCAGTGGCATCTAATGATGGGACAAGGGGAAATGAATGTGATCTGTAACAGAGGAGGTTCCACATCAATCTGGGAAGGAACCTCTTCCCAGTGAGGATTACAGAGCCCTGGAAGGGGCTGCCCAGAGAGGTTGTGGAGTCTCCTCTGGAGATGTTTAAAACCCACCTGGCCATGTTCCTGTGCAACTTGGTCTAGAGGATTCTGCTGTGTCAGGGAGATTGTACTGGATGATCCTTTGAGGTCCAATCCGTAATGTTCTGTGATTAAATTGAGATATCACCGTTTCAAGGAATGAAACAGTTTTGTGACTTTTCCCTCTCCAAATGTAGAGTAAGTAGGAAAGTTTGTCTGTATAATGCTGTCAGGTGTCCAGAGTAAATAAACTGCCCTAATTGTTGAATTATGTCTGATCTAAAGGTTAATTAGCAGCCAACCTCTGAATTTTTTAACTAGAAATGTTTTTTTAAGCAGTTGAGTTACATTTTCATGATTGACTTGCTTTGATGCAAATCACTAACAGGTCTCTAAAAATGGAGTGTATGGGAATGTATTTTAGTTGGAGAGGGATTTCTTTATGCTCTATTTGCATCTGTTTTCCCGATTCCTCCTTTTACTTTGTCATCAGGAAGTCTTGGCTTCTCAAAAGTCACTCTGGGTGCTTTAAGCTAAAAATATTTCCACTTCCTTTTTGTGCCTCTTAGGCGAAAGAAGACCTTAAATCCTGAAAACATAAATGCAAAATGGTTAGTAAGACCTTTCTTCAATAATTGTGTTGTTTCTAAACAAATTGTTTCAGAGACTAGACCAGTCATGTGTATTTCAGTTTGGGATTTAGTAGATAACTCTTAGTTCCTCTTTGGGGTAAAAAATTATTATAATCTGGGCTAGACTTTGGTTTCTTTGCACTTCAGCCTTCAGCTTGGACCACTGTCAAGTTTGGTTCAGTGATAAAAAGTCACCCTCACTAACTTGCTCTTATCTAGAACTTCATTAGTGCCCTTCTATTTTGAGTGTCTCTTTCTTTTAAGACTCTTTATTTTGGAAGGGAGTGCAGACAGCTTTGTGTTTACTGTCCTTTTTAAAACCCTTTTTCTTCCATCCCTTTATTTACCAGTGATAGATGTTCTTGTTTACATGAAGTATATTTCTAATCTAATTTTGGAAAGCTTTTACTGTTATTAATCCTTAAACCCCTACACACAACATGAAAGTGCTGCTATGCTTAAGTGTTTGACATCTATCTCAGGGGACGGGGCAGCGTCTCCTTTGCAGTTCAGAGTGTCAGGACAAGCTTGAATCAGTCTGCGTTGAAATGCTTAACAGACACAAAATTAGATCCTAAAGCAGATGCTGAGATCGGTGGTTTTGTGCCTTTTTTATTAGTTCTCTATAGGGACATGGAGTGTGTGTTTGGATTCCTGAAAAAAGCATTTTCCAGAGAGAAAATAAGGTTAAAAAAAAATCAGACATCCAAAGAAAAATGGGGTAAAAAAATCTGACATTTGAAACAAACACTTTTTCATTCACAAAAAGAGACCTGATGGTCCAGATTTCATCATGGTGTGAGTGTAATGATTATAGAAAACACTAAGTGCGCTAATTGCCTGTGGTCCTGTTGTGTGAGATTTAAATCAAACGAGGTAGCATGCAGACCAGCAATACTTTGATGGTGTTATAGCAGCTAGAGAGCCTTAGAAAACCCTTTACCTTTGGAAAATGTCCTGTTCATGTGTAATGCAGTTATCCGGAGTAATTATTGATTCCTCTAGTTTATAGAGCTATCCATAAACACGTTCCCTCAGTTCTGTTTGCGTAATCTCATTCAACAGCTGAGTGACCCACTAAGTGGATGAGGGAAAGGTTGTGGATGTGGTCTGCCTAGACACAGTCTCTCACAGCATCCTCCTGGAAAAGCTGGCAGCCTATGGCTGGGGTGGGTACACCCTCTGCTGAGTTAAAAACTGTCTGCATGACTGGGCACAGAGAATGGTTGTGAGTGATACTGCATCTAGGTGGTGTCCAGTGACCAGCTGTGTCCCCCAGGGATCAGTACTGGGCTCAGTTCTATTTAACATCTTTATTGATGACCTAGATGAGGGGATTGAGTCTGCCCTTAGTAAATTCACAGATAACACTGAGTTGCAGGGGGAGTGTCAATCTGCTGAAGGAAAGGAAGATGCTGCGGAGAAATTTAGACAGGCTGGGTCAATGGGCAGAGGCCAATGGGATGAAATTTAACAGGACCAAGGGCAGGATCTTACACTTTGGCCACAATAACTCCCTGCAACTAGAGACTGGGAGATGAGGGGCTGGAGAGCAGCCTGGCAGAGAGGGACCTGGCAGGACCGGGTGACAACTGGCTGAACAGGAGCCAGCAGGGTGCTCAGGTAGCACGAAAGACCAATGGCATCCTGGCTTGGATTAGCAATAGCGTGGCAAACAGGAGTAGGGACGTCATTCTCCCCCTGGACAGGGCACTGGGGAGGCCTCCCTTCAAGTCCTGGGGGCAGTGCTGGGCCCCTCACTTCAAGAAAAAGATGGAATGGTTGGAGCAGGTCCAGAGGAGCAAAGAGGATGGGGAAGGGACTGGAAGGAAAGTCTGCTGAGGAGAGGCTGAGGGAGCTGGGGGTGTTTAGCCTGGAGGGACCTTTGCCCTCTCTCCACCTGCTTGAAGGGAGGTTGTAGTCAGGTGAGGGTTGGGCTCTTCTCCCAGGCAGCTAGGGCCAGGACAAGAGAGCAGGGCCTGAAGCTGCCAGGGGAGGGTTAGGTTGGATGTTAGGAAGCCCTTCCTTTGGGAGAGGTTGATCAGAGCCTGGACTGGACTGCCCAGGGCAGTAGGGTGTCCCCATCCCTGGAGGTTTAGAAAGACACCTGTCCCTTAGTGCCCTGTTCTGGCTGCTGTGGTGATGTTATGTCCTGGGCTAGGCTGGATGAGCTCAGAGGGCTTTCCCAACCTTAATTCTATGGTTCTGTGATAATGCAGAGCACAGGCTGCTTGTGTCAGCCCCATAGAGCAAATACACGAGTTTAATAAACTTGGGGTTTGGTTTGGGATCCACCTTTGGGGAGCAGAAACTGCAGAAGGACCATGGGATCATTACACAAGGGGTGAAACTGTAAACAAAATAATTTATCAGATATTGTTGTCGTCATCACTGTAGTATTGCAAAGCACTTCCATACAAACCCCACTCTTTTTTTCCATCTCTGTCATGTGCTGAAGAGAGATGCTTAAAAGAACTGCCTGCCCTTGTTTTGCTGAAGGATGGGAGCTTTCAGCAGCTGGCCTGCAAAACCTTTCACTGAGGTGAAAGGCACCTGGTTGGCTCAGCTGGTAGAGCATGGGACTCTGAATTCCTGGGGTCATGAGTTCAAGACCCATGTAGGACATCTTGAGACAGTACTGTAAGCTTACCCTGCTCCAGCAGGGTGGGTTGGACTTAGATGATCTTTTGAGGTCCCTTCCAACCTGTAACATTCTGTGTTGTTTGTTTGGTTTTTTTCTATTGAGCTAAATAATCTCTTTCAATGAACTTTTTCTTAACCTAAGATGATATTTGAAGCTGAAGTGGAAAATGGATGATTGTGCTGCTGTTTTGATTCAATTACTGATCTGTACGTAAACTCCAAGCACTACCTTTGGCAGGTCTGGAGTGAAATGTGCTAATGAAACCTGGCAGGCTTTAGGAATTAGTGTAACGTGCAGAGGGAAAGCTGATGGATTTTTGTTTTGGGGGTGTGTTTTTTTAGTTCAGTATTGGCAGACACAAAGCTTTTGGGTTTGTGCTCATGCTTATGGTGGTTTATTAATTCTGAAAAGCCATTGAACAACCTTATCTTGTTAGTAGCAACTAATGAATAACCTTGAGTACTGGGTCCAGTTTTGGGCACCTAGGTACAAGGAAGACATCAAAGTGCTGAAGCAAGTGCAGAGGAAGGCAACTAAGCTGATGAAGGAGAATAAATCTTATGAGGAGAGATTGAGAGAGTTTGGGCTTTTTAGTTTGAAGAAGAGGAGGCTTAAGGGAGACCTCATTGCTCTCTACAACTGTCTGAAAGGACATTGCAGAGATGCTGGTCTCTTCTCACAGGTCATTAGCGACAGAACCAGAGGAAAGGGCTTCGAGCTTTAGCAAGGAGTGTTAGATTGGACATCAGGAGGAAATTCTTCCCAGAGAGAGTAGTCAGGCACTGGAGTGGGCTGCCCAGGGTGGTGGTTGAGTCCCCCCCCATCCCTAGATGAGTTTAAAAGACACTTAGATGTAGGACTGGGTGATCTGGTTTAGGGGTGAACTTGTAGAGTAGGGTTAGTGGTTGGACTAGATGATCCCAAAAGTCTTTTCCATCCTGAATGATTCTATTAACTCTGTCTCAGCCCAAACTAGCACAGGTTCACAACCACAAATACAGTGCTATTACAGGACATTTGCACCCTGAAATATTATTTGTGTGGAGGTGATAATCTTTTGTGTTTGGGTATTACTTGACCATAGTGTTTCTTGTGTGCTGATTTGCAGCATTATTTTTTGAATGGAGCTTACATCTTTGTGTATAACAAGCCCTTCATAGTTCTGTCTTTGACATCTGGCATTCAAAATATGGCTGGAGTTTTGAAATTATGCGTAAAAGGACCACACAGGTATAAAAGAAATGTTATGAGTCAGATACCCGCTGAGCAGTTTGCTAATAAATATTTACAGCAATTGAGAATGACATGATGATTCTTGAGGTGACCCGTAGTTGTGCAAACCCTTCTGCTTGGTCAGATTGTTACAAATCAATACATTTTTTGTTAATATAATTTTATAATTATAATAATTACACCCTCATTACTTTTGCTTCTTATTCCTCCTTTTCTGTTTGCTGTATTTTATTTATAGGTGTTGATTTTAAAATCAAAACAGTAGAGCTAAGAGGGAAGAAAATTAGATTACAAATCTGGTAAGTAAAGCAAATGTGCAAGCAGCAGAATGTTTTAATGTCTATATTCTAGCATGAATTAATATCCTTGTCTAATACTATTAACTGTTATAAGCTGGTTTATCTCTTACCCTACTCCTCCTCCTCCCTGTTCCTACAAGATTTAAGCAAAACCAAGTAGCTCTTGGATTTTAGGGTAAAGGAGGAGAAGGAGAGGTAAACTTAGCAATAGGACACGAGTGTAATTCCCATTATGTTACTGCATCACAAAGGGCTGAATCTCCTTTTCCTGCAGAATTGATACCACCTGCTCAAGAAATAGGAGTTGTACAGGCAGCAAAAGATGACTGATAGATAGACACTATAGACTCTAAAGTATATTTGGGGGTTGCTTTGTCTTCTGGGCTGTTGTAAACTGACCTTTGTTTTAACAGCAGTTACAAAAGTTCTCAGTTCCTTTATCTAAACTGGTTTTCTAAAGCTTGTTATGGGGGATACTGTTTGTTTGAAGCCATAATAAATAAGTGAGGGGTGTTGAAGACTGAGTCGATTCTATCCCCTCGAAGCAGCGCTGACAAGTAAAACGGTCCCATACAAGTCAGACTGTATAACTGATGCCAATCTCCTACTCCAGAAGGCTCCAAGTCTAAGCTAAGCTTTTTCTTTCTAGACTAAGCTTGGTGTTTCCAGGGTAATGATCCTTCATGTTAGTGATTAGTACAATTGAGATTGCTTAGAAATTCTTGAGCTTAAGAGCACCTTTGTTTTGCAGAGCGATACCAAAAGAGAATAAACCAGCTGTGTTCTAAACATTTATCTTTAATACTTTCTAGAAGCTTAGCTTTGGTTTATTAACAGTGTTTGATACATAATTGACATTGTAGTTAAACTGTTAAAGCTGCTAACAACCCACAGAATAGGGGACAAACTCTAAATACACTCATTGCTACACTTTTGGGATATTCTAATGGTTTCTCATACTTAACTACATGGATTCAGTGAATTCAGCTTGCTAACTCCTTTTGGCAGGTTACCATCAACTCTCTTTGTCCCACCACGTGTCTGTCTTTCTTCCCTCTGAATTAACCGCTGCTTCATCTTTGGTACCATCACAAGTCACCTAACACACTTGAATGTTAGTGTCTCCATCCATCATCTGTCCCTGTTTGGAACCCTGTGACCACAAGGCTGGCAGTTGAGCCAGCAAATTGTTAGCCAGGGTCTGCTGGAGCTGACAGAGGTAACAAAAACTTGTGATATGGGGTTGCTGCTCTGTGCCTGATAGAAATCCTTGCTGTGAAATGTGCTAAGCTCATTAGACAATTCCTTTGTGATGACTAAATGCTTTGTAGGAAAGACGCTTTGTTGGAGATGCTCAAACCATCATTTTCCACATATTGAGAGTATGCTGGTAGGGTATAGGAAACTTGGAAAACTAAGAATTGATGAGTTGCTAAAACATGACCGTTACTGCTGTGCGAAACCCTGCTCCAACCTCTTGAAATTCAGGGAGTTACGGAAAGCGAGAAGGTCTGCCCTGTGCCTCCTTTTCTCCAGTTAACCCCTGCCAGTTCCCTCAGCTACTCCCAGTTGTACCATCCATTATTGGGCTAAAGGGGCAAAGCAGATAACAGCGTCAAAACTCCTTGGAAGTTTAGAAACACAGACTTGAGTTGCATGGCAGTCTTCATTCATACCTACGCAGATGCAGGATTATGCAGCCCCAACAACCCTGTCAGTCTTGTGTATAATCATTGCAACTGCAAAACCCCACTTCATTTGGTAAACTAAGTTTATTGTTATCTGTCTTCTGTAAATGACTGGTAACCTTTCAAAGCATCGACAGTTGTTTTGCGGATTCTCCTTCAGAAATCACCAGCAACATTTCACTTTGGTGTGTTTATGGTCGATTCACTGACCACTCTGTCAGCAGAGTGATCTCTGCAGACCTCTGCCACTTGAATTTATCAAACCCCAGCAGAACTGCATTGAATACGTCAAGCAGTTAGGTGTGTAGGGTGGTGTTCTGAAAGCAGCTTTCAGAGCTGCTGCTGTTAGGAGAGAGTTAGTAGTATAAAATTGGAATTGTCTCCCATCTTCCTTTCACAGTAGATACTGTTTCCTTATTTCCCCAACTTTCAATCAGTAAACAAGCTCCTACTCCTTCAATTATGAGATGATAGAGCAGCACTGAGAACGCAGTGCATTGTCCATTTAGGCCACCCAGAACAGTAGTGATGTCCCTTGGGCTGCCAAAAGTAGTGGCTAGAATAAATCTGAAGGACTTGGCTCACATTGTGCTTTTTAAAGCTCAAGAACCAGACTGGATAATAGCAACCCCAACTCCACACTTTGAAGTCCCCTCTTACTGGAGAGAACTGGACACTCAGCTGGCACAAGCACCAGTCACTTCTGGCTTCCCCTCTAAAAGGACCTGGTTGCTGGAAGCTGTGTTGGGGAGCCAAAGGAGCTCTCTGATATCTCTAACAAGCAAAATTAACCTCTAAAATCACTAACAGATTCTGAAAACACTGCTTGTGGGTCTATAAAAACACAAAACATGTGAAAGTGTTAAGTTAGTGTTCCATTTTTATTTATGCTTTAATCCCTGTCACGACTTTGCACCACTATTCATTAACTTCAGAGCCAAAGACAAGTCTGTCTGTGTTGTAGATAGTAAATGTTGGTGCCTAAAAAAATCAGCCAAACCTGTTCTAATTAATATCTACTGTATTTTTTACAGCTTGGAGCAGTGAGACTGTGACAAGCTGACCCTTGAAAATGGGTTTTGTGGGGTTTTTTTTCCAATTTGCTTGAATTTAGGGTAATGTTTGTGGGTTTGGAGTGATGTCTGGTTCCCTGCTTGGAAGCAGAAAGCCAGAGCTGAGCAGTGGGCTGTTGTTAGTGCAGATTCTAGGTGGTCAGGGAACCACAGGCTGAAAGTACCTGATTAGAATTTAGACTGGTGGAACTCCAGTAGTGTATTAAAAAAAAAACAAAAACAGAATTCTAGCATTAGAGGTCTTTTTTTTTTTTTTTTTAGTGATTCAAAAAAGTTGATCAAGTTGTAGCCGTTTATTGTGTGGATTAAGTTGGACTAACTTGTTCTATTATTTTGAGCAAATAAAGACCTAGGAACCCTCAGTATGGCTTGTGAAACTCCTGGAGTTGTCTACTGGTACCCTAGTTGAATAACTCCCATCTCTCCTCCCAGCTTTCCGCTGCTGCTCCAGCAGTGATCCTTCTCAAAATACTTCAGCAGCGGGAATGGCATGAAAATAGTGTAACAAACCCATTTGCTCCGGCACTGCACACAAAAAGAAGTCGGTTATGCTTCTCACATTAGCTCTACTTTAGGAGTTGTCATTTTTTATTTTTTCCTCAATCTTGGAAAGATTTCCTGCACATTTTCATGAAAAAATGAGAGAGCAGCTGGCAGAAGCTGAGATTTTACACCTGAAAGATCATCTTGATGCTCTTCTCAAAGTGCAGCTTCTTTAGGTAGCTTGGGGTTGCATTCTGACCTTAATTATTGCAGAAAGAGTTGTCCAGTTTGCACCTTGCTGGTGGAAAGCTACTCCAGGATTTGTGTCAAGGACTGCTATGAGATGTATGATGTTTGAGTGAGCCACCTACACAAAGGGGAGAGCAGGACCTGAGGGCGCAGCAGCCTGGGCATACTAGAAACTCGCAAAGGGTGTTGTGGGGTGAGGAGAGGCTGTAGTACCAGGTGTAGACTTGAAGATACAGCGAGTGCACCCGTGGAGGTGGAGATAGCTGGAATGGTAGAGTGTAACGTTGAGTAATTGGTTCCATGACCCCATGGCTTCTTCAAAGTGTTGATGGCTGTCTCCAGGTAGGGTGCTTGAACATTAGTGAGTTTATTTCTCCCCTGATTGGTTTTCTAATGTCCGAGTGGTCTGGTACCCTGATGGCCCCTCTGTGATGGAGTTGATAAAGGTCTTTAGTACTGACCTGAAGACTGAACAATCCCCTTAATGTTTGTGTTCTGGCAGTGGCACAAGGGAAAACAAGATGACCAGACAGCAGGATAAAAAGCACAATTGTTTCCATTTTTTTGGCTGAAGCTAGAATTGTTGAGTTCTTCCACATCAGATAAACCCTTCCAGCTGCCATCTGGATGTGTCTGTGCAGAATGATGAAACTGAAGGGCTCCCATAGGGCTCCCATCCCCTACTGTTCAGACTGGGTTAGCAGTAGATGGCAGAAGACGCTCAACAACGTGATAAAAACTAAAACTATGTTATCCATATGTGGAAAATCAATGGTTCATATGAGAATCCTTCAATTTTTCATGGAGCAAACAACCAAAGGACCTATAAAAAAGTCCGTCTGACCTTCAACAGTCAGATCAAAGAAGTCATGGAAGAGCAAGTAGAGTTGCTTGCTCTGCATAGTGCTTTCAGCCACCAAAACTTGTATTGCTTTAAGCCTCATAAGTGATAAGACAGCAACCAATTAACTAAACCAATCTGAAGTACTATTAGAGCCAAGTTTCACCTTTGTGGGGTCCCAAAGGTTTGCATGAACCTAATTCTGAAGATATGACTAGAGAATGGGATTTGAATAACAACAAAGGGAAAAAAGGGCTGTGATAGGGAATTGTTCTGCCCTGTGTGGTGGTGGTGTTGGCCTCCAGTGGCCAACACTAGCAAACCACTAGCAAAGACCAAGTTGAAGACTTCACCTTTCTAAATGGCCCCTAGCTGAAATTCTTAAAATATTTTGGGAAGAGCCAGTCAGGGTTTGTGGTGGTTTATTCTACTGCTTATTGTGCATAGACTTCAAAAGAAGGAATTATTTAGGGTGATTGATGTGGTGTTTTGTGAACACAATGTGGTTTTTTTTTTTATATCAAGTGTTTTGGGTCTCCATGTTAATCTCATTCCCAAATTCATCCTCCTCCTTTTGTCTAAAATGTGACTGTTGAAGAGAATTTTGGAACCATGCATGCGTTTTCCACCCCCCAGCCATCCTTAAAGTCCATCTTTTGACTAACCAGAGAATTCCAGAGTTACCCATCGGCTTTAGGGGCTGAACTCAAGCCGCAAATGATTGATTGCTTTGGAGCACCACACAACTTACTTTCCATTTGTGATACCAGTCACATTTTAAGACTTGGGGTGTGCATCACCTCTTTTGTTTTAGCATAACTGCCAAAAATCTCCCATAAGCAGGTTTAATGATGCAATTCAAAGCAGTTCTTGGGTGTTCATGGCCCTGCTGTGTCATCTGCTTTGGAATATGAGCCATAGCTAGTACAGGTGACATGGCATCATTGCTGGAAAATCCTCTCCAGTGTAAATACACCATATCTGAAAAACCTCCACAGAGAATGGAAATGTTCTTTGAATACCCCAGATGAGTAGATGTGAGTGTGAAGGCACCTGCTTTCAAAAGCCAGACCACACAAGCAGTTGCTCACTCTCTTCATTCACTTCTGCCAGTAGCTTTTGCATGAGTTGTAGAATCATGATTGAACCGGAAAGGCTCTGAAAGCTTAAATCATAATTGTATGTGCCTCAGTGTCTGGCTGTGCTGGAGAAGCATGTCTCCATTATTTATTTCAGGGCAGTTTAAAAATCTTAACTCCGCAAACCCAGCTTCATCTGCTGGTCCATTTTCATTGGGCAGCTTCCTTCTCCAACACACTTAGAACAGTTTGGTGGCGTTTCTTGGTGCAGTTAGCATGGGATAAGTAGTCCTGACATGAAAACTACTTCTGATTGAAAGCACTGCTCCATTTTTTTCTCTTTTTGCGTGCAACTCACCCATCTAGAAATAAATGCTCAATACAGAAGGTCTAATGAGTGTGGGGGGGCGTAGGAGTGTAGGAACCTAACCAGAGTTGTTCTAAGCTTTGCAAACTGTTTGTGCCAATGTCTGCTGCTGCTTCATAGGGACACAGCAGGTCAGGAGAGATTCAACAGCATTACCTCAGCCTATTACAGAAGTGCCAAGGGAATTATTTTGGTGTATGATATCACCAAGAAGGAAACATTTGACGATTTACCAAAATGGATGAAAATGATCGATAAGGTAGGTCTTAATTATTTTCTTTTTATATGTTTTGGGGCTTTTTTACGAATTCCTTTTCACTCTGACTATGTCAGACTTCTAATAGCATTGATAGAGGATTATTCAACCAACACCAGCTAATTTTCCCTGAAGTCTTTTAGGCAAGATTTAACATGGGTTTTTTTTTAGCTTCAAGATGATTTTCTTTTCATGCTTCCTTCAGCTAGGTTTGTCCCAGTTAGACGTGTCAGCAAAAGTCCGTATCATGATTCATCTACCTGTGCACCAGGGGGTGAAAAAGGCTTTGTTTCCTCTCTTGTAAATAAGGTCATTGTGTTCACTCTTAGCTAAAGGAGACCAGCTCCTTCTCAAGTCGATTTTTAAAGATGGGATTTTGAAATAGCAAATGTTGGAAGTAGAACCTTTGTGTCTAAACTGAGTAGGTGCCTCTCCATGTGTAGGTGAGGCATTGCCCTTTTAAAAGCGTGTGTTTGCATTACAAAACCTTGCCTCTCTAGAGTTAGTTAAGGGAACTTCTTGTCATTGCAGTATGCCTCAGAAGATGCAGAGCTTCTATTAGTTGGAAATAAACTGGACTGTGAAGCAGATCGGGAGATTACTCGACAGCAGGGAGAAAAGGTAAGAGCAAGAGTAACCAAATAATAATATATACGCTTGGAAGTGAAACTGTTCTGATAGTTGGTAGCTACTTGCATGCAGAGCCCTGCTTGATTCCTTGTCTCCACTATGGTTTTCCAGTTTCCAGCTGCAGAAGTGGTAAAGGACCCTGACATGATCTCTGAGGTCCTTTCCAACCTAGGCCGTTCTAAGAGAATGTTTTGGCATTCACACTCAGCACCGTCTTGATCAGGGCATTTGTTTGTTTCCACCGTAAACAGACTTGTCACTGAGCTCCAAATCCACACAACTTAGAGGGTTATCGGTTGGACTTGATGATCTCAAGAGTCTTTTCCAACCTGAAAAATGATTCTATGACATACACAAGCGTTTTTCCTTGAGCTGCTTGACACACATTGGGAGGTGAAGCATTTCTGTTAGTGAAGGCTGATTCTTAAATCTGTACTTCCCTTTCCTCCACATTAATAATAAGGTTGAGACTGACTCATATGAAACGTCCATGCCTTTGGCCAGAGGCATGAATTTCTCAGTCTTAAGTCTGGAAAAACACAGCACGTTTCTCCAGTGTTAAGTGGAAATCCAATGTAACATGGAAATATTTATTGTACCGTGGGATTACCCATTGATTTAGACTTCAGTCACAGGTTTTGGGGAAGTTATGGGGGTTTTTTACAATGATCTAATATGATTTCTACAATGATCAGAGGGCTGGAGGACCTCCCCTATGAGTGAGGACAGGCTGAGCAAGTTGGGGTTGTTCAGCCTAGAGAAGAGTAGGGTCCCAGGTGACCTTTGAGCAGCTTTCCAGTTTCTGAAGGGGGGCTACAAGAATGCTGGGGGAGGGCTTTTGATACAGGTGGTAGTGAGAGGACAAGGGGAAAAGGTTAGAGACTTGAAGAGGGGAGATTGAGGTTGGACATGAGGAACCAATTCTTTGCTGTGAGGGTGCTGAGAAGCTGGACCAGGTTGCCCAAGGCATTGTGGCTGCCCCATCCGTCCCTGGCAGTGTTGAAGGCCAGGCTGTGTGGAGCCCTGAGTAACCTGCTCTAGCCAAAGTGTCCCTGCCTGTGCAGGGGGGCTAGAACTAGATGATCTTTAAGGTCCCTTCCAACCCTAGCCATTCTGTGAATCTGTGAGTCTGTGATTTGCTGTTTGTGTTTATCTTCAAGTGGCTGTTTTCTGACCCTGCAGTTTGCACAGCAAATAACTGGGATGCGGTTCTGTGAAGCGAGTGCCAAGGATAATTTTAACGTGGATGAAATCTTTCTCAAACTTGTTGATGACATTCTGAAAAAGGTAAAATCTTCAGGGGGACCTTCCTCTGTCCAGTGAAATGGTCAGTATTTGGTGACCACAGGTCCTCGTTGGGAGGACACAGAGGGTAAGCAGGTGCAGACAGGTACAGTTTCTGGTTAATATGTAGTGGGGATGTTGCAGTTCACAGACTCTGCTCTTATTTCCTGTGTTTCCTCTTTCCCATAACTTCACCATTTATCAGCAACCGACTGCCTCTGCCCACTGCTGTTTGTGGGCAGTTCTGTTGTGATTTATTGTAATGGGTTTAAGAAGTGGTTTTGATTTGACACTGGTACTTCTGTTCTGAAAGAAACTCTGCACACAACTTAGTAGAACCATAGTTGACTAAGAACCAAAGCAGGGAGTCCTTGAAACAAGCTCTTTGTGCTGACTTCTGTGCAGATAACTGCTGACAGGTGATTCTTTCTTTTCTTTAAGATGCCACTGGATGTTCTAAGAAATGAGTTGTCCAACAGTATCCTGTCCCTGCAGCCAGAGCCAGAAATCCCACCAGAGCTGCCTCCTCCAAGGCCACATGTCCGTTGCTGTTGACTTGTTACTCTGTACCAAGTGAAAAATAGGAGCTGGAGGGTAAAGACAAGTATCTGTACTACTCTGCACTACAATCATTTGTCAGTTTCTTTCTTGTTGCACTTTGTTATTCAAGTCAGAGCTACACACTAACTTGTAAATATGCAAATATACAATCCTGAGTAGGATTCAGCTATAACATTTAATTATCTCCCCCCAAATGATGTTTCATTCGTTGCCCCAGTGTTATAAATACTGTACAGTGGGGGTGGGGGGGAAGGGGGTTGCTGCCACTTCCGGATGAGGAGGAGGAGGAGAAATATAATCTTGAACCTATTCTTGACCTAAATGTTGTAATAGTTCTTTGTTATTATGAACTGGCAGGCAGAAGCTCTTCTGGTATGAAGATAAGTATATGGTGCTTCGCTAACTATTTTAAAGACAACTTTTTTTAAAGAACAGAGGTCTCTATGTACAAAGCTTTCCATTATCAGCATTATGTTTCCTTTTCATGTAGCCAAAAAAAAGGGGGGTGGTTCTTTTGGTTTGTTGGGGGTGGTTTGTTTTGTGTTTGGCTGTAGCATCCTCTGCTGACTGGATTTATTGAGGTTGAATTTTCGGGCAGTCTTTTTATTTATTGGTTTGGTTTATGCTGCACCCTTTCCCTGCCTATTGAGGCATCACATCAGATGCACTCTGGAGTAGCCTAGAGAATTATCAGAAAATATAGATCCAAGCTATCAAAAGAAAGTATAAAAAGCAATGCTGCTGTCCCAGACAAGCTCTTTTAACAACAAAACTATTTAATGAATTAAAGAGGATCCCATTTCCTGTGTTGAGGAATTCATGTGTATTTGTCTGGACATCTTTAGGGTTGGGATGGGGTAAAGGGGAGAACCGGAGTTAAAATGTCTTTTTCTTTTCCTAATGGTGCAAATGGTTCTCATCAAGCAGATAACTGTGGTAAGGTTTTTGTCTGAGGATAAGTTTGTGAATGGGTATCTTCTGGTCAATCTTCTTCTTAAAGCTGCACTGTTTTAGTATAGCTGTGGTAAATCAGTAGTTACATATTGGAATAACTTGGTGTGTCCTGAATGTTGTGGTATTGAGATAAAAAAACAAAAAACAGTTGTGGTATTTCTAAAGGAATGAAGTGCAAATAAACTTTTGTATTTATGAATGACAGTGGAACAGCACCTGTTATTAGAATGGTGAGGGTGGAGCGATGGGTAAGAGACAGAACCTGGGACGATGCTGTTTTCACGTGATATAGGGTTTCACGCTCAGTGTGACAGTTCCTGTAGGTGTTACGGAGAAGAGCAGCAGACAGTGGCTGTTCCCCTCGATGGCCACTCTGTGGGGAGTAGCTCCAAGTAGCATGCGACTGCGTGTCAGGCTGCCTCAGCAGCACCTCACCAAACTATTCCTTACACTGGCACCGCGTATCCCAGCCAGGCGTTTTCACACCACTGCTCCTCTCTTCTCGCTCTCTGGTGCTGGAACCCATTCCGTCACTTCTACCACTCTTCTAGCCAGAACCCTGGCCCTGACCAGTAACCACTGACTTCACCAGCTTCTCTGGAAGGATAAAAAACACACAACGGACTGTTAACATGAAAACACTTCACTTGGGTTTTTTTGTTTTAAAGAACCTTTAATTCACCGAGTAAGCTCTGACCACCTGTGTTCACACAGGGCTTTAGCACACCCGGATTTCAACTGACAGCCGAAGGAAATGTGGTCGATGTTTGTACTGACGTCCTCTGACACCTTGTGCCTAAACGGTTTTGCTTTTTAATGGAGTAAACTTGGGGTTTACTATTGGCTCGGTGAGAGAAAATCAGTTTCTGAAGCACTTGGAGGGTTTCTGATGTTACTGTGGGCAATATCAAGGAAGGGAATTGTTATGAAAGATGAGGTTTGACTTGACAACCATTTTACTTTAGCAGATTTGGTTTTTTATTTGTACTTAGAAAACTTGTGATTATTTTTTTCCCTGCAGTTTTTTGAATTTAATAAAAACTACAAAATTTGACTTAGAGAAACTTCCTTATGTTTTTTTAATTTTTGATTAATTCTCTGCTGTTTGTGCCAGAGGTAGATTGGGAGTCTGGCCTCTTCTACCAAATAATTAAAAGTGTTATCTTTGTGAAAGACGTACGAGGCATTCGGTGTATTCGAGTGTTCACTGGACATCACTACGAGTTCAGGAAAAGTACTTGCTCTGCATCCGTTATGAGACCTGAGGAGGGGTTTGTCTCCTCATTTTCACAGAATCGTAGAGTGAGCAGCGAGGGGAGGTGTGGAGGGTGCTGAGGTTAAGCCCACTGGATCCCCCCCATACCCTGTAGGTAGTGGGGTAGCAGCAGCTCTGTCCCTTCTTTCCTCCATCCTCTTGTGGTGCTGCCTGGCCCAGCCTGAGTTTCTAGTTCAGTTTCTGCTGGCATGGTAGGGCTGTGACAGTTGGTCGAGGGATGGGATTCTCCTCCTCTGCTCTGTACTGGTGAGACCCCACCAGTACTGGGTCCAGTTCTGGAGTTCTCAACATCAGAAGGACAGAGAGCTCCTGCAAGGTGTCCAGAGGAGAGCAACTACAATGATCAGAGGGCTGGAGGACCTCCCCTATGAATGAGGACAGGCTGAGCAAGTTGAGGTTGTTCAGCCTAGAGAAGAGTAGGGTCCCAGGTGACCTTTGAGCAACTTTCCAACTTCTGAAGGGAGGTACAAGAAAGCTGGGGGAGGGCTTTTGACACACGTGGTAGTGAGAGGACAAGGGGAAAAGGGTTCCAGACTTGGAGAGGGGAGATTGAGGTTGGACATGAGGAGCCAATTCTTTGCTGTGAGGGTGCTGAGATACTGGACCAGGTTGCCCAAAGCAGTTGTGGCTGTCCCATCCATCCGTGGCAGTGTTGAAGGCCAGGTTGTGTGGGGCCCTGAGTAACCTGCTGTAGTGAAGGTGTCCCTGCCTTTGCAGGGAGGTTGGAACTGGATGATCTTTAAGGTCCCTGCCAACCCTGGCCATTCTGTTTCTAAACTGGAAGGGGCCTCTAGAGGTCATCTAGTACAACCTCCTTACACAGGGACAACTCCACTGAGGTCAGGTTGCTCAGAGCCTCATCAAGCCTGACCTTAAACAGCTCCCTACCACTTCCCCGGGCAGCTCATTCCAGCTATCGACCGCTTTCACATATAAGAACATTTTTCTAATATTCAGCCTAAATGTCTCCTTTCCAGCTTGAACCCATTGCTCCTTGTCTGATGTGTACAAACACTCCTGAAAAGACCTTCCCCTGCCTTTATGGAGGCCCCCCTCATTTTGTGTCTGTAGCTTTCCTGAGTCAAAGAAAAGTTCATTTCATCCTTGTTCTACCTGGCAGGTGTTTACACAGAAAGATGGGTAGGAGCAGACATTGTTTTTGCTGCTCTGTTGGCTTGCAGGGTTTTTTTGGGTTGGAAAAGACTTTTAAGGGGACCAGGGTTCAAGGCTTAGGGCTGGCTGGCCACTGGGTGAATTGCAGATGCTCTCTTTGAAGCCCTCTCCATTCCCAAATGGGTAGAGAGAAGGGTAAAAGGGAAAGAGACTGATGAAATCACAGAATGGCTGGGGTTGGAAAGGACCTTAAAGATACCCAGTTCCAACCCCCCTGCACAGGCAGGGACAGCTTCACTAGCTGTGGGATGAGATATCTTGTTGGACCTGTTCTGTTTGCTCCTACCCGTCAGTGCAGCCTCTTGCTGCACCCCAACATGGTGACTGAGGTGTAGCAGTGACCTTCATCTCCAGAGAAGGTACAAGCAAGATCCTCGTCCTTGGTAATAACATCGGATGTTACTACTCCTAGAAGCAGATGCTGTCTGCACAGAGACACCATTAACTTTAAATGTCCTCCCAACATCCTTGCAGTCCTCCTGAGTCACCAATCCCTTCTTCTAAAGGTCATAAAACTCTCCAGCTTTTTCTGTCTCCCTGAGTTCCAGCCAAACTCCCAGCTCAGCCAGGACGGCTTTCCCCCAGCTTGTCTTTCAGGACAGCTCCTCTCGCAACTTTCCTTCCTAAAGCCTTCATGGGCTCAGTTGTCCTTCAAGTCTGCCTCCTCAGGGACTCTGTCAACCAGAGATTAATGTAATTTCTTTTAATTTAATCATTTGTGGCACCGCACTGAAAGAACAGGAGTTTCTGGCAGCAAAGGTTTTGCCTTAATTGGGTTTTGTCTCGTTATTTGTGAAAGCAGCAGCATAAATGGATCATTACTTAGAGCGCAGGGTTCCGGCCGGGTTAGGAATGCAGTAGATCTTTTGGGCTCAGGCAAGGATTTTAGTGAATCCAGTTAGCCTTGGCAACCAAGGCTTGACTTACGGACTGGGGCTATAGGTTGTCAACACGAGGTGGTGCCAGCGCTCCCCTGAGCTCCGTGTTCCTTTCAAAACCTCACTGAGAGAGGAGGACATGGAACACACATCACGTATGTTTCCAAGGTGGGAAGGAAAGCCAGGTGTGTAGGAAAGAAGCAGAAGGTAGGAACCAAGCTGGTAAAGAATGTGAATAAAACCCCTTTGTGAGCAAGAGAGTGGGGAACGAAGCACGTTTCCAGCTATACCAGTGGCAGCTGTGGCCCCAGTTTTGGGGATAAAAGGCAGAAAGACTCTAATTGTGTCTTTCAGAAATTTAGGGTGCTTTATAGACTCTTAGGAGGAGCAGGGCTGTGAGTAGCAATGGGCCCTTGTGGCCAAGAAGGCAAAGAGCATCCTGACGTCAGGACAAGGGACAATGGATGTGAGCTGGAACAGGGGAGGTTCCACATCAATCTAAGAAAGAACTTCTTTGTTCCCAGTGAGGGTGACAGAGCACTGGAAGAGGCTGCCCAGGAGGGATTGTGGAGTCTCCTTCTCTGGAGACATTTAAAACCCTCCTGACCATGTTTCTGTGCGACTAGATCCAGGGGATTCTGCTGTGGCAGAGGGATTTTACTGGATGATCTTTCCAAGTCCCCTCCAATCTTTGATTCTGTGATATGGATCCTGTACAGGAGTACTATGGGTCCTGCGATTGGAGCTTCTGTGTGAGCTTTGGGGAGCCATGTAGCCTGTATAGGTGGCCTTTTAATGAATCCTGGAAGCAGGTCAGTTCAAGAGGTGGGGTGGGCTGGTTTAAGTGCTGCGAGATGAAGTGATCTGGTTTGCGTGTGGACGTAGAGCATTATGACTAGCAATTGGGAGGGAGCTGATTAGGGTGTAAAACAATAGTTAGATTCACAGAACAGAACCACAGAACATTAGGGATTGGAAGGGACCTCGAAAGATCATCTAGTCCAATCCCCCTGCCACAGCAGGATCCCCTAGACCAAGTTGCACAGGAACATGTCCAGGCAGGTTTTAAATGTCTCCAGAGAAAGACACTCCACAACCCCTCTGGGCCGCCCCTTCCAGTGCTCTGTCACCCTCACCATGAAGAAGTTCCTTCTCATATTTATATGGAATCTCCTACCTCTCAGCTTACACCCATTGCACTTAAGCATTCAGACTGGTTGCCCCATTGTGTGATGAGGATGAGGGTTGGAATTAGGGTGGCTTGGAATGAGCTGTAGAGTAGCATTAGTTCTGTTGCTGAGAGTGCTGGCAGGATGAATGGTTGGACTGATTAGTGTTGTAATGAATATTCATTCTTAGGATAGAGGCTCTGTTTTGACTTGCGACGATTATTAAGGGGTGTAGGCAGCAGGATAATATTAGTAGGGGTGAGAAAACCTGATCAATTTCCATCTGTTGGGTTAGGCTTTATGGGGGGCTAGTATGCTGGTAGTAGTCACTGGAGGCTTAGTGTGTCTATTAACAGGGTATGCATGGTCATGATAAGCCATAGAAGTTTGGGGAGGAGATAGGATGGTTGTAGGGAAGAGTATGACTGTTGGGAGGATGATTTTTAACATTGTAGGAGGTTTCAGTTGTGATTTGAGCTCTGAGTTTGTGTAGAGGTGAATACAGACTGGGGAATGAGTGGTTGAGAGCAGCCTGGCAGAGAGGGACCTGGCAGGACTGGGTAACAGCCAGCTGAACAGGAGCCAGCAGGGTGCCCAGATGGCCTGGAAAGGCCAGTGGCATCCTGGCTTGGATCAGCAACTGCGTGGCCAGCAGGACTAGGGACATCATTCTCCCCCTGTACTGGGCACTGCAGAGGCCTCCCCTTGAGTGCTGGGGGCAGTTCTGGGTTCCTCAATTCAAGAAAGAGATGAAGGGGCTGGAGTGGGTCCAGAGAGCAAGGAGACTGAAGAAGGGATTGGAGGGAAAGTCTGATGAGGAGAGGCTGAGGGTAGCCTGGAGGAGAGGAAACTCAGGGGGTACCTTCTCCCGCTTTCCAAGGGAGACTGTAGTCAGGTGGGGATCGGGCTCTTCTCCCAGGCAACCGGTGCCAGGATGAGAAGACTGAAGCTGCCAGAGGACAGTTAGGTTGGATGTTAGGAAGCCCTTCCTTTGGGAAAAGGTGATCAGAGCCTGAACTGGACTGCCCAGGGCAGTGTTGGAGTCCCCATCCCTGGAGGTGTTGAAGAACAGCCTGGCTGTGGCCCTTAGCACTGTGGTCTGGCTAGTGTGGCGATGTTATGTCCTGGGTTGAGCTGGCTGAGGTCAGAGGTCTTTTCCAGCCTCCGTCATTCTGTGATTCTGTATTGCCAGGGCTGTGCCAGCTCAGCAGGCAGAGGAAGCCAGCGTGAGCACTGATGTTAAAGTGAACAATGTTATTTGGGTTGCAGTGGGCCCTGTTGATAGGGTAACATCTATCGGTAGTGTTCTGCCTGCTAGGCAGAGTAGGGCTGAGATCAGGTGGGTTCAGTGAAAGGCCCCTGCCAGGATGCTTAGGGTGAACACTGAGTAAAAGCCTAAGTGGTGGAAGGACATGAAGACAGTCCTCGTGTGGCTCTGCTCTGTTGAACCAAAATCAACTGTCTTTTTTCATTTCTCACTGAAAGATCTTAAACCAGTTGGCTTCAGTTTGGAAAAAGTTGTTTGCTTTGTCCTCACAGTTTGTCAAAAGGAAGCATCACATATGTCTCCCTTTCTCTTGAGGCTTAGAGCATCTCAGGTGACCCAAACACCAAGTATGTCCTGCCTCCTTAAGTGTGACCAATAAATTCGCTCCCACTCAATTAAAAGCTGGGGTGCCAGACTCCATATGGGGCTGGAAGGAGACGTTTTGAGTACGCTGAGGTCAGTTTCTGGCCTGGTTGGGTTCCCTGCAAGAGGGACGTTGTCCATTAGGGGTCACTGAAGCTCCATCAATGCAGGAGTCCTGTTACCTGTCCTCTTACCTTGGCAACTGCTGCTCTCTGCTGAATTAGAGGGCTCTTTTACCCCAACTCTGCTTGAGCACCAACTCCAAGTGTCCGAGTGGGGAATATCTGTGTTGTTTTGTTTTAAATCACAGAATCACAAGAGGTTTTAGGGATTTGAAGGGACTTCTAAAGATCATCCAGTGCAATCCCGCTGCCACAGCAGAATCCCCTGGATCTAGTTGCACAGAAACATGGTCAGGAAGATTTTAAATGTCTCTAGAGAAGATTCCACAACCACCCTGGGCAGTCCTTTCCAGTGCTCTGTCACCCTCACTGGGAGGATGTTCCTTCTCAGATTGATGTGGAACCTCCTCTGTTCCAGCTCACACCCACTGTCCCTTCTCCTATCATTGGGTGCCCCTGAGCAGAGCCTGGCTCCATCCTCCTGACACCCGCCCTTTCCATATTGATCAACATTCATGGGGTCACCCCTCAGTCTCCTTTTGTCCAAGCTCAAGAGACCCATCTCCCTCAGCCTTTCCTCAGCAGGGAGATGCTCCCCTCTCTTCATCATCTTTGTGGCTCTGTGCCAGACTCTGCCCCACATCTCTGTGTCCTTCTGGAAGTGAGGGGCCCAGAACTGGACACAACATTCCAGATGCGGTCTCAGCGGGGCAGAGTAGAGGGGGAGGAGAACCTCTCTCGATCTGCTAACCACCCCCTCTTCTGATCCACCCTAGAATTCTACTTTTTGAGCCTCTACTTATTCAAATATCATTAAATATCCAGATGGACCTTCTTCATTTCCTCAAAAACAAACCCAAACATGAAAACCCCCAACCCCAGTATAATGAGTTTGTTGTGTTTCTGCCAGCACTCATCATATTTTTTTTTTGTTATTCTTGCAATCCCCCCTCAAATCCATTCTTAGTGCTGCTACTTCTTTGTCCTTTTACTTGATTCAGATGATCTTGAGTGCAATGATTATTCCTGTTGACTCTCGCCAACATAAAGGGCATTTTCCTTTAAAACTGTGAAGGTCAAATTTTCCTTTTAATTCTCAGCGTTCCAGAGGTCCCATCCCATCCCATTTATTACTCTTCAAGGCTAGTGCTCTGTCCTAGAGGGTTAGAGGGTCAGTGCTATTAAAACAAAACTTGGTGTCACTCTGGGTAGGTGCCAGCCCTTGCAGAATGATCCAGCCTTCTGTAGATCCTCCCAGATAGTGATAAAACATTTAGAGTTAATCTTTCTGATAATTTAAAATTCTTATTTCCTGAGGATGATGCTGGTCACTTTAAAATGAAGGATCCTGCTTGGCTTTGGCTGTGATTTGTGTTGGGATGACCTGTATGAGGGGATTGTGTCTGCCCTTTGTAACTTCACAGATGACCCCAATTTGGAGGGGGAGTGTTGATCTACTGGAGGGGAGAAAGATCCTGCAGAGAGATGTGGACAGGCTGGGTCAATGGGCAGAGGCGAATGGGATGAGGTTTAACAAGGTCAAGGGCAGGATCATACACTTTGGCCAGAAGCTACAGACTGGGGGATGATGGGCTGGAGAGCAGCCTGGCAGAGAGGGACCTGGCAGGACTGGGTGACAGCTGGCTGAACAGGAGCCAGCAGGGTGCCCAGGTGGCCCAGAAGGCCAGTGGCATCCTTATTTGGATCAATGGAGTGGCCAGTGTTATAGAATCATTAGGGATTGGAAGGGCCCCCAGAAGATCATCTTGTCCAACCCCCCTGCCACAGCAGGATCAGCCAGACCAAGTCATACAGTCAGTCAGGGTTAGAAGGGACCACAGGATCATCCAGTTCCAACTCCCCTGCCATGGGCAGGGACACCCCACCCTAGATCAGGCTGGCCAGAGCCTCATCCAAACTGGCCTTAAACACCTCCAAGGACAGGACCTCAACCACCTCCCTGGGCAACCCATTCCAGGCTGTCACCACTCTCACAGTGAAGAACTTCCTCCTCACATCCACTCTAAATCTACCCATCTCCAGCTTTGCTCCATTGCCCCTA